>MU551580.1:405171-513321 GCA_024362625.1 Silurus asotus
TATATATATATATATATATATATATATTGTAAGAAAAAATGAAGAGGACAACAAAGATCGTAATGAAGAAGTTTATAACAGCGTAGCAGTGACAAAATACACAAAGCACTTTGGGTTCATCTGAGTCAGAAAGAACCCAAAGCAAACTCTGCCCAGATATTTTATATTGTTCTTCCCTTTGAAGTATAGACCGTGGTTATCCTTTAACTGTAAATCAGATGTAGGACATGCATGTGGGAACAAAAGGTTGGGGGATACCACTCTCGGGGCAGAAGTTAGCAGGTGGTAACTGTGGTTTTGGTTAGAGATAGTCCTTGATGGCTTGTTGCTTCTCCCAGACTGATTAAATTAGGTCTATGATTCTGATTGATACAACTGAAATTCTTCATTAAAACTACGTAACTACTTTTTTATCAATTTTAAACCGTTTTGCAGACGAGCTGAATTTGATATAGCGTGGGGTGGAATCTATATTGAGGCAGTCTGTAATTCTTACAGTCCCCCCATTGATGCGTTTGGCCTTGAAGCATCACATCCACTCCCTTTACACAGATTACAACTCCTGTCTTAGGCAGGTGCCCAGTGGCGGTGAAGCCCTGGCTTAGGTTGTCCTCCTTCGGCCCTCAGAGAATCTTACCCGTCATCAGAACATCACCTCATGCACACCGGTTATCACTTCATCCCATTCGGCATGCTTACAACGCAGGTTTTTCCTAAAATTTTTGTTATATGTAAAATCTTATCCATCATTGAGTCACAAACTTTCATCCAATTGAGCAAATGTATTAGACATATCTCTATAAAATATTTGGCTATATGTAAAATTTTGTCTGGGAGGCCTTCAGGAACTATTATAACCAATAGAGGCATCCTACATTGAACATTGAATCATACGAAATCTTACATCTTGACATAAAACAAATACAATAGAACATAATACACCATCAGAAATAGGAAAATTACACACACACAGTAAAGTCTTTAATAAACAAAAAAAAACAAAAAAACAATCACAAATGATGGGAATGTCCTATAGTGATCATAGAATTGTCTGAAATCTGACATCTTAACATGGAACACATACAATATAATATTTGGCCAATAATGAGGAATATACATACATACAGTGATCTTTATGGTTACATCCCAAATTAAACCGGAATAGGAAAAATATAATCCTGGATATTTTGTACCCCAAATCCAGTCTAATGCGACAATTTTTAACTACTTTGGTGTAAATGTATTACAGTACATTAACGACTACAGCATCACAATGAATCTAAATGAATACACAACAGTAGAAACTTTAGCTACATTAGCCTTAATGCACTTGAGCACATTAACAACTGTTCAACACCAGCTAAATTCACATTATTCTACATCTATGTTTGTTACACATGTAACTTATAGCATATGTTTTCATAAGAACAACTGCAAGGACTGTAATTTTAACAATATAGGCTTAATTTGAAAGTTGCTTTAAACTAAATATTACTTGGACATCACAGAAATCTTTGTTGGGGCCGAAATGCAAAAAATGCAGTAAGTCGTTAACCAAGGCAACATTAGCAAAAAGTGTTTTTACTCTTAGGGGACAGCTAACCAATTTACTACAGACCCCATAGCCTTATTAAATACTGCTGTGAGTTTACATAAAGTTTCTTTTAGATGCACAGTTACCTGATCTGGGTTATCAGAATGCATATTTCTGTGTCGAAGGAAATAGGGTGGTGGGCATCCCTTTCCTAAAGACCAGCATTTGTGGACTACGTGGCCAATCTTGTGGCAAAAGGAACACAATTTCCTTTGCTTATGATGCAACTTTAATTGTATTTGAACTAGAATTACTACTGTAAAGCTGTATCATCTTAGTAATAATGTCATTGTATTCAGATAAATGTGTCACATGCATTGCTATAGCAGAGTGGGTGAGGAAATCACACTTCTCAATTAAGGTAGATTTGAAGCTAACATCATTCTGAGTAATATCAGGATTGCCACTGAACGTTTTAAAGGCATCAAATAGTCGCTCAGAAAATGCCACTGGGTGCTCCCCTTTTCGCATGTGAATGTCAGCTATTTTATCCCAGTTAACTGACATCAGCCCTAACTATTCAAGCAGCGCCTGTTTCCCCTCGAATTTATTTGCAGTTCTGTCCATTACTTTCTTCGTTAAGGCTCCAGACAAGGTGTCAGGCAAACAAAGGGTTAACAAAATGCATGTGCCTCCATCTGTACATTTGTAAATGTCAGCATATTGTTCCAGGTTTTTCAGAAAATCTAAGGGATCCTGTTTTACAGGATCAAATTTCCCAATATTCTTAGTCACAGTTTCTAGTTCATAGGGGCTGAACCCTGTGACTACAGTCGAGACCATTGGCTCCTCCCCTCTTTCATCAGCTCTCACAGTCGTAGTGACGTGAATTGGTGCTACTGGAAATCTAACTGTATAGTCAGAGTTTTTACTATTGAGTAACTGAGTCTCTCTCTCTCCAAACTTTCATTACTGTCTTTCTGCAAATTTACTTTTCCTGGAACTCGGTTACACAATGCAACATCTACCAACCTTTTACTGGGATTTTCCTCAATTCTGCCATTCTTTATCAGAAACTGACAGGCAGCATTAGATTCCTCCAAATCATTAAACAAGGATTCAACAGATGATTTGAGCATACTGTTGTTAGTCTTCAGAAATGCAATCACTTTCTGCATTCTGTCCTTTTCTTCTTTCCATGTTGTTTCACTGACTTTGTAATTTTTTGTATAAACGTCTCCAATACTAACTCTAGAATGAAGCTGCTTATTTTCAGCCTCAAGCTCATCTAGCTTCCTCCTGGTTACCTTATATGAGGCAAAAACTCCCTGAAGAGCATTTGCAATTTTTCCTTTTTTGTTCTGAGGCATCTTTGGATAACTTTCAAACTTAGAAACAGCCCATTCATATGGCTTATCACCAACCTTCTCTATTCCATCGATCATCCTGTGTGAGCCGTGTTTAGCGATGTACTTACTAATCAGCTCTTCCATTTTCAAAATATTCCAGAGTTACAACTACACTTTATGTGGATAACAATACTTCTAGTTCAAAATGAATAAACTTCAGCAATATTACACACAAACTGTTCAAAATATTACGCTGTCACAGTACCGCGTTATAGCCTAAACCAGTGTACTTAGCCACAGTACTTCGGGCTTAAAACATGAGTTTAAAACAGTGTCTGGGTTACTGATTCAAATTTTACAGAGCCACTGTGCTCTTTACACTATTACCAGTTTCACTTACATCAGAAACTGTAGTACTCTCACATAAAGTTTCAATTACTTTAGAAACTTATAAACTTAAGCACTTTGCTTCAGTTACTTTAGAAACAATACAATTTCAATACAACTCTGCTGCCACACTACGTCAGGCTGATTCAGTTCCGTTAGAATCTTACAGAGAAATGTACAAAATAGGCTTAAGAACTCCTCCTGCTTATACTGAATAATCTAAATACTTTTCTTGCCCCTAAAATCTTTCTTTTCTATATTTTTTTAAACGAGGGGGTTCCCTGAAATAAAATAAAAGCATGGAAGAAAGAAACTGTTTTCTTACCTTTCCCCACTTTTTTTTCCTTTTTTTTTTCCGGAAAT
Organism: Silurus asotus; assembly: GCA_024362625.1. Lineage (NCBI taxonomy): Eukaryota > Metazoa > Chordata > Actinopteri > Siluriformes > Siluridae > Silurus > Silurus asotus. The sequence continues at coordinate 408,805 of MU551580.1, forward strand.
CCCTCGCTGGGTGGCTCGCCAATGTAAGAAAAAATGATGAGGACAACGAAGATTGCAATGAAGAAGTTTATAACAGCGTAGCAGTGACAAAATACACAAAGCACTTTGGGTTCTTCAGAGTCAGAAAGAACCCAGAGCAAACTCTGCCCAGATATTTATATTGTTCTTCCCTTTGAAGTATAGACCAGAGTTATCTTTTAAATGTAAATCAGATGTAGGACATGCATGTGGGAACAAAAGGCTGGGGTATACAACTCTCGGGGCAGAGGTCAGCAGGTGGTATTCACACCTTTGCGAGCACCGGCCCCCCAGCAGGTCAGGATGCATGGTCTCAGATACCTTTTGGTTAGAGATAGTCCTTGATGGCTTGTTGCTAGTCCCAGACTGATTAAATTACGTCTATGATTCTGATTGATACAGCTGAAATTACGTAACTACTTTTTATAAATTTTGACGCTTGCTAGCTATCTCTCTCCCGGGATCGCTTCCTCCCTCAAGACCCCGTCGGAGGTCACAGCCCCGACCGCAGCCCTCGTCTCCCTTCGGGAGGTGCAGAAACGGTGCCATCTCTCAAGGGGCCAAAAACACCCTCAGTGACTCCGCGGTTTTGGTCACTCCTCTTCACGAGGAGGTCGTATGGCGCCAGGTGGCATCTGTTCTGCTCGTGGTGTGAGCACCACCAGCTGGATCCAGTCCACTCTCCGGTTGGTAAAGTGCTGGAATTCCTCCAGAGACGGTTCACCAGGGGTTGGCTCTGTCCACCCTAAAAGTCTACGCATCTGCCATTTTGGTCCATCTTGCCCCCATGGCCGGGGCCATCTCTGGGCAAGACCCGATGGTAACGCGTTTTCTCCGCGGCACCCGCGGGGCTGAGGCCCCCGGTGCTACCTAGAGTGCCTGGGTGGGACCTGGCCATTGTTTTGGGGGCTCTTTCTGAACCCCCTTCGAGCCTTAGCTGAGGCATCTTGGAGGCACCTTTCAATCAAGACCTCGTTCTTGTTGGCTATCTGCTCTATCAAAAGGGTAGGGGACCTGCAGGCTCTGTCTGTGGCCCCCCTCCTTCCTGGAGTTTACCCCATTTATGGCTGGTGCCTTCCTGTACCCTGTACAGGGGGTTACATCCCTAAGGTGCCCTCGGTCATCCCACAACCCGTAAGAAGAGCCGTTCCAGCCTCCAGACCAGGAGAAACTGGACTCTATGCCACACGTCCAGCGTCCCTGCAGTGCTTCCTTCTCCCTTGCAGAAGCTGCCGCTGTCTTTTTTCATATGCGCTTTATACTCCTGGCTGTGACGTCACCTCACCGGTGACGGCCAGCGTAAAATTTTTGACTGATTACACACATTATTTCAGAGCGTGAACACTCAGGTGCGTTCCCAAAGCGTTTCTACGCAGCGTCTCATTCCCTCATACGTTATACATGTTTGGCAATTGATGTTGATTTGGCATTCATATTGATGGCCAGGTAGCCAGACAAGCTATTGTTTACAGTCATGGCAATTCATATTGATGTGCGGCCATTTCAATCCCAACAACACACACTTACTTTTCAAGAATTTTTCTTAGAAAAACAAATTGGCAATAAAACATATAACATAAAACTGTAAAGCGAGATATATTGTAACTTATAGATGTAAAATCGGCTCAGATTTTTCATCCCTATGCAGATCTCCAAGTCTTAGATCTGCTGGTTCGTCAATGCCCATGCTCCTTCTCTTTTTGACCACTAAGACTTTCTAAAGAGTAATAAAACTAAAAACACATTACCCTCATGGGAAATAAAATCCTCCCATATATTGTTAAAATCCTGCACTCACTGGCTACATTTTCCATCAATCATTTGATTTGAGCAGAATGTCACGACACCTGCCTATAATGTGGAGACTTAAGCTAGAGATTCTGCCTGTTTTCCTTTTTTTTTTTTTGCGTGTGTGGTCTCATTTGTTTTGTAACACTATATTCTACCAGACATATTTGTTTTTTTACCACCAAGATGCCGTTTATGCGAAAATTATTCTGACATATTTACAAACAATACACCATTCAAAGTACTGTGATGTAAACAAAAAGAATAACTGGCTAAATTACAACACTTTTGACTTTATTGATTTTAGATGGTTTCGACAACAAACATGATTGCCTTAAACACATTGAACAAGAGAGCTCTTGTAGGCCCGATCTTTTAAATATGGCCCTGGAAGAGTGGGATTGTCTATATGTAGATGGTTCATGTTCAAAACCTTCTAATGTGTATTTATGTGAATATGTGGTTGTAAGATAACCTGATGAAATAGTTGAAGCTAAATCATTACCATACACATCTGCACAAGCTGCAGAGTTGGTGGCACTAACGAAAGCATGTCAGTTGTCTGAAGGTAAAGAAGTGACTATATACACTGATTCCAAGTATGCTTATGGTGTTGTGCATGATTTTGCCGAAACATGGAAGCAAATACACTTTAAGATTAGTTTATATTTGAAGATAGTTTCATTCTTATTTCTGTGAGTACTACCAGGAGAACAACAGTCCAATTAGGCCTGTGTCAATGCAGGCTTTAGTAACACGTTCCTTATCATGCAATGACACAGGCCAAATTCCCTCTTAATGTTCAAGCCTTTCCCGACCTCATTGGTCAGGGGATGCACTGGCATTTCTTCATTAGGTAACCTGGAATTGATGGTGGACGACTACGTTTCTGCCCTGGTTAAAAAATGTAATTCTATTAGTGCTGATGTCTCACTAACTCTTCCTCTGCCCACAGATAAGCCAACACACCCTTTTGTGCTTAATCAGCAGGTCCTGATACGAAGTCTAAAGCCTACCAAGGTCGGTGAGCCGAAGAGCGACTGTTATAGCTGTAACCAGGACTGGAGTTCTGACTGATTATCAGCCACAGTGGATACACTCAAGCAGGATCAAAACAGCACCCCCTTAATTTGTGCACTAATTGGTCTGTTAGCCTAAAAACATCCTGAACCATCTAGAGACGTACCAGTGCCAATTGGATCCCACTACATGTGTGGAGTTTTGACATTGGACCTCCTGGAGCGTTTAAAGGCTCTAACATGGAGAAGCTGTTGCTGGATCTGTGATGATCACAAATGTTGAGAGCTCCTACTTTTATACCAAAGACTGTAGAAAGAACATTAACTTATAATCTTATACTCCTCTACTCATGTTAGTTCTTACTCTCCAGTGTTCTGTATTGTTGAAAGATTTATGATCAAACTCTTGATGTCACCCAAATGAGGATGGGTTCCACTTTTGAGTCTGGTTCCTCTCAAGTTTTCTTCCTCATAACATCTAAGGGAGTTTTTCCTTGCCACATTCGCCATGGCTTGCTCATCAGGGATAAATGCACACCTTGACTGTTGATTTCTGTAAAGCTACTTTGAGACAATGTCTGTTGTGAAAAGCGCTATATAAATAAACCTGACTTGACTAAAAAGCCTACCTAAGTGAGTACTCAGGGCTGAAATCTCCACGGTGAAGATCTATTTACTTGACTGTTTTGTTTAGCTTACCCTGATACCTCCTCTAGTTCTAAATTTTCTAAATTCTATAACTATATGTCCATAGTTGTAATTACACTCCTAATTTTCCTTATTCTCTTTGAACACATCATTCAGAGAGAGGAGACTGTTACGTATATACCTGATAATACTGCTTATAGACATATTAAACAAGTATTGAGAAACAATTGCACGTGACATCTTGGAGAAGGTGAAATAACTGCTGAACAAAGTTTTTTTGAGAAGATTAAGAATTTATTTACGAGTGTTGAACACTACTTTGTTTTAGGACTGATTATTATATTGTATGTTGAATTGTTGGGATTGTACTTTGTATGTTGCCATGTTTGATGACGATGGTAAGGCAGACCATAAAGGCCTCGATTGGAGTGGTAATGATGAAGTATTATATGCATGTAAGGACGAAATGAAATGAAATCTGTTGTTTTTGTTTTGTCTTTATCTTTTCATTTGCAGTTTATATCACCGACCGTGTTTCCAGGAAGAAAATCATACGTTATGGTGTGAGGCGCTAAATCATAAATGATTTAAAGTGGCAATTGTTAGTATTAAGATGGTTCTCACACTAGTTCTCTAAACACATCCCTTTGTTGTCTGTTCAGTGTTTATAGGATCTTTACGATGCGAGTACGTAAGGTATACAGGAAGTCTTTATCTGGGCTCATATATCTCCAGCTATTATGTTTTCTTACGCAAACAGGAAACACCTTTAGATTTGTAAAAAATTTTCCAATGTGTATATATATGTAACCCACTAGAAAATAATTCTAGAATATAGAGGGTTAGTTTCTTTACAATAAGTTGATTAGCTCTGAATGAGACTAAATTATTGGTTCATTCCGAGTCATAGAATATGTGTGCTTGTCTCTTTAAGAGTGCCGCTAATGGTAGCAAGGTTGATTGGTGTGTACATGTGGAAAATGTGTTTGACACAACAAGTTGGTCTTTATTTTACTTGTTTGCTATTGGTTAATATCGGGTTTCCCGGAAAATTGAGATTTTGGGTGGAGAGAGAGAAGAAAAAGGGAAGAGACGTTGCTGCTAGTAGGCTGATCGGATTGATTAAGCTGAAAAGTTGAAATAATAAGAGTGAATTATTTGATAACTAGTTGTATAATTTACTTAAAGTGTAAAGCGTGTGTGTTAATACACTGATTGTTTTATGTTTTAAGTTTGAGTTTACCGAGTGGAATTTTCCCTCATGGCGATTAGCTAATGAGCAAGCAATTAGTAAAGAAACGAACTTAGCTTAGTGGTATACTAAGAAATTAACTCAAAAGAAGGAGAAAAGGACTGTTATTAAGGAGAAATTGGGAGATTCTGCTTAGAAGCCCACATACTGATCCTGATCATAGCGATTTTCTGGTGGCTGGATGGGAGAGTGACACGTAGGCGGCCAGGCAAAACGCGGGACGAGGATCGGAGGAGACTTACCACAGGTTTCGCCGTCATTGCACAGAGTTCTAAGCCTTGAGTCATTGCAGACCAGTTGATGGGCCTGGTGAGCCCAGAGGCAAGGAACGTGATTTTTGAGGTTGGAACACGGGGCTTGTTAAAAAAAAATATTTTAATCCACCTTATCTAGCGTGTGTTTTAATCAAACTAATATTATTTCAACAAATTGACCTAATAATTAGTATAGAACCTATTAGATACAATAAACTTATTAAAACCTATTTTGCCTATATTTAAATCAAACTCATGTAACCTATTTACTCCAAGTATAATTAAAATAATAATAATCAGATACTTATAAATAGAGTAGAATAGGGTCTGACTGATGTTATAAGTGTGCTGGAGAAAACAAAAACAAAGTACAAGGCAGACTTAAACATATTTATAGGGAAAGAAGAGAAGGATCAGACTCAGGGGAAGATAGGGGATGATAATAATGATTAGGTGAGAGAAAAGCAGAAGAATGAGAATAATCAGTAGGAGACCAACATGAAGGATAAGGAGGAGATGGTAGAGTTGATGCAGGTAGACGGAAGTCATCATAGTCTTTGTTGTCGGTCTATGTCTCCTGATGATAAACAGCAGGAGGTCTGTGTGCCCATATCACATGTAAAAGTATGCTGCACAATGCGAGGAGGCAGACAGGGGTTCTCTGGAACAGCTGGGGTAGAGAGATGTTCAATAAATTGAGCAATCTCAGTGGTGAGGGAGAAGAGTTCTAACTGACGATACTGTCTGCAGAGAATGCTCCTAAGAGCTGTCCCAGAACATCTGCGAGATGAAGCTGAATAAAAGAAACCAACAGAGATACGATGTAAAAGGGTGAAATCACAATGACTAAACATAAAAATTTAGTATGTGCTTATTAAAAATTTAAAATGTTTATTCACACACAAGGTTTGAGAACATAATAAAGCTGTACCTAAGGGAGTGAAGGTGTTATACTAATGGTTTTTAAAAAAAAGATTAGAACAGAGAAAGTCCAAAAATAAGAGTAACTGAACAGAACAGGAAGCCCAAAAATGGGATCACAGGAAGGGGTGGAGAACCAAGGTTCGGAGATAAGGGGAACTGGACAAATCAAGAAAAAGATGGTGATAACAAAAAAAAAAAAGGGAATTTGCCAAGGCAAAGAAATTAGAAAAAATAAAGGTGTCGTGACACCAGGGTATAAATATGACTATGTAAAGTGTGTGTGCTTGATCATTTTGATGTGTTTGAGTGACCACCTTCTATAAGCTCATTGGTACGTGACGGCAATAAAGAAGTTTTGCGTTTACTTATCCAAGACTGAAGATCTTTCATTGCCTTTTGAGGCCTATTTAATGTTTTTTTTTATATATATATATTATTATTAAGTGTGTTATATGGGGAATCAACTGCAACAAATAATCCACCCATGATGTGTCTGCTCAGAGACGGGTTTTGAGTTCCGACCGGCTCTGAGGCAGAGTAAGACTTGGCCTGTGTGAGAATGTATTTTATATGTGCTTGCTTGTGTCTTGAGAATGAACTAATTGTACCAAGATTTATGTTTGCTACAATGTTACTCCACAGCTTGATTTTGCAGGAGTAGTTGAAGGTCACCGAACATGTTTCTGTTTTTCTACGTGCATATTATGTTCCTCCCTATACATACCTATGTCTTAGCTGGCTTTAAGATAACAATGTTGATTAATGCTAAACCTGTGTACAGCACGAAAAGCACTTAGGAGAAGATTATGTTCTGTTTTTTCTTTATAACGCACCTCTGTTTTCACATTCTGTGTTCTACTGTCTAGTCAGATGCTCATCTCGCGAGAAGGGACGTTGACTCCCTCCCATCGCGCAATAACCCCGCCTATGTGGCGCCTTTGTTGCAAAAGTTTTGTGTGTATAAATACTTTGCTCTGATACATATTTTTTGAACAGTGATCTTGAATAAACCAGACGTGATTTTATTCGTGTGGGTTGTTCTTTCATTGTTCCGAGGCGCCTCTACAGTGTGGCAAAGAGAGAGCCTAAGGACCTGAGGGGAAGATCTTCTTAACAATCTTGTGACCCCGACGTGATACTCTCGATCAGGTAAGACATGTCTGGTTGACTACCTGGTTGATAGTATCTGAACTAGGTTATCTCCCAAGGGGGAAGGTAATCCTTAATGCGTTCGTTGTGTTGAGCAGTTATAAGAATTGGAGATTCTTGTATAGCCCCCTTGGGAAGGGAAACCTCAGTCATTAGGGACTGAGCAGAAGCGCGCTGACATTAAACATTTGGTTCTTGTGCTCTCTGCTTGCCCACTGATTATAGAGTAATTTTAAGATGGGAAACTCTTACCCTAAGCCTGAGCCCGAAGAAACGCCTTTGTTTTGGATGCAACGTTGTGGTTTAACATACTATGTTACTCCTTATCTTGACAATTTAGCTGGATGGACTGAGGCAACTCCTCAGATTCCACCGAACCCTCGTGAAGGTACATTTGATCCTGGTTATTTAGCCTCCGCTTATCGCATGATTTATGAAGGTATTGGTGATCCTCAATGGGAAAACTCTTATATGGAAGAGTCCTATGGACGGTGGTATGACATGAAAAAGATATGGGACGAATCTAAAAAATATATATACCCCAAACAGGGTTGTGTGCCCCCAACTCCTCCTCTTGTTTCCCCTACTAACCCACCACCTTACACTGGGGATGCGAAAAAATTACCATTGCTTGGTGCCTCCGCCCTTCCACCACCTTCATTATCAGTACCTAAGTTATATCCATCACTAGCCGCACTAAAAACCTCAGCTAAGGAAAAAAAAAAAAAGGGACTAAAAAAGAACCGTAAGGCAAGAAATTCGGGGGACTCTAGTTCTAGCTCTAGTTCCAGTTCTGAGAGTTCAGATGATGACAGTGATCCCGATAATGTTGGTCCCGATGCGGGGACACTTCCTGATCCCCCACCATGGAATGCAGCATGTGTGTGGGTAGCTAAACCTTCGGGAGTACAGGTTACTCGCCCTCACCTTCAGCCTTGAAGGACCTTATTGGCCTTTTGCCATCACCAGATAAGCCTCTGCCTTTTGTTGATATGTTGATCAAAAGCTCACGAAATTGCCAGTTGACTGGTGCAGATTATAGGTTTATCTTGCAGAATAAATTAGGAGATAGCTATAATGAGGAGATGCTGGTTCAACATGTTCCGGTGTTGAGTCATGAAAATGATGAAGTTGTTACTGAGGTAAAAACTAAGACAGAAGGTGGGGATGAGGAAGCGCACGGCGCAAAGAAAAAATCAACTAAAGTAAAGTCAACCTTGTTCTGGAAAGATGACCCAAGAGCCCTGACCATGTTGAAAGACCAACTAACTAAATACTTGTTGTCTATTAAACAAGCAAATCGCGATTTATCTCAGGTCACTAACTGTAAGCAAGAAAAAAACGAACCATCATCTGGCTTCTTTAACAGATTCAGCCAGGTGTGGCAACATTTGGGTGGTCTGGATCTGCCACAAAGCCAGCCTAATCCTCTATTTCTGTCCACCTTTTTGTCCAACTGTCGCCCTGAAATACAGGACGCTCTGAAACATCATTGGAGTGATAGAAACAACTTGACTGTCCGGGCTGCTGGGGAAAAGGTTAGAACTTTAGAAGGGGATGGTTTATTGGATGTTAAGAAGAACCAAGCATGTTTGTCAGTTGCAGAGGCCTACCCCCCCAGAGGTGGGGGAGGAAGAGGCAGAGGGAGAGGGATGAATGATCGTAAGCCAGGAAAGTGTCATTATTGTGGAAAGGAAGGACATTGGAGAAGGGAGTGTAGAAAGAAGTAGTGGGATGAGCAGAACAGGGGAGTGCAGTTGCCCCCCCTGGCTGATCAGCCCATGCAGCCCGGACCACAATAGGGCTGCCTACAGAGTCATGAGACCCCGGCCGTTTCTATGTTGCATCTCTCCTTCACCTCCCCGAACAATGGAGAACTACCTGTGGTAACTTTAACAGTGGCAGAAATCTCATATCTTTTTCTGTTAGACACGGGAGCCACATTGTCCTCTGTGGGGAGGAACTATGAAGGGCCTTTATCAACACGGTCAGCTAACTCTGTGGGGATTGATGGGGTCCCTTTCACTTCCTCCTTCACCACACCTTTAGCTGTTTCCTGTCCTTCTGATCCTTCTCTGTCTTTCACACATTCTTTCGTGTATATGCCTGACTGTCCTTTTAACCTTTTAGGCCGAGATTTGATGGGTCTCCTGGGGCTTTCTATTGTTTTTAATGGCTCTAACATGACTGTTCAAACTGCAGAAAAATGTGCACCTGAAATATATGCTCTCTCCCAGTCGATTCTTCCCCATAACCTTGCAGCTGCGAGCACTACTAGTGCCCTTCCTCCCGCTTTGTTATCTGTTGACTCCTCTCTGTGGGCTGAGCACAAGGATGAGGTGGGTCTTGTCTCATGTCCTCCATACGAGGCCAGGGTAAAACATTTGACACCTGTGTTTATTAAACAGTATCCTTTATCTCCTGAAAAAACTACTGGCATTGACTCTATTTTGAATTCTTTTTTACAACAGGGAGTGGTCACCCCGTGCGTCAGTCCGTACAACACACCGGTTAATCCAGTGCCAAAACCAGACGGTTCTTGGAGATTCACACAGGATTTGCGAAAAATCAATGAGTTAATCATTCCAGTTGCACCAATAGTCCCTGATGTTTCTTCCATCATAGCTTCAATACCATGCACACACACTGTGTTCTCTGTGATTGACCTTTGTTCTGCTTTCTTTAGTGTTCCCGTAGGAAAAGAGACTCAGCCACTCTTTGCCTTCACGCACAGGGGGCGGCAGTACACATGGACCAGGTTGCCACAGGGATACATTGATTCTCCCGCGGTATTCGCGACTACGGTCAAGAACGCTTTGTCAAGCCTCTGTCTACCCCCTGATTCCGTTGTACTACAATACGCTGACGATCTCCTGGTAACCGCCACTGACTATGACACCTGTCAGGCTGCCACCATAGCTCTTCTGGAGCACCTTGCTACAAAGGGTTTCAAGGTTTCCAAGACAAAACTACAGTTCTGTCAGAACACTGTCCGATATTTGGGCTATGAACTGTCACAAGGCTCAAGAAAATTGACTGCTGAGCGAATCAAAGTCATCATGGACACTACACAGCCTGAGACTAAACAGGCACTACAGGCTTTCCTAGGCCTCATTAACTACTGCCGTCAGTGGATTCCAGACTGCTCTCTGTATGATAAATGTCTGCGAACTGCTGTGAGACATTCTGATCCTTCTACTACACCGTTGACATGGACTCCAGAAATGCTGACTGCTTTCGGGGCCCTGAAACGTGCCCTGTGCACGGCTCCGACGCTGGGACTGCCCAATTACAGCCTCCCATTTCACCTGTATGTGGCAACTAAACCAGGAACAGCGTCCGGGGTTCTGGCTCAGGAGCATGGGGGAGGCATGCGACCTTGTGCGTTTCTTTCCAAATCTCTAGATTCTGTGGCTCAGGGATTGCCTGCCTGTCTTCGTGCCGTTGCCTCCTGTGCGCTGATGGTAACTGATGCTGAGAAGATCGTTTTGTCCCATCCCCTGATTCTGCACACCTCACATCAGGTAACACAGATATTACGTAATCTCAATACACAACATATGTCTTCACAGCGTCGTTCAGGGTATGAAACTGTTCTATTAGCTACTGAAAACCTGTCCATTCGCCCTACCTCTTCTCATGACACTGTAGCTCATGCCTTACAACGTTTATTGAATTCACAGGATGACTGCATGGGGCAACCTGACCACGATTGTCTGACTGCCATTGTTAATGACACCAGTATCAGACCAGATCTCTCCTCTGTTCCCCTACAGACAGGACAAGCTTTGTTTGTTGATGGTTCCTGTTCCAAACCTAGTGATGGTGTATATCTATGTGGTTACTCTGTATGCCAATTGCCTAACATTGTTCTGGAATCTTTCTCTCTTCCCTTTTCTTCTGCGCAGGCTGCTGAGCTATACACCCTTACACGCGCCTGTGTCCTGTCTGCTGACACTGATGTCACTATCTACACAGACTCACGCTATGCTTTTGGGGTTGCTCATGATTTTGGTAGGATTTGGCAATCTCGTGGCTTCACTGCCGCCGATGGTAAGCCCATTTCCCATGCATCACTGGTACAGGATCTAATAACTGCCTGTCACCTGCCACGTTCCTTGGCTATTGTTAAAACCAGGGCTCACTGTTCTGGTGACACGGACGAGGTCAGAGGTAACAGCCTCGCCGATCGCATGGCCAAACAAGCTGCAGCCTCACGTCCGCTGCCGCCAGACTTATCTCCAGCAATGGTGTCTGTTAATACCATGATCAGTGCTGTTTTACCTGACATGGATTTACCTTCCCTACAGGCCTCAGCTACTGACGCTGATCGCGCCTTCTGGGCAAATCAGGGTTGTACCGGTTCCACAATTTTGGTCGATGGTCGAGGTCGTCTTTGCCTTCCATGTCATTGTACACCTTTTCTTGTCCGCGAATTTCATGGTCCCACTCATCGCGGACAAAGAGGGGTATTACATGACCTAAATGAAAATTTCTGTATAAATCACTTATACACAGACGTAAACAACATACTAAACAGATGCTTAACATGCGCGCAAAACAACATCTCCAAACCAGGTGCCATACATCAACATCTTCCCACCCCTGAAACACCATTTCAGGAATGGCAGATTAATTTCACACACATGCCAAAACTAGGCCCTTTCAGATACCTTTTGGTAATGGTGGATAAATTTTCCCGGTGGGTCGAAGCTTTCCCCTGCAGCAAAGAGAACGCTAGAATAGTGGTTCAGAAATTAACTACGGAAATAATTCCAAGATATGGTATCCCTGTAGGAATTGATTCTGACAAGGGAACCCCATTTACCTCCAAGGTCACCCAGCTTTTGTGTCAAGAGTTAAAAATCAATTGGCATATCCATATTCCATACCACCCACAATCATCAGGTATTGTAGAACGAGCCAACCGCACAATCAAGGACAAAATTCAAAAAGCCATGCACGCATCAGGCTCGAAGAATTGGCTTCATGCCCTTCCGCTGGTTTTAGCAGATATGCGCATGACAACTCAAGTGGCTCTCGATCATTTGTCACCGTATGAATTAGTGTTGGGACGACCTTTTCCCCTTCCATGGCGTCGAGGAAAACAGGCTTTGGGTACAGGGGATCTAGATGTGCATCTCAGCGAATACGCTGCAGGGCTGCTACAAACATTGGATGAATATTGGGCACGGGTAAGTGAGAAAAAACCACAAATTCCGACAGAAAACACTCATCCCTTTAAGCTAGGGGATCGGGTTTTGGTAAAGAAATTGGACAAAATGGGGACACCTCTGGGTGAAACCCCCTACAGTAACCCTGCAGACGTCATTGCTGTAACACGCAAGGCTGTGCTAACTGATCTTTTTCCACAGTGGATCCACGCCGGACGAGTGAAGCACGCTCCCAATTAAAATTAAGTTGTAATCATTTGTATTTGACTATGTTCTTTTGTATGCCCTAGTAACCATTAGAGACCATCCGTAGACCTTGTTCCTCCACAGACTGAGGGTAAATCTCGCCCTGGACACCAACGTCATACCACAGACACTCTGGTGCAGGCTTGCAGGACACAAACCACACTGCTGGACGTGTCGGAAGAAGCTAGGTGGGGAACAACAACCTCTGCTGGACAAAGACACGGCCAGTGACCAGTATGGCCGCCCTTACTAATACTACTGTCCATGCTTGGGACAGGGTTACCCGTCCAAGCACATCCAATGACAACAAGTTTAGGCACCTGATTATACTTAAATTATTTATTATTAAGTATAAAAGAGGGGATTGTGAAAATTTATTTTATATGTGTTTGCTTGTGTCTTGAGAATGAACTAATTGTACCAAGATTTATGTTTGCTACAATGTTACTCCACAGCTTGATTTTGCAGGAGTAGTTGAAGGTCACCGAACATGTTTCTGTTTTTCTACGTGTATATTATGTTTCTCCTTATACATACCTATGTCTTAGCTGGCTTTAAGATAACAATGTTGATTAATGCTGAACCTGTGTACAGCACGAAAAGCACTTAGGAGAAGATTATGTTCTGTTTTTTCTTTATAACGCACCTCTGTTTTCACATTCTGTGTTTTACTGTCTAGTCAGATGCTCATCTCGTGAGAAGGGACGTTGACTCCCTCCCATCGCGCAATGAACCCGCCTATGTGGCGCCTTTGTTGCAAAAGTTTTGTGTGTATAAATACTTTGCTTTGATACATATTTTTTGAACAGTGATCTTGAATAAACCAGACGTGATTTTATTCGTGTGGGTTGTTCTTTCATTGTTCCGAGGCGCGTCTACAGTGTGGCAAAGAGAGAGCCTAAGGACCTGAGGGGAAGATCTTCTTAACAGACTGCTTGCACACAACAGTTCTGATAGCTCAATTGGTAAAGCATAGGTTTACTAGTCAGCAGGTCCCCAAGAGATTGTGGGTTCAAACCCCAACAATGGCATGGTAAAAAACTTTTTTTACCATCCTTACCCTAACCATTACCATAACCATAACCCTAACCCTAACCCTAAATACATAGTTTTGAAGTATGGAAAAGAAGCCATGGTGGTTCATTAGGCTTATTGACTGCTTGCACAAGACAGATCTGATAGCTCAGTGGGTAAAGCATAGGTTTACTGGTCAGCAGATCCCCACACTGTTGTGGGTTCAAACCCCAACAATGGCATGGTAAAAAAAAAGTTTTACCATCCTTACCCTAACCCTAACCCTAACCCTAGTTACATAGTGTTGAAGTATGGAAAAGAAGCCATGGTGGTTCATTAGGCTTATTGACTGCTTGCACAAGACAGATCTGATAGCTCAGTGGGTAAAGCATAGGTTTACTGGTCAGCAGGTCCCCACACTGTTGTGGGTTCAAACCCCAAAAATGGCATTGTAAAATTTTCTTTTTACCTTCCTTACCCTAACCCTAACCCTAACCCTAACCCTAACCCTAACCCTAACCCTAGTTACATAGTGTTGAAGTATGGAAAAGAAGCCATGGTGGTTCATTAGGCTTATTGACTGCTTGCACAAGACAGATCTGATAGCTCAGTGGGTAAAGCATAGGTTTACTGGTCAGCAGATCCCCACACTGTTGTGGGCTCAAACCCCAACAATGGCATGGACATTTTTTTTTTTTACCATCCTTACCCTAACCCTAACCCTAACCCTAACCCTAACCCTAGTTACATAGTGTTGAAGTATGGAAAAGAAGCCATGGTGGTTCATTAGGCTTATTGACTGCTTGCACAAGACAGATCTGATAGCTCAGTGGGTAAAGCATAGGTTTACTGGTCAGCAGATCCCCACACTGTTGTGGGCTCAAACCCCAACAATGGCATGGACATTTTTTTTTTTTACCATCCTTACCCTAACCCTAACCCTAACCCTAACCCTAACCCTAGTTACATAGTGTTGAAGTATGGAAAAGAAGCCATGGTGGTTCATTAGGCTTATTGACTGCTTGCACAAGACAGATCTGATAGCTCAGTGGGTAAAGCATAGGTTTACTGGTCAGCAGATCCCCACACTGTTGTGGGCTCAAACCCCAACAATGGCATGGACATTTTTTTTTTTTACCATCCTTACCCTAACCCTAACCCTAACCCTAACCCTAACCCTAGTTACATAGTGTTGAAGTATGGAAAAGAAGCCATGGTGGTTCATTAGGCTTATTGACTGCTTGCACAAGACAGATCTGATAGCTCAGTGGGTAAAGCATAGGTTTACTGGTCAGCAGATCCCCACACTGTTGTGGGCTCAAACCCCAACAATGGCATGGACATTTTTTTTTTTTACCATCCTTACCCTAACCCTAACCCTAACCCTAACCCTAACCCTAGTTACATAGTGTTGAAGTATGGAAAAGAAGCCATGGTGGTTCATTAGGCTTATTGACTGCTTGCACAAGACAGATCTGATAGCTCAGTGGGTAAAGCATAGGTTTACTGGTCAGCAGATCCCCACACTGTTGTGGGCTCAAACCCCAACAATGGCATGGACATTTTTTTTTTTTACCATCCTTACCCTAACCCTAACCCTAACCCTAACCCTAACCCTAGTTACATAGTGTTGAAGTATGGAAAAGAAGCCATGGTGGTTCATTAGGCTTATTGACTGCTTGCACAAGACAGATCTGATAGCTCAGTGGGTAAAGCATAGGTTTACTGGTCAGCAGATCCCCACACTGTTGTGGGCTCAAACCCCAACAATGGCATGGACATTTTTTTTTTTTACCATCCTTACCCTAACCCTAACCCTAACCCTAACCCTAACCCTAGTTACATAGTGTTGAAGTATGGAAAAGAAGCCATGGTGGTTCATTAGGCTTATTGACTGCTTGCACAAGACAGATCTGATAGCTCAGTGGGTAAAGCATAGGTTTACTGGTCAGCAGATCCCCACACTGTTGTGGGCTCAAACCCCAACAATGGCATGGACATTTTTTTTTTTTACCATCCTTACCCTAACCCTAACCCTAACCCTAACCCTAACCCTAGTTACATAGTGTTGAAGTATGGAAAAGAAGCCATGGTGGTTCATTAGGCTTATTGACTGCTTGCACAAGACAGATCTGATAGCTCAGTGGGTAAAGCATAGGTTTACTGGTCAGCAGGTCCCCACACTGTTGTGGGCTCAAATCCCAACAATGGCATGGTCAATTTTTTTTTTTACCATCCTAACCCTAACCCTAACCCTAGTTACATAGTGTTGAAGTATGGAAAAGAAGCCATGGTGGTTCATTAGGCTTATTGACTGCTTGCACAAGACAGATCTGATAGCTCAGTGGGTAAAGCATAGGTTTACTGGTCAGCAGATCCCCACACTGTTGTGGGCTCAAACCCCAACAATGGCATGGACATTTTTTTTTTTTACCATCCTTACCCTAACCCTAACCCTAACCCTAACCCTAACCCTAGTTACATAGTGTTGAAGTATGGAAAAGAAGCCATGGTGGTTCATTAGGCTTATTGACTGCTTGCACAAGACAGATCTGATAGCTCAGTGGGTAAAGCATAGGTTTACTGGTCAGCAGATCCCCACACTGTTGTGGGCTCAAACCCCAACAATGGCATGGACATTTTTTTTTTTTACCATCCTTACCCTAACCCTAACCCTAACCCTAACCCTAACCCTAGTTACATAGTGTTGAAGTATGGAAAAGAAGCCATGGTGGTTCATTAGGCTTATTGACTGCTTGCACAAGACAGATCTGATAGCTCAGTGGGTAAAGCATAGGTTTACTGGTCAGCAGATCCCCACACTGTTGTGGGCTCAAACCCCAACAATGGCATGGACATTTTTTTTTTTTACCATCCTTACCCTAACCCTAACCCTAACCCTAACCCTAACCCTAGTTACATAGTGTTGAAGTATGGAAAAGAAGCCATGGTGGTTCATTAGGCTTATTGACTGCTTGCACAAGACAGATCTGATAGCTCAGTGGGTAAAGCATAGGTTTACTGGTCAGCAGATCCCCACACTGTTGTGGGCTCAAACCCCAACAATGGCATGGACATTTTTTTTTTTTACCATCCTTACCCTAACCCTAACCCTAACCCTAACCCTAACCCTAGTTACATAGTGTTGAAGTATGGAAAAGAAGCCATGGTGGTTCATTAGGCTTATTGACTGCTTGCACAAGACAGATCTGATAGCTCAGTGGGTAAAGCATAGGTTTACTGGTCAGCAGGTCCCCACACTGTTGTGGGTTCAAACCCCAACAATGGCATGGTAAATTTTTCTTTTTACCATCCTTACCCTAACCCTAACCCTAACCCTAACCCTAACCCTAGTTACATAGTGTTGAAGTATGGAAAAGAAGCCATGGTGGTTCATTAGGCTTATTGACTGCTTGCACAAGACAGATCTGATAGCTCAGTGGGTAAAGCATAGGTTTACTGGTCAGCAGATCCCCACACTGTTGTGGGCTCAAACCCCAACAATGGCATGGACATTTTTTTTTTTTACCATCCTTACCCTAACCCTAACCCTAACCCTAACCCTAACCCTAGTTACATAGTGTTGAAGTATGGAAAAGAAGCCATGGTGGTTCATTAGGCTTATTGACTGCTTGCACAAGACAGATCTGATAGCTCAGTGGGTAAAGCATAGGTTTACTGGTCAGCAGATCCCCACACTGTTGTGGGCTCAAACCCCAACAATGGCATGGACATTTTTTTTTTTTACCATCCTTACCCTAACCCTAACCCTAACCCTAACCCTAACCCTAGTTACATAGTGTTGAAGTATGGAAAAGAAGCCATGGTGGTTCATTAGGCTTATTGACTGCTTGCACAAGACAGATCTGATAGCTCAGTGGGTAAAGCATAGGTTTACTGGTCAGCAGATCCCCACACTGTTGTGGGCTCAAACCCCAACAATGGCATGGACATTTTTTTTTTTTACCATCCTTACCCTAACCCTAACCCTAACCCTAACCCTAACCCTAGTTACATAGTGTTGAAGTATGGAAAAGAAGCCATGGTGGTTCATTAGGCTTATTGACTGCTTGCACAAGACAGATCTGATAGCTCAGTGGGTAAAGCATAGGTTTACTGGTCAGCAGATCCCCACACTGTTGTGGGCTCAAACCCCAACAATGGCATGGACATTTTTTTTTTTTACCATCCTTACCCTAACCCTAACCCTAACCCTAACCCTAACCCTAGTTACATAGTGTTGAAGTATGGAAAAGAAGCCATGGTGGTTCATTAGGCTTATTGACTGCTTGCACAAGACAGATCTGATAGCTCAGTGGGTAAAGCATAGGTTTACTGGTCAGCAGATCCCCACACTGTTGTGGGCTCAAACCCCAACAATGGCATGGACATTTTTTTTTTTTACCATCCTTACCCTAACCCTAACCCTAACCCTAACCCTAACCCTAGTTACATAGTGTTGAAGTATGGAAAAGAAGCCATGGTGGTTCATTAGGCTTATTGACTGCTTGCACAAGACAGATCTGATAGCTCAGTGGGTAAAGCATAGGTTTACTGGTCAGCAGATCCCCACACTGTTGTGGGCTCAAACCCCAACAATGGCATGGACATTTTTTTTTTTTACCATCCTTACCCTAACCCTAACCCTAACCCTAACCCTAACCCTAGTTACATAGTGTTGAAGTATGGAAAAGAAGCCATGGTGGTTCATTAGGCTTATTGACTGCTTGCACAAGACAGATCTGATAGCTCAGTGGGTAAAGCATAGGTTTACTGGTCAGCAGATCCCCACACTGTTGTGGGCTCAAACCCCAACAATGGCATGGACATTTTTTTTTTTTACCATCCTTACCCTAACCCTAACCCTAACCCTAACCCTAACCCTAGTTACATAGTGTTGAAGTATGGAAAAGAAGCCATGGTGGTTCATTAGGCTTATTGACTGCTTGCACAAGACAGATCTGATAGCTCAGTGGGTAAAGCATAGGTTTACTGGTCAGCAGGTCCCCACACTGTTGTGGGCTCAAATCCCAACAATGGCATGGTCAATTTTTTTTTTTACCATCCTTACCCTAACCCTAACCCTAACCCTAACCCTAACCCTAGTTACATAGTGTTGAAGTATGGAAAAGAAGCCATGGTGGTTCATTAGGCTTATTGACTGCTTGCACAAGACAGATCTGATAGCTCAGTGGGTAAAGCATAGGTTTACTGGTCAGCAGATCCCCACACTGTTGTGGGCTCAAACCCCAACAATGGCATGGACATTTTTTTTTTTTACCATCCTTACCCTAACCCTAACCCTAACCCTAACCCTAACCCTAGTTACATAGTGTTGAAGTATGGAAAAGAAGCCATGGTGGTTCATTAGGCTTATTGACTGCTTGCACAAGACAGATCTGATAGCTCAGTGGGTAAAGCATAGGTTTACTGGTCAGCAGATCCCCACACTGTTGTGGGCTCAAACCCCAACAATGGCATGGACATTTTTTTTTTTTACCATCCTTACCCTAACCCTAACCCTAACCCTAACCCTAACCCTAGTTACATAGTGTTGAAGTATGGAAAAGAAGCCATGGTGGTTCATTAGGCTTATTGACTGCTTGCACAAGACAGATCTGATAGCTCAGTGGGTAAAGCATAGGTTTACTGGTCAGCAGATCCCCACACTGTTGTGGGCTCAAACCCCAACAATGGCATGGACATTTTTTTTTTTTACCATCCTTACCCTAACCCTAACCCTAACCCTAACCCTAACCCTAGTTACATAGTGTTGAAGTATGGAAAAGAAGCCATGGTGGTTCATTAGGCTTATTGACTGCTTGCACAAGACAGATCTGATAGCTCAGTGGGTAAAGCATAGGTTTACTGGTCAGCAGATCCCCACACTGTTGTGGGCTCAAACCCCAACAATGGCATGGACATTTTTTTTTTTTACCATCCTTACCCTAACCCTAACCCTAACCCTAACCCTAACCCTAGTTACATAGTGTTGAAGTATGGAAAAGAAGCCATGGTGGTTCATTAGGCTTATTGACTGCTTGCACAAGACAGATCTGATAGCTCAGTGGGTAAAGCATAGGTTTACTGGTCAGCAGGTCCCCACACTGTTGTGGGTTCAAACCCCAACAATGGCATGGTAAATTTTTCTTTTTACCATCCTTACCCTAACCCTAACCCTAACCCTAACCCTAACCCTAGTTACATAGTGTTGAAGTATGGAAAAGAAGCCATGGTGGTTCATTAGGCTTATTGACTGCTTGCACAAGACAGATCTGATAGCTCAGTGGGTAAAGCATAGGTTTACTGGTCAGCAGATCCCCACACTGTTGTGGGCTCAAACCCCAACAATGGCATGGACATTTTTTTTTTTTACCATCCTTACCCTAACCCTAACCCTAACCCTAACCCTAACCCTAGTTACATAGTGTTGAAGTATGGAAAAGAAGCCATGGTGGTTCATTAGGCTTATTGACTGCTTGCACAAGACAGATCTGATAGCTCAGTGGGTAAAGCATAGGTTTACTGGTCAGCAGATCCCCACACTGTTGTGGGCTCAAACCCCAACAATGGCATGGACATTTTTTTTTTTTACCATCCTTACCCTAACCCTAACCCTAACCCTAACCCTAACCCTAGTTACATAGTGTTGAAGTATGGAAAAGAAGTCCTCCTGCAGCTTCTACCATCTGCTACACTGTCCCCCACCAACACCTTACAGTCTCCAATCTCCCTCAGGTTGCAACTCCTGCATAGAACATAGTCCACCAGTGTGCACCTTCCTCCACTCTTATAGGTCACCCTATGATCATCCTTGTTCTTAAAATACGTATTCACCACAGCCATTTCCATCCTTTTAACAAAATCCACCACCATCTGCCCTTCCACATTCCTCTGCTTAAGGCCCTACCCATTACCTCCTCATCACCTCTGTTCCCTTCACCTACATGCCCATTATAGTCTGCCCCAATCACCAATCGTTCTTTTCTAGGTACACCACCTACCACTTCATCTAATTCACTCCAGAATCTTTTCTTCTCCTCCATCTCACAGCCGACTTGTGGAGCATAGGCACTGATGACATTTATCATCATCCTTTCAACTTCCAGCTTCATGTTCATCACCCTATCAGAAACTCTCTTCACCTCCACCACACTTTTAATGTACTGTTCCTTCAGAATCACCCCTACACCATTTCTCTTTCCATCCACACCATGATAGAACAGTTTAAACCCACCTCCAATGTTCCTGGCCTTACTCCCTTTCCACTTGGTCTCCTGAACACACAACATATCTACCTTTCTCCTCTCCATCATATCAGCTTTCTCTCTCCTTTTTCCAGTCATAGCACCAACATCCACTCTCCTACACTTCTCCTTTTCCTGCTGTCTCTGTAGACGTCTTCCTCCTCTCCTTCTCCTTCTTCGGCCAACAGTAGCTCAATTTCCACCGGTACCCTGTCGGCTAATGATACCTGTCATTGTCATTGTTAACCCGGGCCTCGACCGATCCGGTTTGAAATTCTTATTTGTGATCCGCATATTCGATTTGGCACATGTTTTACGCTGGATGCTATTCCTAACGCAACCCTCCCCGTTTATCTGGGCTTAGGACTGGCACTAAGAGTGCACTGGCTTATGCCTCCCTAATGGTTGGGTTTCCAAGCCTGTTTTTAAGGGACTGATAAACGCTCAACGCTACCATTGGACTGGGGATGATAAACAGCTGTGTCGATGTGCCGGATGACCTTGCTCTCTAGATAAGACGTGAAGTTGCTTGAGAGGTACTGGGGGCCATTATCCATTCATCTTTGGCAGGCTCCAGCGTGGGGAACCCCATGAATCTCCTCACAAACATCCAACTGCAGGTGTTGCCAGGGTTGGAGGGGTGGAGGTGGTGTTTGGCCTGTCTTATCACTCAGATGGCAAGCAGAACAGGTCTAAACCCATCAAGTTTGCTCCTTTCCAGAACACATGGAATACAAAAGAAGTAACTGTTCTTTGTCCATAATGAACAGTCAATTTAAGTGAGCCCAGTATTTGTATTTTGAAATTGCAATACCCACAAAGGGCAGTAAGGGGTGTGGCCAGGGGAAAAAAGTTAAAATATAATAAATGTTGGCATTCGGTATGGATACACTAGCCCCTGTGTCTTGCAGCAATGAAATACACACATCATTTAGAGTCACTGAACATGATTTGAATGTCGACAATCCTGATGTCACATTATGGATAATAGTGGAAGTAGACTGAGAGGTGCATGTTTCTGATCTGTTCAGAGCTGATCAACAGACTTTGGCAAAGTGATTTTTTTTTTTTTAATTGTGGCATGTCTGGTCATGGGCTGGAGAGTTATGAGTTTTGTAATTATGTGAGTGGGATCCACAGTTACCACATGTGAACTGCTGACGTGGTTGGGTACGTCGTGGCCATGTCAGCTGCATACCGAAGCGGGAGTATCGGCAGCAGCTTCTGTGCTCATGCTAGGTGATCTCTCCATGAGTGCTAACTAGCTGTGTGTGGGCCTAGTTTGACTAGCCAGTGCCATACTTGCTTTTCTTAGGATTTTGGTAATCAGGCTTGGTAATTATGGGAATCAACAGAGAACCTTAAAAAGCATGATCGTTCAGCAAACCGACATAGCCGGTCACAGAAGCTTTCTATTCTACTCTCCATTCAAAGTTCACAATGTTTGTAATAGATGAAAGAACCTTGGGATTAAATGTATCTGAGGTATATGATGTATCTATGGGTTGCATATATACATACACATTTTTTTTAGCAGGAAACACATTTTCTAGAAATACTTCCAACTCCCTACAGTGCACAAAAAAATAAGGAAAAAAACAAAAACGATTTAACTTACAAGAATGCCAACATCATGAACAGTGTTGTGTTAGTTACTAAAAAATAGTAACTAGTAACAGTTACTCGTTACTTCATTCAAAATGTAACTTACTAGTTACTTTGTTGATTACTGTTAAAAAGTAACTTTTTAGTTTTAGCTTTTTTAACCTTATTTAATGTTCCCATTAATGCCCTTTTATGCGTTATGGTCTATACAAACACAAAACTGACTTAAAAACAAAATAATTTTTAAACACTATTTTATTTAAGTCAGACCAGCACAAACTGAATATATCACAAGGATTTCTGAAACAAATAGCAAAACAAGCTGAAGAATATATTCAGAATTACACAGCTTACATTTGCCTTAAAAGTTTTTGTCTTTATACTTAACTAAAGTGAAATAATGAGCATATATCCACTTTAAGAAACTCGTCTTGCTCTCACCTCGACTTGCCATTATTGCCGCACAGACCTGAATAAACGAAGACACGCCCACAGTGCGTCTTCTTCGTGTTTACAGTGGTTCATCCACCAATCCTACAATGTGTCGCTGCTGTAAACAGGTTAGGCGGTAGTCTACACTTCAGCCGAAATTCATTCATTTACAAAAGTAACGGGTAACGCACCATACAGTAACTAACAGTATTAGTTACTGTAAAAAGTAACGTGTTACCGGTAACTGCCCAACACTGATCATGACTATTAAAAGACCACAATATTTGTCTTGCATGCCATTTGGTATTTATTTTAGTTTGCATAAACAGGAAGCTACAAATAGCTGTGAGATGGACCAGACGCTAGCTCCTGCAAGAGAAGGTAAGCGCCGTAGGGATGCAGGGAGTGTGGCACGGAGATGCAGCATCTCGTTCCCTCGGGGAACTAGGGTTACGGTTGTAACCTAGAGACGTTCCCCTTCAGGAACTCGAGGTGCGTCGAAACGCTATGGGAACGAGTGTCCAATCACGCCACGCTGACCAGACCCTGCCTAGAGAGTGAGGGCCTCGGCACCAGCACGCAGGACAGAGGAGCCCGGGGTGGCTTTGAGGTCAAGGTCATAGAACCTGACAAAGGTCAGCGGGATGGACCAACCCGCAGCGTCACAGATGTCCTGGAGTGGCACTCCAGCGGACCAGGCCGTAGAGCCCGCCACACTTCGGGTGGAGTGAGCTCGAACCCCGAGTGGTGCGGGGAGGCCAGAGGACTCGTTACCAGACACTATCGCGTCCGGTACCCATCTGCTCAAAGTCTGCTTATTGGCCGGGAAACCTTTCCTGTTGGGGCCATAGCAGACAAGCAGCTGCTCCGACTTCCTCCACGGACTCGTCCTGCGGAGGTAAGTATCCAGTGCTCGCACTGGACAGAGTTGGTGCTGTCGCTCCTGGTCGGGGGCTGCAAACGCAGGAGGGCAGAATGCCTGCAACACGATAGGACGTGAGGGAGCCAAAGGCCCCTTAGGCACATAACCAGGTTTTGCAATTGACAGGATCCAGGCCCTGGTGCTCGCACCAATACATGAACAGTTGCCATCGTGCAGCATACGACCTCCTCGTGGAGGGAGCTCTGGAGTGGAGAAGGGTCTCCACCACCTCGGTGGAGAGACCAGCCACTACGAACTGTGCCCCTTCAGGGGCCAAAACCACAGCCTCGCAATTCTGGGCCAGGGGTAACTCAGGGTTCCGCCCGCCTATGAGAGAAGATCCCTCCTGGGAGAAATTTCCCATGGAGGGCCCTTGAGTAGGGACACCAGATCCGCAAACCACGGTTTGCCCGGCCATCGAGGCACTACCAGGAGGAGACGGACTCCATTCCGGCCAACTCTCTCCATAACTCCAGGGAACAGCGCGATCGGGGGAAAGGTGTACAGGCGTAGCCTCGGCCACGACTGTACCATGGCATCCAGCCGCAACTGGGCTGGGTGAGAGAACCTGAGGGGGCAGTGCAAGGTCTTCTGGGTCACAAAAACATCCTGGGTTCTGTAGAACCTCTGTCGCCACTCCCCAGGCCTCGGCCCCTGCCTCGACAGGGCATCTGCTCTGACATTCAACCGACCCGGGATGTAAATGGCCCTCAAGGACAGGAGCCTGTCCTGAGACCACAAGAGGACCGTTTGTGCTAGCTGGTACAAGGGGCGAGATCGGAGACCCCCCTGGTGGTTGATGTAAGAGACCACTGCCGTATTGTCTGTGCGGACCAACACATGGCAATCTCTCAGGTCCGGGCGAAAGTGTCTTAACCCTAAAAACACTGCCTTCATCTCCAGGCAATTTATGTGCCATGAGAGACGAGGGATGCTCTACAGACCTTGGGCGGAGTGGCCACTCATGACCGCTCCCCACCCCATGAGGGAAGCGTCCGTCATTAGCGTCACGCGACGACACGGAGCCCCCAACACTGGGCCACGGGAAATAAATGTCCGGTCTTTCCAGACATCCAAGGCTCGAAGGGCACGCCGCGAGACCTTGATAGTACGATGCGGGTTTTCCCTGAGGGAGAACCCCCTGCCCTGGAGCCACCACTGGAGGGGCCTCGTGCAGGAGCCCGAGCGGATCTATGCTGGACGCCGCCGCCATGAGACCTAGCAGCCTCGGGAACTGCCTCACAGTGAGTGACTGGCCTTTCCCCACTCTCCTGACGGCAATGAGGATGACCTCGACCTGAGCAGGCAACAACCGTGCCTGCATCCTGGCCGTGTTCCACACTACGGCCAAAAAGGTGGTTCTCTGTGCTGGAGAAAGCATGCTTTTGCTGGCGTTTAGCCGAAACCCAAGCACCTTCATGTAGGCGAGGACGACATCTCGATGCCGAATCACCTGGCGCTCCAAATGAGCCAGGATCAACCAATCGTCAATGTAATTCATAATGCGGATGCCCTGGAGCCGCAGCAGGGCCAGTGCCGCATCAACGCACTTTGTGAAGGTGCGGGGCGAGAGTGCCAGGCCGAACGGGAGGACCCAATATTGGAAAGCAAACCTCAGGAACCTCCTGTGTGCAGGAAGGATGGAGACGTGAAAGTACGCGTCCTTCAGATCTGTAGTAACGAACCAGTCCCTGGACCTGATCTGTCAAAACAGTCTTTAAGAGTGGACTGCAAACTCTCTGGCCACACACAAAATTCTTGCCTGATCGGAGAGAGAGGGGGCAGCTGCATCCATTTACGCCACCATCTTGGTAATAATGTTAATAAAATTATCTGAATAGTGAAGAAAGGTACAAAGTATTTTTCCTTCTCTATGTTTTAACTTCTTTTAAAACATAGATATATTCCTTGTATATGTCACGTTCAGATCAGTAGTCGGAGACCAGAATGCAGTCACTCAGTTTCCCTGGCCGGAAACCAAACCCATGCCGCAGCATTGAGAGCACCGTATCCTAACCATTAGACCACCAGGGAATCCCCAGGAGCTTAGGTAGAAGTACATCTGAAGACATATGTGCAACAACTGACTGGCTGGGCACAGAATGAACAAAACGCACAGAACTGAGACCTGCAAAATTTTGATATTTCAGTGGACCCTGTACTGCTTCACATTGCAACACAGATGACCTTTTAAGGTGGTGCAAAATATAACTAGCTGGCCCAGATTAGCATCAGCATTTTTCTATTCTCTGATTGGATAGTCAGAGGGGATCTATTAGAGCCACTATTACTGGCAAAACGTGTATAGCACTCTGCACACATTAATACATCTGAGTTAGACTTTTTTTACTCTTACGCAGAAAGAGAAATTGATTTGGTCACAGACACACTTAAAAATCTATTTTCAAGAAAAGCTAGATGACTAGGAGAGGTCGGCTAACCCCGAAGCTAGCTAGCTTGTCTCAGCCCAAGAAAGGGTTTGTTTGCCGCTTCCAGAACAGTAAATACGAGCAGTACCACTGGCTTACAGCCTTTGAGGAGTGGTGCAAATTATTAGTATGCATCTCTGTTGAGTAGGTTGGATTTGGTTGGAATGTCATGTATTAGACAAATATTGATTCTGAACTGCTCCAGATGATGTAGGTGGCACAGTTGCAGTGGTAGTGTAGAGGATTGGAGTTGTCTTAACTGGCTTTCTTGCTTTAGTAAAACGGTATTCACCCTCCATATGTGAAATGCCTCTCTCTCTCTGTAATGCCATTCGTTCCTTTATTGTTTTTTTTTTTTTTATAGTATTGATGGTTTCTATAATTTCCACGTAATAGTGGTGGTATTAAGAGGAGGATTAAGTCCGTTAAATCCCCACTAAATGCCCAGGTGCACAAAATGCACAGCCCAGCACTGGCTAACTGTTAGTGTTAAGAGTGTTTTCACACTGTTTCACACACCTTTCTTTGTCTGTTCAGTGTCTATAGAATATTTACTATGTTAGTCTGTAAGGTAAACAGGGAGTCCTTATCTGGGCTCACACATCTCCGGCTAGTATATCCTCTTGTATCAACAGGTAACAAGTTTAGGACAGCCATTTCTCTGTATTTGTATATATATATATATATATATATATATATATAAAAAAATACAATTATTACACACACACACACACACACACACACACACACACACACACACACACACACTTTTTTTTTTTTTTTTGCATGTTTGTCACACTTTTATGCAAAATTGACACTATGCGAGTTGTATATTTGAATGCGTCTATTCATAGTTTTGATTCAAAACTTTGACGTTACTTGCTTCCTCTTATCTGGAACACAGCAGAGAATTGCACCTGCATGCGGTCTCAGTTAATATGGTGTGCTTCTTCCTGTGGGCACTGCCACCTTGCAGGAGTGTTTTAATGCCTTTTAAATGATTGTTCTGCAAATCATTATTTGAACATAGAAGTGTGTGATTTTTTTGTTTGCAGTGGTTTTGTAGGTAAAAAAGAATTTTGCAATTATTTGCAAATGTAAGCCAGACGTAAAAAAAAAAAAATGTGAAAAAGTATGATAGACAATTCTATGATAGTATGAGACAGTAGCTATTACTGAGAAAAAAAGAAAACCTTGCAGTTAGTAAATAGTCAGTTGTAGTTGTAGCACATGGATTGGTTACACTTTATTTTGATTACTTCATGTTGACTTAACATTGCAACTACCTGTACAGATTAAAAAGTTAATAAAATTAACTTTTAACTAAGATAGCTCTATTTTTAACAGATATCTGATAATCTATGAGAAGCTAAATGGTGTCAGAAAGTGACAGCTGTTATTCATGTGTTAAAAGAGGCCAAAAGGTTAAAAAAAACTACTTTATTTTCAATGTAACGTTTTTTTTTTTTATTATCATTTAAAATCGGTTAAAAAACAGATATTTAGTTTTAGTTATATCAGTTTACACAGAATTTCTTTGTCATATTACATATTTCAAGAAACATTTTATTGTTATTTATTATTTATTGTTAATTTAAATACATAGTTAATGTAATTAAAAAAATATAGAGAAAAAAATGTAAAATGTATTGACAAAAACTGTAAAATATTTTTTTTTGAGCCCTATAGAAAGAACCAGAAAGTAAACAAACACAACAAATCGAAATAGGGCTTCCAAAAGATCTTAGAAAAAATCATGAAATACTGACTTCAAAACTTGAGCGGAGTCTTCTCACCCTCTGACCCCTGTTCAGCAGCCTTATCAACTGTGATTACATTTTTCTGTTTACTGCTAATAAATACACTGAGTTTGTGCACTTGTGTCCTGCATCTTACTTTAACACATGTTTAAGATCATTGTCCTGATCTTAGCATCTTACTTATAATTTCACCCTGTAGAAGTTGTGTTACTAGATTACACATTACTAGGCTTTATAATTACTAAATATACCTGAATATTTTAATAACACATTAAAAATGTTATCTTGTTAAAAATTTAACTTAATGCATGTGGACCTTGTTTAGATATGTTAAGAGAACATTTGTTTTGTATTTTACAGATGGCAAGTTGGCAACTATGCTTAAAAAATCTATATCAAATATTATACAGAACAGATTCTATAAGGTGTGCAGTGGTGGACAGTAACAAAGGAAATGTAATTTGTTAGTCCATTAACAAGTGGGGGAAAAATGTATTTGATCCCTTGCTAATTTTGTAAGATTACTACTTAAATAAATTAACGGTCTAGAATGTTTATGGTAGGTTTATTTTCACAGAGAGAGACAGAATAAAAAAAAAATCCAGTCATTTAAGAAACGTTATAAATGAATACATTTGTATTTAATCGAGTGAAATAAGTATTTTATCCCATACCAAATCAGCATGAATTCTGACTCCCCCAGACCCAAATTAGTCTCTGTATCTTATGGATTATTATTATAATTTTCTTTTTTTTACCACAGCATCTAAAATGACATTCGTTGATTGCTTCACACAAGGTAAATATGTGATATTAACAATTGTAAAATCTGATAAATATTTAAAATTGCCATTCTTATATGTAGGTTTAATATAATTATGAACTATTTGCTGTTTTGAAAAATACACTTTAATCTGAATATTTCAAAAATACTTAAACAAGATTGTACAACATACAACAAATGTTTGTGTACATACTTCAAATGTTTTTTTCCCATTTACAAGAAAGAACATAGGCTCAAAGAAAGTTTTAAAAGACAAATAAAATGGCCAAAACATTGTGTGAAACAAACAAACAATTAATAATAAAGATTTTTAGATTTTCATTTTAGGATTTTCATATTTAAACAGACATGGTGCATAACAAGTTTTTGTAATTCCTCTCTCTTTTTAACTGATTTGTTAATCCATAAGAGGCACCTTTAATTGTTAAGGATATTCAGTGACACAGTATGTGTTAAACACTGATATTAGAATATTGCATTAAATATTATTAAAAGTATAGTTAATAAACTATTACTTAGCTGTATTATTATTATTATTATTATTATTATTATTATTATTATTATTATTTGTATTATTTTGCAATCCTCTTTGTATTTATGATTTGCAGGAATATAGAAAAATGTGTTACTCTCTATTCAGTTACAGTGAATAACATCTTTATATAAAAAAAACTCACAGTTAATCTAATAATTTTTTCATAAAACCAGTCGTCAGTTTTAACAGATGATCGAGTCAACTAATCATGACTTTCCTGAAGATCTACTCTCCTGCAGTATAAAAGCGATTTTTTTAAACAAGCGATCAAGAGTCAATTGATCATTGTGTGAGGGATGAGTGTTATTTGCTTGATCAAATGGTCAAAGAGAAAACATTTTATGATTTCTCTTTGACCATTTGATCAAGCAAATAACACTCATCCCTCACACAATGATCAATTGACCCTTGATTAAAGCTCATCTCTTTTGCAATCTGCCGGATGCAAAACTTTCACTACATCTGAAGGCTTTACCATCATCCAGGCATATTTGCACAAGTGCTCCTTGTTGCAATCATTTTGCCAATAGATGACATTGCGGCGGTTGAGGTTGGCACCTGCACAAGCATCATACCACCAGCCCCCGCCTGCAATTCCATGGAACTCTAGCATTGCACAGTTTTGGAAATAGTTATCATTGTCACGGTCCTTGGTAGTAAACTTCTGGTTATCATGAAGGTAGTTCTCTGGATCTAAAGTGAGAGCATCCACAGCAGTGCCATGGTACAAGCCCAGACGCAACTTGTACTGCGCATCTTCTCCTTCCACTAGTGCTGGGTCATATTCTCCTGTTTTGGTTATTGCATCTTTGTCTACCAACTTGATGCCCAGCTTGTAGCGGATGGGCCCACTGGTGAGTTGGTGTATGTATTCATTGCCAAGCCAATGGTTGCCAGTCAAAGTTCCAAAGCCCAACTTGTACTCCTCCCAGGAGCGGTCAAAGTCCACACTGCTGTTAACTGTGATGTGCTGGATAACAGTCCAGCCACCTTCCTGCATTGCACAGAAGGCTACAATAGGTAACTCTCTTGGCTTGATCAAGTAGGCACCATCCTGTGCCTGACCGCCAGAACTTTCCCACAGCTCATGACAGTCCCGGGGTAAACCTACTACAAAAATATAAGGATCATAATAAAAAAAAAAAATTATGTTGAACTTATCAAACAATTCATGATTTGGTTGTTTTGAATATTGGGTTGTAGTGTTTTGGATAGGGATGTTTCTAAACCTGCTAAATGCATAGAGGTATTAAGAGATCTAGGCTGGATTAGGCCATTTTTGTACCACTAAAATAAAACGATAGTATACCTTAACCAAAACTTAAGAATGAGCATGCAAGAAAGCAGGCAAATGAGAGAGAGAGACAGAGAGAGAATTTACATATACATGAAATTCAAGCTTCTGAAAAAGGGTTTGTATTTTAACTGCATATTTAATCAAGAGATTTTCAAAATATGTTACTAGTGTTATGTCAAGGCATACAAGGCTATACACCAAAAATAGATTATTTCTCACTAATGTTTGTTAGTTCTAGGAAGCAGACTATTAAAAAAAAATTAAAATAAAATAAATCACCAGAATAAAAATAACATCTGTACATTTATATATTTGTTTGACCAGAGTAAATCTTCATACAATTAAATTACCCAATTTGTTGTGGTACATTTTTTAGCTGGGAAAGATACTTGTGACAGTTTGAGCTTCCATTTAAACCAAAGCTCTCCTTTATTAAAAGGTTTGGATTGTAGAATAATATGCAGACAAAATAAATTCACATTTGTCATTTTTTACAGTTTCCTTAAAGATAAGTAAAAGTGTAATAATTTAAACAAGTAAATGTTGATACTCACAGAACTAAATATTTGTACCTTTTTGTCCATCGTTCTCAATGAATTTTTGTTCTTCTAGAGAAAGAAGATGGATGTTTTTAGCTTTGTGTGCTGCAGCTAGTACTCCAGCTGAAATGGCAATGCTGAAGAAAGCCACCACCTTACCTTGAAAAAGTGTCATCCTTCAGTAGTATGAGAATATAAAACAAATTACAAACCATAGCATAGAAGTCTATTTAATTTTACTTTTTAATTTACTAGATTTTATTGTCAGCTTGTAATACACTTTAAGTGAGGCATATGCCACTAATTCTTTATATTTAAGGTAATATTAATTTATAGTAAATTATACATTGTCATTTGTAATTAGGGGTACAAGGGTATTTTAAGAAAAAGAATCCATGGTGCTTACCTTCACAGTTTATCAGGTTTGCTACACACTACCACACTACTAACAACACACACCCTAAGGAAAATTACTGAAAAGATAAAGTCCCAGTCTGAATCTCAGAGTCCACAATAACTCTGTCACCATCACACACCCTGGGCCTATCAGCATTGGACTTCAGCCTTGCTCATGTAATACTGCAACACATCACACATTTAAAGACTGCAGGCCTATCTGTGTCATCTTAGACAAGAGTGGGCAATTGCATAATTTAGGCAGCATAATATAGCCAACATCAGATTATAGTCATAATAAAGTGTTAGGGTGTTACCAGCAGTTACAAGAAGCATATACTATAATGTCTGTGCTTATATCTGTTTTGATCTATCTAAACAATATAAATCTGTTGGAAAATGGATACAGAATATTTCAGACAATGAGACAGATGTCATAATAGATTTATCAGTGTTGTTTTATTGTCAGCATGGTTTATAAAGATTACAAACCCCTACCCCTACTTCTTCTAAAAGACCGAAATGTTAAAATCAGGATGAAACAAAAGAATCTCATTGTCTTATTGCTCACATACAGTACATCTTATCTCCTGCATGGCTCCTCCACTGCCTCTGTGTCCCTTGTGAGTATCCAATTTACTGTGGCTTTTAGGTGGCATAAGGAACTTAGTCATGAGCTCGGCCACATTTGAAAGCTCACGGCTCGGATTGAGCACATTTATTGACTGCTCCATTTCCAAATAAACAAACAAATAAAGATACACTAGTACAGAAAACTACCAGTAAAATAATAATACAGTTGCATTCATAACGATATATTA
Source organism: Silurus asotus (assembly GCA_024362625.1). Classification (NCBI taxonomy): domain Eukaryota; kingdom Metazoa; phylum Chordata; class Actinopteri; order Siluriformes; family Siluridae; genus Silurus; species Silurus asotus. The sequence continues at coordinate 441,058 of MU551580.1, forward strand.
TTTTACTCTATAGTCTGCAAACTGTTAATACGTTTTGGATAATGTGTTTATTTAGTTCTGCCTTAAATAAGCTATTATTCTTTACATACATTCCATTAAACAAAATAAACTAAATATACACAAATGATCCAGCCCAAAGGTTGGATTACGTTGGGTAACCTTAATTATAATGCTGGGTGTTGTCACCTGAATGATTTATGTTTTGTGATGTTTGCGCTGTATATGTGTCCCATGTTTATCCTGACCTGCTAAACTGTTTAATGTTCTTAAAAATAATTACTGTCCTGTAGAATATAGGTAAAGACCTGCTTTGTGAAATAACCTATACAGGGAAGTACTAAATAAAAACAATTTACAATTTGTATGATCCCTCTTTTAAAAAAAAATCAACATTTTGCAGATTCTGCATGTATGCTGATAATTTAAATTTTAATACTAAATATGTCCAATTATGTTTCTTGTAAATCTTAACAATGTGTCACATCAAACTTAATATTACACTGTTTGAATAAGCATCAGATGTTAAGATGTAAAAAAAAATATATATATAAATGTTGATCACAAATATATGCATAACCAAATATATTACTGTATTGAAAAATTAAAACTATGATTATTATGTAATCAAATGTTTAAATATGTTTTAAACATATTAAATTTGTTTTGGGGGATAGTACTACGAGACTGCTTGTGACCGTGACGCCTCCCTCCCAGATTCGCTGAACGACTTCTACGCCCAAGTTGAGGTGCAGAACAACATGGTGGCGAGAAAGACCACCCCTCCTCCCAGTGACCAGGTGCTCTGTCTAACAACAGCTGAAGTGAGGAAAACTCTATGCAGAGTTAACCCACCAGACAACATTCCTGGCAGACTGCTCAGAGAATGTGCACAACAGCTAGCGGATGTCTTTATTTCCCTGAGCAGCGTCATTGTTCCTACGCGCCTCAAAATGACGACCATTGTTCCTGTGCCGAAGAAGTCTACTGTCTCCTGCCTTAATCCCATCCCGCTCACACCCAACGTAAGGAAGTGCTTTAAAAGGCCGGTCATGAGGCACATCAAGACCCAGCTTCCACCCGCACTTGACCCCATGCAGTTCGAGTATCGTCCAAACTGCTCCACGGATGATGCCATCTCTACGACCCTTCATCTGGCCCTCAACCACCTGGACAACAAGGACTCTTATGTACGGACGCTGTTCATAGACTTTAGCTCGCCATTCAACACGATCATCCCTCACCTGATTAAGAAGCTAAGCCTACAGGGCCTTAACACCTCCCTCTGTAACTGGATCCTGGACTTCCTGACTGGGAGACCTCAGCATCCCCAGCATCTCCAGCACCACCACAATGAGCACTGGGGCACCTCAGGGCTTTGTCCACTGAGCTTACTGCTGTTCACTCTGCTGACTTATGACTGTGTAGCAATGCACAGCTCAAATCACATCATCAAGTTCGCCAATGACACGATCGTGGTGGGTCTCATCAGCAACAACGATGAGTCAGCTTAGAGAGAGGAGGTGCACCATTTAACGGCCTGGTGTGGAGCCAACAACCTGTCCCTAAACATTGACAAAACTAAAGAGATGGGTGTTGACTTCAGGAGAGCACAGAGTGACCATTCTCCACTGATCATCGATGGATCCTCTGTGGAGATCATCAAGAGCACCAAATTCCTTGGTGTTCATTTGGCAGATAACCTCACCTGGTCACTCAACACCAGCTCCATCACCACAAAAGCCCAGCAGCATCTCTACTCTTTAAAAAGGCTGTGAGGACAGTGAGGACAGCTGAGAAGATCATCTGAGTCTTTCTCTCCTCTATCACGGATATTTACACCTCATGCTGCATCCGCAAAGCCAACAGCATTGTGGACGACTCCACACACCCGTCACACACACTCTTGACCCTCCTGCCATCAGTAAAGCGGTTCCGAAGCATTCGGGCCACCACATCTGGACTGTGCAACAGTTTCTTCCCTTAAACTATCAGGTTTTTCAACACAAAACTGAACTGAACTGAACTCGCACACACACGCACGCACATGGACACACATTGACTGATCTGTACAACCCAGACTCAACACACACTCATACTCACTTCGCACACCCATGTCTTCAGTACCACTCATATTACATCACTTCATTACCATCAACTGTTTACATGCCGTTTTTGCATTTCTTTTCTGGATTGCTGCTATTTGCTCTTTGCACAAAATTGTGTTTACATTTTTGCTACTGTTCACTTTGTCTCTTTATACCAGGTTTACTGGTAAAGCTATTTTGTATTCTGTGTTTTGTGTATTTGTCTTGCATTGTCTTGCACTGTTTGCACCAGCTGCACACATGCACTTTATGTGGCGAGGACACTTACTAGTCCTTAGTTCTGTGTTTCTGTTTTCTGTGATTAGTTTTGAATGTAGCATAAGGGTTCTGGAGGAACGTTGTTTCATTTCACTGTGTACTGCGTCAGCTATATATAGTCGAAATGAAAATAAAAGCTTCTTGACTTGACTAGTTTGGCCATTGTTAGCTTGAGGATACATGAGGATATATTGTTTGTTCTTTCCCTACCTGTGTAAGACATGTTTTGTCAAGATTTTAAGCATTAAAAAACTTTTATAAAGAGAAAAATAGATAAGACTGGCACTTCTCATCCCTGGGTCATTCATGTTAATGAGCATTGGAAGAAGAATGATGATCAAAACAGATAGTGCCATCATGAGTACCTAAATAGAAACTGGAGAAAGTACGTGAGCCAGTACTATCTTTTATAATTTGATCATTATTAAGGTATTTAAACTGTCATTCAGACCACTTCATGAAGGGTTCATCAAGGGTTCATGAAGAAATCGGACCAACTCCAAGTTTCACATTTTACAAAGTACAAATGCTGTACTGTACATCTCATCTTAACAGAGTAAGGCAACTGCACTACCTCAAACATCTTGATGTTATTGATTTTTTATTGGCACTAAATAGAATTAAAATTATTGGAGAATCAAAGCATATCATAATGCAGGAATTAACAATATTACAACAAAATTAAGCACATTTATTTGTCTAATTTTTTTGTTTGTTTTTCTTCCTGTGTCTTTTTTTAATGTTGCTTAGAAACTGTCTGACACTTTTGTTTACATAAAAATAAAGGCCAATTTATTAATCTTTTAGGATTAGCAACTTTATATAATCTAAACTTTGTATAGAGGCATTATATAAATGTTGTGCTTTCCAGTGTAGAAGAGAGAGAAGCTTTTAGCTCACTTCATTGGCATGTACATGCATTGTGCATTACAGTACTGCCACGTGATTCAAATCAAATTTTATTTGTCACATTTACATTTGATTTGTTCCTATTAAATTAGTAGGTGTATGTATTAACAAATAATAAATGTAACCGGGTGGTAGTTTAAGGTGCGTTAATTTCTTTATGCTACAGATTATGCCTGCCTGGTGAGAATGAACATAGGGGCTCTTTAAGAGTTGCTTTGTGACATCATCGCATGTGCGTGTGGCACGGTGCACCTGAGAGTGGAAATCAGGGAGGGATATAGGCCTCACTTGTACTGTTTATTAGGGTGATGTATGTCTGCAGTAATTTGTGCGGTTGCACAAATTTCGAGGTGTGACGGTTAGCATATCGTGAGCTAATGCATCAGGTCAGTGTTTCAGATGTATATTAGTTTAAAAAATCATTAAATATGTGATGTATGTCAAATATTTCTAAGAAAGATAATATTTCTCAGAATTGTAAGAGTTCATGAATGTGTTGTTTTATGTAGCACGTGCAAGCCATACGAGTTCTGTTAGTGTGTTCGGCCTATCGGAGCATAAATAGCACTGAAGGCTAAGTTTGGAAAGTAAGTAAACCATGCCATAGGATTTTAGAGGAGTAATATACTTTTTCTTAGTTTGGTCAATGATACAATCTCGAGGCATTTGTTTCTTTTTTTTAGAATTGCCACTGACGTATTTTGTTTACTGGATACAATTTTGGTTTATTGTTTTATATATTGCACACCAAAAAGACAGATTCTGTACATCAGCCAGTACTTTATTTTGATGTTATATTTAATTTTTGTGTTCAAAAATATTTGTCCTGTAATTTTGTTTTATTTAGTTCCTTATTTATCTTCTTCCACATAAAAATGAACAAGCAGGATATATATATTGTTAATTGGAATAAAGAACCCCAGTGGAATTTGTTGGTCTACTGTGCATTGCAACGGCCACAAATATGAAAAGTCATGTTTTTCACAATACATTTTAAAAACTTGATTTGTCATATCATATTTTTTTTTTTAATTAATTCACTTTTTTAACAGTTTTTTTATTAAATTATTCCCATGTATATCAAAACTTCATATTTTATAAATTTATTTCATATTCATATGAAAAAAGTCATATTTTTGCCAAACATTATTATCATGAATTCTTTTCCGTTCACTTCTTGCACTTTTTTAAACTGTTTTTCAGGAAAATATGCATCCGCACAAATTACTGCAGACATACATCACCCTTCAGAAAACAACACAGCTAAGACATTTGTGATACTTTTTTAAATTTACTTTAAAATGGATGATACTGGATCCTTTACCTAATAAACAGTACAAGTAAGGCCTATATAAAAATGTAAATTTTACTAATTAATTGCATATTTATGTAAAATGTCATAATTTTGTCAAACCATGGTTTGTCATGTGAACGTTTTTAGTTTATGTATTGTAATATAAAATAAAATTAATAACATTTCTATTTTTACAATAACTCAAATTTTTATGAAAAAGTTATTTTTTATGAAATTATGGTTTTGAATATGAAATGTCATATTTTAATAAAAATGAATATATTTTTTTATATAAAAAAATGTCAGATTTGATTCAATCCATTGTTTGTCATAACAGTTGTTGTGATGAACATTTGCACATGTTAGATTTTTATCATGCCCAAACGAAACGTAATTCTTATCTAGAGCTGTTTCCTGTTTGGTAAATAAATTCCTAATCTTCTCAAAAATCTTTGTCAGCAATTATTTCATGTTCTCCAAGACATCATGAGACAATTGTTTCTCAGTGCTTTTTCAATATGTCTATAAGCAGTATTATCAGGTGTACATAGCAGTTTCTTCTGTTGAGAAATGCAGCTAGTTCAGTTTATAATATAATGATCATAAATATAAATATAATAATATATCATATAAAATAATAGTAATAGCATTAAAACCGAAAAGTCGGGTTTTAATAGGTGAGTGCAGGTGCATCATGCACTGTGCAAAATTCAGTCAACGACTGCCTAAAAACAGGTGGGGGTCCGGGAGGCCTTTGCCGCCATTCTCGTGTCGTTTCTTCACGACCTCCCTCTTTATTCGCTCCCATTTAGACCCCCACAAGAAGTAAAACACCGCTCTCTCCAAACCTAAAAGAAATGTCCTGTTGGGACTAAAAACAGAACAGACAAGTGAAATCAAAGGTAAAATCACCGCTTTAAAAATTAAAACTTTACCTTCTATTGTCATCTGTCTTAGTCCCCAAAAACCCAGTCGCTGCCTAACTTTCCCTATCAAGTCAGGCCAGTTCCTGCTCCCTCCCCCCTCTTTGTCAAATTTTACCCCTAAAATCGTCGACTCTGTTTTAAAATCCACTTCCAGTCCACCTCTGTCAATGTTTTCCCACGGCCCGAAAAGCTGGGCCTCGGACTTGCTCCTATTGAGCTTGGCGCCCGAAGCCCGACCGTACCAGTCAGTCAAGTCCATCGCTCTCCGTACCGATAAAACGTCAGTGGCTAAAAGGGTCACGTCGTCCATGTATAAAACGCAAGTCGCCGTCAGTCCGCCGGTCCCGGGGACGGTCAGTCCGTTGATCCATTTGTCCTTTCTCAAAATCTGCGCCAATGGCTCGATACAGGCCACATACAAAAGGGGAGATAACGGACAGCCCTGACGGACGCCGCTGCGGATATCTACCGCTTTGGACACATGCCCGTTGACCAAGATTCTGCTGATCAAGCCCTTGTACAGCAGTCCCACCCATGCTATGAATCGTTTAGGGAAACCCATTTTTTGCAGAACCTGAAACAGGAACTGGTGCGAGACACGATCAAAGGCTTTCTCAAAATCTAAATTTAGGACTACTAATCGAATGTTTCTGGACCAAGATTCTGCTGATCAAGCCCTTGTACAGCAGTCCCACCCATGCTATGAATCGTTTAGGGAAACCCATTTTTTGCAGAACCTGAAACAGGAACTGGTGCGAGACACGATCAAAGGCTTTCTCAAAATCTAAATTATATATATATATATATATATACAGTGAATGAAATAGTGAATGAAGAATAAAGAGAAACCTGAGCTATACTTTGGGTGTTGCTGAAAGTCCACTGGTGAGCTAGAAAGCTTGCTAAGGGTAACTTGGCCTGTGGCAGGAAAACTGTTGATGATGCACAGGTGTAGAAAAGAAAAGAAAAGAAAAGAAAAGAAAAAAAAGAAAAGAAAAGAAAGGTTGAACTTATATTTATTAAATGAAATTGAACACGCTACACATTCTACCTATTCTAAAGCTGTCAGGAAGTCTGTCCAAGGTCTCAAATTCTTTAAAAACAGTCAGTAATTCATGTGCTAAAATGTCCCAGAAGGTCAGGTAAAACTCTAAAGGGAATCCATCCATCCCTTCCCTCTTTTAAAACCGTTAAAAGCCTTTTGAACTTCTAAAATGGTAAAATCCTGGGATAAAAGCACATTGTCACTGTCGACCTTTTTGTCTAAAAATTGTAAAACTTCCTCTACAGTGTCAAGGTGTACCTGTTTCGGGCTATACAAGTCTTTATAAAATGTCTCTATCCCCCCGTCTTCTCTGTTTCCCTCCCCACCACATTTAGCTTTGTAAAAGCCTCTCCCTTCCATATAATCTTTTTTAAAAAGTACCTGGTACACTTTTCTCCCTCTTTCAGCTCTCTCTCTCTTTGCTTCTTAAAATAATCCCCTTACCCTTGGTTTATGCTAAAATTGACATCTCCCTTTTCACTTCATTCAACTCTTCTTTAAAATCAAACCCATTATTTAAGAGGTTTAGAATATCTTTTCAGTCTTTTTTGCAGCCCCACCATGCATCTTTCTTTCTTTGACTTTTGTCCCCTCCCTTTCTTCCTTAAAAACTGTCTCGTCCGGTCTTTTACCATCTCCCACCACTGTGCTCGTGAGTCGAAAAGGTCCTGGAGGGTCTGCCATTGGCTGAACTGCTCCTTATATTCTCTGACCACTCCTTCATCCTCTAAAAGGGAGCAGTTCAGCTTCCACAGCCCTTCCCCTACCGTCACACCAGTGGGGAGCGAAAGGGTGCACGACAGCATAAGGTGATCAGAAAAGAAGAGGGGCGTCAATGTAGCATCGGTTGGTGGGCAGTCCCGTGTAAAAACGTAGTCTATTCGAGAGGCTCTGGTGCCGTCACCATTGAACCAGGTGAAGGTTTTAAAACAGTCTTGTAATTTAAAATCTCTTACTAAACCTTGCAATAAAACTGATGTTTTGTCTACATTAAATTCATTATCCGCCCTTTTTCTATCTTTCCTAGATAAAACACAGTTAAAATCCCCTGCTAAAACTAGGAAAGCCCTCCCAAGCATGTGGGGCTGCAGGTCTTCTAAAAGTTCATACCTCTCATTTTTTTCAGTAAAACCATACACGTTATGAATGTTAAGATCCGTGGTTAAAAAAAGTCAGATTTGCTAAAAGTGCCCGACCGTCCCTCACCACCGTGCTGCCCTTCACCACGATGTTTGGATTATTGATTAAAATGGCAACACCGTCACTCTTGTTGCCATTGGACCCGCTCCACATGGAGGGTCCCGTCGTCCAACATTCCTCCCACTTCCTGTAATTATTTAAAAAAGGCAGAGAACACTCTTGCAATAAAAAAACATCTGACTTAAAATATTTTAAAAAGGATAAAACACTCTGTGCTCGCAGGGGGGACCTCACACTTCTGACATTAATTGTTGAAATGGTGAGGGCCATGAGCAGTGTGGTTAGTTAAAAGGCATGTACTTTGTTCTAAAACATATACAAACCTGCAGAGACAAACATTAAAATCACATTATTTCTTGTGACATTTGCTCCTCTTTTATCCCCATGGGCTGTGGGTCAAGGGGGCAAGTGTCCGAGGCCTCCGGGGCCACAAAGGGAATCTCTTGTGGCTCCTTTGGTGATGATGGTTTTAGCTGAAAATGCAGAAAGGAGACCTCATTGGGGAGCGGTGAGGGCCACATGCGGTCCATATCTTCCAGGAAAGAAAGTATCTGTCCGATGCACTGCCCTCAGCTTTTTCTCTTCTGTTACCAGAAGAGGAGATCCCGCAGGCCTTTTCTGCACCTGAGCATAAGGGAGATCAAAGTCACTCCCACTAGTCTCCATAGACTTTTCTAAAACTGTTTGAAGGGAGGAAGTTATTTTCTCCTCCCCCTCCTCCATCTCCAACTCCAACTCCTTTTCTGGGGAAGGAGGGACTTCCTCCCTCTCCACGTTTGACTCCGCCCCTGATGCCGCCCCACTTCCTCCACCTTGTCCAATCCCTGAGGCTGGCTGGGAGTTTAAATTTCCCGCCAAAACCTTAGGGCCCGCCTCCTTCTCTGTTTGTTCCTCTTGTGGGGCGGCCATTTTTTTGCCTTTTAGTTTGTTGGCAAAACTCTCAGGACAATCTCTGTAGAGATGGTTTGATTCTCCACAAAGATTGCACCGTCTGCCAATAGTTCACTCTTCAAACCTGTGACCAATTCCTTTACACTTCCCACACACAAGTTCTTGACACACTGCAGCCAAATGCCCAATTCTCCCACACTTTCTACATAGTTTGGGCATGCCCTGGTAATGTATATAGCCTCTGTTCTCTCACAACAAATCATTGAAGGCAGATGTTTCAGGCCCTGGTAACCTCCGGCGTCCTCCCATTGTTTAATGGGTATTCGCCAGGAGCAATTCCAGATGCCATCCTCATCTAACACCTTGACTGGTTGGCCTCGAACAGTGCAATATCTGCTCAGCCAGACACAAATGTCTTCTCCACTCACAGTTTCATTAAACATTCTGACAATCACTGTTTTAAGTGAATTGTCAGAAAGCTTCTCCACTGTGAACATGGAGAACTGGGCCTTTACAGTGTCAAACCTTTGCCAAAAAGTACTTAAAAGGGAAGCAGTTCTGAAACTAACATCAAACCCTTTATTCAGGGGCAGAGTCACTAAACAGTTCAGTTCATCAGGTTTAAAGCTAAGAGATTTTTGGATAAGCTTCCTGGAGAAGTCAAGCCATGACATCTCCAGGAGCCTCCTTTCCACCTCTTTGAATAAAAAGCACACGCTGTGGTGCCTCCTCATGCTGGCACGAGCAGCCGACATTTTGGAGGCACCACTAGCCTAAAAACAAAGAACTAAAAAGACTACTAATTATAAAACAAATAAATAGATTTATATTTATTAAATGAAATTGAACACGCTACACAACTGATAGCTATGTGCACTCAATAAAAAAAGAACAATGAGCATGAACTTGCTCTTTTTTCCTTCGTAATTTCTGCTTTTTTAACAGGTAAAGAGGTGCACCATTCCCAGAAGTACTGCAATACCGGGCTGATGCGTGGAGCGGATGGAACAAGCACCTGTTCCGACTCCCACGGTCAAAAATCCGTTTAATATGTAGTCCTCATATAGAGGACGTATCACATATTAAACTGATAAGAACAGATTTTTTTATATTTTTTTAAACAAACCATAATATCATTCGGAACAAACAGAACAAACAACCAACCCCTCCAAATACATGCATAACCAAACCAACTAATTGAACAAAAATATATCCGGTGCATCAGAATTTAAATTAACCTAGAACACATTCCCACCCCCTCCCATTTTAAATCAAAAAGCAATTGATCATCAAACCCAGTAAATGTTGAGAAAGAGAAAAGAAAAAAAAAATAATCCAAACCCCCCCCCCCCTCCCCTCCTGTTCCAACCTGCGGAGCCCGGCCCTGAACACCCAGAACAGGTTTCCCTGGTTGACTTGTGGTGACAGGCTCCAGATGCATTCGCACCTCGCGCCCCATAGAATGCCCTTTGCTACAGAGACGGCTTGCCACAACGCCCTCGCCCTCTCCAGCACCATGCGCCTCAAACCACTGCCGTACAGCACAAGGTCACGATGTATTGCCCCTCCCCCTACCATGGACCACCACTCTGCAACATGCCTCCAGAACTGAGTCGCGATGGGACACGACCACATTGCATGCTCAATTGTCTCCTCACCGCCGCATCCAACCGGACACAGAGGCGTACGACATGAGCCATGCCGATATAGGCGTTCCCTCAGTGGGAGACGCCCCAGAGCAGCTAACCAGTGCAGATCCCTACTGGCCCCATCCAGCCACTTGGGCTGCAGAGCTGCCCAATCGATGTCTAACATCTGGGGTAAGGCCACGCTGGTCTGTGCTGCACAGCAGTCCCTCCATCTTTTATACACTTTCCGGTGGTCTAACACAAGGCCATCCACCGAACACCACAGCTGATCCCTAACGAACTCTGCCACCTTCCGATAATGCCATGGGCGGGTAGTTGACCATGGCTCTGTCCCTCTCCAGGGGATCGCTGCCCGCAAAACAAAACCAACCTTGCGAACAGGGTTGATCCATGCCCCTCTGATCCCCTGACCAACCTCGCCATGAAGGCCACATACATTGCCATGGTCTTGAGGGGAGCACAAAGTACCCCCCTCCCGCCGTCTTCCCGCTCCATGAACATCCTGGCACGGGCAACCCGTTCTCCCCTCCCACCCCAGATGAAGTTGAACACTGCACGCTCCAGACGTCTTCCCCTTACGAACGGGATGGGAAAGACAAGGGCCAGGTGCTTAAGGCCCGACAGCAGATCAGAGTTTACCGCCAGTACTCTCCCTGTCAGGGAGAGGTCCCTTCTGCCCCAGCTTTTTGCCTTGACCTGCAACTTTCTCAGGGCAATATCCCAGTTCTTCTGGGCGCTGCCCTCCCTCCAAAAAACAACCCCCAGAATCCTGAGCCCATCCTGGCATAGCGAGAACCCCCCCGGGACTTCAGTCCTTCCTGCCCATGCTCCTGCATACAGGACCGCCGACTTACTGCAGTTAACACGTGCTCCGGTGGCTTCTGAAAAGGTCTCTAAAGCATGCAGAAGTCCTCATCTCGGCCAAGAAACAAAGTTGCATCATCGGCGTACATCGACACCTTGGCCCCTATCCCTCCCACACCTGGGATATGCAGTCGGAGAAACGTTGGCTCCCTTCTTAGCCATTCTGCCAACGGCTCCATGTACAAAACATAGAGCAAAGGTGACAGGGGACATCCCTGCCTGACCCCTCCTCACTGTACAATCAGCTCGGACAAGTGCCCATTCACCACCACGCGGCTGACCGTCCCAGCATACAGCAGGCGGACCATGGCGACAAAAGCAGGCCCAAAGCCCATCCGCTCCAAGAGAGCGAACAGGAACTTGTGTGGGACCCGGTCGAAGGCCTTTTCCTGGTACAAACTTAGCACGGCCAAAGGTACTCTGCGCTGTTCTGCTCATGCCAACGCATCTCTGATCAACGTCATGTTCATGCCACACATCCTTCCGGGCACACCACAGGTCTGAACCACCCGGACCATAACCCCTCTTAGGCGCAGAACCATCAACTTAGCAAAAATCTTATAGTCAGCCGTCAACAATGTGATCGGCCTCCAGTTTGCCAGGTCTAGCCTGTCACCCTTTTTATGAAGGAGAGTGACATGCCCTACTCTAGTGGACAGAGGCAGGGCACCGCACTCTATCACTTCCCTATACAGGGCCAACAAATCCGGGCCCACCAGTGGCCAGAAAGTCTGGTACCATTCCACCAGTAAACCGTGCCCCACCGGGAGCTACGCCTGTCTTCAGGGAAAGCATGGCTCTCTCCACCTCCTCAAGGGAAATCTGTCCCTCTAGCTCTGAAGCAGTAACCCCCTGGCAGCCTGTCGGCTACCGTGTCCAAAAAGGCTGTTGCGAGGTCATCCCTCGTTTCCCTCATGCCAAAGAGATTGCTGTAGAAGGAGTTAGTCACTTTCAGGATTTCCCCGGCCGAGGTCACAACCTGAGCACCCAGTCTCAGACCGTGCATAAACGAGCCCCGCTGACATCTCCTAACACTGTCATAGAAATAACGCGTCGGACGCTAGTCCTCCCCTAATTCCTGCTTGCCTGCCTGGACAAAGTAACTGCGGGCTTCAGTCTCATAGTGGGCCCGCAAGGCCTCACTAGCGTCACTGATCCGCCCTTGATCTGCATTCTGCCAGGCCTCCTGCAACACCAAAGACCATTCCTCAGCCTTCTTCCTCCTCCTCATTGCCATCTCCTGTCCCCACCAGCGGCACAGGATGGCAATCTGCTTTTTGGTGTCCTCCCACCAATCTGCCTGCATGGCATAAAGCCCAGCATACGCCGCCAGCCCTCATAGAGGTGGCAGAAAACTTGGCAGAAGGAGGGGTCCTGCAGCACGGTCACATTTAACCGCCATGAGCCCCGTCCTCTTTGCCCCACCTCCACCCAAATTTCACCAACCACCATGCAGTGATCAGAGGCCCAGAAAGGCTTTAGGAGGAACGACTGCAGCCTCGCACTATTTGCCAAAAACAGGAGGTCGAGCCGTGAGGCATCACCTCTGGTATTCCTCCAGGTATGGCCCAAAGCCTGTGGTTCGACCACCCTGAACATGTCCACCAGGTCTGCTCCCGCCATCACCTGGGCCAGCTCCCCTCACCCTTCTTCCTCCTCCTCCTTGCCATCTCCTGTCCCCACCAGTGGCACAGGACGGCAATCCGCTTTTTGGTGTCCTCGCACCAATCTGCCTGCATGGCATACAGTCCCCGCATACGCCGCCAGCCCTCATAGAGGTGGCGGAAAACTCGGCAGAAGGAGGGGTCCTGCAGCACGGTCACATTTAACCGCCATGAGCCCCGTCCTCTTTACCCCACCTCCACCCAAATTTCACCAACCACCATGCAGTGATCTTACGTAGATCCACTCTCACTGTATGTCGAAGCTGCACCACTCGGGCTGGCATTTTGTTGACTTCTTGCGGCATCGCGCTAAGATACTACACTTGATCTTAGCCAAAAGGCCGAGAAGCGATAACCTGATTTAAGCGACGGCAAGGGTACCCAATGAAAAAGCTTTGACTAATGGACAGTAGTTATTGAGCCACTCTACAGAATATTATGCAGCGCGGTGGTGAAAAAGTTGTAGAAGCTAGCAACAAGATTTGGATAAAAGTCTTGCTATGCTAATTCTTTTCTTGAACCAAAGAAAACAAGGAGCTTTGCAATAGCAAAGCCTGCAAAAAGTATTGGAACTCATCAATGTTCCTCTCCACAGAAATCTTTAGTAAAAGGTGAAAGATTTATTCGTGAATGAAGAGAAACCTGAGCTATACTTTGGGTATTGCTAGGCCTTTGAAAGTCCATTGGTGAGCTAGAAAGCTTGCTAAGGGTAAATAGGCCTGTGGCAGGAAAACTGTTGATGATGCACAGGTGAAGAAAAGAAAAGAAAAGAAAAGAAAAGAAAAGAAAAGAAAAGAAAAGAAAAGAAAAGAAAAGAAAAGAAAAAGAAAGATTGAACTTATATTTATTAAATGAAATTGAACACGCTACACAACTGAGAGCTATGTGCACTCAATAAAAGAACAATAAACATGAGCTTGCTCTTTTTTCCTTCGTTATTTCTGCTTGTTTAACAGGTAAAGAGGTGCACCATTCCCTTAAGTACTGCATTCCCGGGCTGATGCATGAAGCAGATGGAGCAAACCCCTCTTCCGACATCCACGGTCAAAAATCTGTTTAATATGTAGTCCTGATATAGAGGACGTATCAGTTTAATATATGATACGTCCTCTATATGAGGACTACATATTAAACGCATCATTTTTATTAACACTAGAATTACTGACTTTTTATTTTCTGGTGCACGTCGTGAGGTGTGATTAACCCCCGATTTTCACAGTTCTTCAGCTCGATTCTCCCACTCCTTTTGTTGTGCAAACACCTGTGAGGCCTGGCACATTTGCATTTGTTTACTGAGACTGAGAGAGCCTAGTGAGTTCAGGAGACCCACTAGAGCTTGTAATGTCCTAGGCAGCTTGTCTTTGCTTGGTAAACTGTGTGTCTGCCTCTAGGCCTGGAAATACAGCCAGTTTTGAACTGTTCTCCCTCGAAATTCAAGCTCTCGTGGGTCTCCTGAACTCATTAGACTCTGAGGGAGATGGTGAACTACAGTGTGAACTACCAGTGGCCATTCAGCATGCATTCTGCATCACGCAACCTACTGAACAGCAGCTAAGATAGCAAGAATCACCTCATATACGCTCAGTTCTATACCCAGTAAAGTTGAGTGTTCTGATACCCAGTAAAGTTGAGTGTTCTGAATCCTGTACCGTGTTTTGACTGACATGCTGGGGCGAGTACAATCCCCTGATTAGCGCTCACCAGATAGGGAAAACCCTAACATTTTGTCCTTTTTTGTTGAGCTGAATAGGAAATCTTCCTAACAATTGGTCGTGATTCTGTCCATTGTGGCTGTGTATGTAAGGGAGTTGCATTGCATGACTACAGCACAGTGCTGTGCATAAAAGCAGACAGACCCAGGTGGGACAATCATTTCTTCTTCGCATTTTTGAGAACATCAGCATGGCCTCCGTATCACTGTCACGCAGGAAGAACCTCTTCATGCAACAGGCTTTGGCCTGGCTTCAGGAAATGGACAAAGCAGACTCTAAATGGAGGAGAAATTTCATTTGTCCAGCAGGCCACTGATACCTCCTCGGAAGAATCCGAAAAGGAGACGGAACAAGAATCCAACCTGCCTCCACTGAAGATGCACCGTGGTACTGGGAAGCCCTGTCTGAGCCAGACGGCAAAAGACGGCACTGTGTGGGTAGAGTTTTCTTCTGGCCTCTGAGCTACTCTGAGTAAAGAAATGCAAATGTGCCAGGCCTCACAGGTAATGAGTGTGTTTGCACAACAAAAGCAGGAGAACAATGGAGCTGCAGGCCTGTGAAAATCTCAGCAGGGGTGCTCCTAGGTGTGAGGGCCAGGGAATTTACGCAAATTTGCGCAGGTTTAGTGGTTTAGTGGTCACTGCGTACTGGTTCACGCAAGACCACAAAGCGTGCTCAAAAGTCTCCTCGCCACCACATCCACTTGGACACAGAGGTGATCGACTTTAAGCCATGCCCATACAGCCGTTCCCTCACTGGTAGATGACCCAAGGCTCCCAGCCAGTGCAAATCTTCACTGGCCCCGTCTAGCCACTTGGGCTGCAAGACCAACCAGTCAATACCTGGCATTCGGGTAGTGACACCGCCAGATTGTGCTGTGCAGCGATCCCTCCATTGTCTATACAGCTTTCTGTGGTGCAGTACGATGCTATCCACCACACAACACTGCTGATCCCAAACTAATTCAGCTACTTTCTGATAATATTCTGGACGGTCAGTCGACCACTGCACTGTGCCCCTTCAGGGGATCCCCATTCGCAGGGTAAAACCCAACCAGAATTTTGCAAACAAAGATGAGAGATGGCCTTCCTCACCCCTAACCAACCTAGCAGTGAAAGACACATACAATGCCATGGTCCTAAGAGGGACACAAGCCACCCCTCTTCCACCATCCTTCCATTCCATGTACAATCTCATGCGTGCCACCCACTCATTCCTACCCCCCCATATGAAGGTAAAAAGAAGACGCTCAAAGCGCCTGCCAGTCACAAATGGCATTGGAAAAACAAAAGCCAAATGTTTTTTCTCCTGGTCAACACTCAGTAGGGCTAAAAGCACCTGATGCTGATCAGTGCCAGGTTCATACTTCAGGTATGCCCAGGCACCCCACATGTCTGGTCTGGCTGAATGACTAGCGTCATCACACTGCTGAGGCGAAGACTGATCAGTTTAGCCAGAATCTTATAGTCTACTGTAAGCAGGGTGATTGGTCTCCAGTTTGCCAAATCGGTCCTGTCCCCCTTCTTGTGACAGTGACAGTTCTGACCCTCAGAGAAGGAGGTAGAGTGCCACACTCTATAGCCAACTCATACAAGGTCACCAGGTCTGGGCCAACCAGAGACCAAAAGGTCCTATACCATTCAACTGGCAGCCCATCACCATCTGGAGCTACTCCAGTTTTTAGGGAGAGCATAGCTGTCTCCATTTCCGCCAAGTTGATGCAGCCTTCTAAAGCTGATGCATTACCCTCCGGCAAATGACCAGCTATTCCCTCTAGGAAAAACTAGATTTTTTTGAAATCTAACACCAAACAGGTTTCCATAAAAAGACCCAGCCACAGCCAGCATACCCTCCGGTGAAGTGAGTAAGTGGGCTCCATCTTTTAGGCCCTCTAAATAATACCCACACTGACGGCTCTGCACGCTATTAAAGAAAAAGCGTGTCCGGCGCTCATCCAAAAGAAGTACCTGCCTGCCTGCCTGCACAATGTAACCCCGAGCTTCAGCCTCACAGTGGGCTTTTAAGGCCTCACTAGCATCACTGAGCTGCCTATAATCACCCTCTCGCCAGGCTGTATTAAGAAACCTGAACCATCTACCGACCTGCTCCTTCCTTTTCTTTGCCATCTTCTGACCCCACCAGTGATATAAAATAGCAATCCTCTATTTCAAGTTTTCCCACCAGTCTGCTTGTGTGTCATACAGCACCCTGTATGGGGAGGAGTTACCCCTGGAGTTTCTCCAGGTGGGTCCTGCAGCCTGTGGCTCAACCACATTAAACATATCCACCAAGCCAACTCCAGCCACCACCTGGGCCAGCTCCCCCCCTCTTCCACTAACACTCTGTTAGTGCTAAACAAAGGTTCTAAGAGACGAAAAAACCTTGCCTTTCGCCTGCTCTACATGGAGTATAGACCCCTACAGCCCTAAACTTTACCCCCCTCTTCTCCCATCTACACATATCACCCTCCCAGGAACCACTACTACATTGCTCTCAACCACCCAATCCCAAGACCTAAACGAATTCCCACCCCATCCCCCTTTCCCTCACCAGCCCCCCAAACCAAAGGCCCCACTTCGCACCCTTTGAAAAAAATAACCCCCTCTGCCTCTGAACTTAAATGGCATTCCTGCAGGAAACACAAATCAAAGTGGATAGAATGCAAACTCAAAAACACTGCAGCCCTGCTTAATCCCATGCACATTTAATTTATGTGGCAAGTGGAAATAAATGCATCTTCTTTATATATATATATATATATATACATATATATATATATACACACACATAAGCATGCAAACAAGGCTTTTGCTATGCCCCAATACAAAACACCTAATTTTTCCTCACCATCCCTCTTTTCCCTCCCCCTTCCTTTTGTTACTCTCACCCTCCTTGCCGGCATCTGAGGCCACTCCTCATTGTCTGTCATTGAGTCCTCCTGGACCAGGTTTTTCACTTCCATATCCTCTTTGGCTGTTAGCAGAAGCTGGTCATTTCTCTCTGGAGTCCTCTCACCTTCGGCCGCCATCATTGCTTTGGCCTCTTCCACTGGGATTAGATCAAATTCACGACCTTGTTCCATCCTGGTCCTCTTCGAATCCCGCTACTCAGTACCGGCATCTGCCGCTCTTGTCTGTTGGCACCTGGTTGGATCCAGAAGGCCCTGCTGTGGTTGCTCTCTGTCCCTTTCTATGTCCGTCTCTCTATTCCCCAGATCATCTGTAAGATCCATGGGTGTCCAGTTGGGCTGGGACAGAGTAGGCGTTGTTTCCAGGTCCTCAAGTGCCTCCACCCAGCTCATTTGGGGTCCATGTAATTTGGCCCAAGCTGGAATCCAATTCAGGCTTCCCCTGGGTGCCCCTAAGGTGTGCAGGGTCGAAAAAATCGACCAGGGTCTCCCCTGCCTGGGAAGCAGTCGCTGATGGCATTGTGATGTGAGAATCTTCAGCTGGTTGTTCTGCTGCTGGTTCTAACTCACTCGGACCAGGCTCTGTTTCTCTTGCAGAGGCAGGAATCTCCCTCTCCTCGGTAAACAAGGATGCAAAGGTACGCATCCTCGAAGGGCACTGATGGTACAAATGTTCCCCACTTCTGCAAAGACCACAAGTTTTGGGTACTCCACAACCTATGGCTGCATGATCCCCAGATCCACACAGGCGGCATCTGCGTCCAGTACAGGCCTACTTGTTATGTCCAATAGCACCACATCTGGCAATAAAGGGGCTGGCAAGGGTAGTGGAGAAAACCCCAGTGAGGGCCAATGGCAAAGCTGCCTGGTGGATGTAGCAGACCACCTAAAGCAGTCTGGTCCACTTTCAGCCGTACCATAAAACG
Source organism: Silurus asotus (assembly GCA_024362625.1). Taxonomy (NCBI): domain Eukaryota; kingdom Metazoa; phylum Chordata; class Actinopteri; order Siluriformes; family Siluridae; genus Silurus; species Silurus asotus. The sequence continues at coordinate 459,409 of MU551580.1, forward strand.
CCTTTTACTGTTACATAAAACAATGCGATTTGACATGTGTCAGGCTGACGGACAGAACGCGGAAGCGGAAGCAAGTCAATCATAGTCGATTTAATTCAAACAAAACAGTTCAATAAGCAAAACACTCACTGCTGCCAAGGCGAGAAAACAAACAAAGAATGTCCGCTCGAGACGAGCAATCCAAACCAAAACCGGGAGTCCGAAACGAAAGTAAAGGGCAGCGGCTAAGAGTAATCCATAGGAAAACGGAACCAGCGGGGAATGCTGGCGGTCGAGCAGCCACGGGTATCACCAGCATGACAATACAAGGACCGACAGCCTGTGACTCGAGAATGTGTGTTTATATATCCAGAACCATAACGAGTCACGGCTGTCGTGATTAGGCAGGCACGGGATAATGAGGTACCATGAACGCTACCGAGGGGGGCGTGGCAGGGTGCATCTCTGACGGCGGCCAAAGGGGGCATGGCAGGGGAATCTCGGACAGCTACTGAGGGGGGCGTGGCCAGGGAATCCCTGACAGTACCCCCCCTTCAGGGGCGGCACCTGACGCCCCAAAACCCACCCAGGCCAGGCGGGCCGGGGCACTCCGAGGAAGGCCTCTCCAATCGACCCGGGACAAAGGAGGCCCCGTGAGCATCACGGCGGAGCCGGGGAGGATCGGAAGGAGCCCAAGGCACAGCAGCGTCCTTGGCCGGGATCCGGAACGGACCAGCGGCCCTCAAGAGGGCCGGAAGCTGAGGCCGGGCGACGTCCATGGCGGAGACCTGAGGCCGAGCGACGTCCATGGCGGAGACCTGAGGCCGAGCGACGTCCACTGCGAAGACCTGAGGCCGAGCGACGACCTCGGCGGAGACCTGGAGCGGGGAGACTTCCTCCACGGACACAGGAGGCGGAGAGACGTCCTCCACGGAGACAGGCGGCGGAGCGACGACCTTCCTGGAGACCTGAAGCGGAGAGACGTCCTCGGCAGGACGTAGAACCGCAACGACACCCTCGTAGGGCCTCTGGAGCGCCTTGACGTTGATCCGGAACGACACCCTCGGAGGGCCGCTGGAGCGTTCTGACGTTGAACCGGATCGACACCGTCGAAGGGCCTCTGGAAAGCTCGGACGTTGACCCAAAACGACACCTTCGGAGGACCTCTGGAGAGCTCTGCCGTCGTTAGGGGGACCTGGGGTCCCGACGTCGCCCTGCGGGGAACCTGGAGGCCCGATGTCGCCATGAGGGGAACCTGGAGGCCCGACGTCGCCATGAGGGGAACCTGGAGGCCCGACGTCGCCATTAGGGGAACCTGGAGGCCCGACGTCGACCTGAGGAGGACCTGGAGGCCCGACGTCACCCTGCGGGGAACCCGGGGGCGAGACGTCGCCCTGCGGGGAACCCGGGGGCGAGCCGTAGCCATGAGGGGAGCCCGGGGGCGAGCCGTCGCCTTCTGTGGAGCCCGGGGGCGAGACGTCGCCTTCTGTGGAGCCCGGGGGCGGTACGACAGCCCTCTCGCGTCCAGGCGGCGGTACGACGTGAAAGATGGAGTGATTTTTAGAGGAGAGAGAGCTCTAATACCAGCAAAGCTGAGGACCGAGATTGTGGAGAGGATTCATGCATCACAACTAAGCATTGAAAACTGCTTGCGCAGAGCGAGAGACTGTGTATTCTGGCCTGGGGTGAGTGCTGCTGTGAGAGCATACATCGGGAAATGTGCTGTTTGCAGAACTGTGGATGTATGACAGCAGAAAGAGACTATGTACGCACATGACATTCCTATGAGGCCTTGCGCAAAAGTGGAAAGAGATTTTTTCTTATTCAACAACAGAGCATATCATCAAAGTTGACTATTTCTCCAACTTCTGGGAAATTGATTGTCTCGCTGTAACCAGCTCAGGAGCAGTGATGCACAAGGTAAAGGCCTATTTTGCACGACACGGCATCCCAGACACAGTAATCTCTGATAACGGGCCACAATACACCTCTCAGGAATTCAGACAGTTCAGCACTGCTTGGGAATTTAGACATGTGATGTCATCTCCGGCATATCCGCAAAGCGATGGCAAAGCCGAGTCTGCAGTAAAGATGGCCAAACAACTCATGGGAAAGGCAAAGAGAGCAAAGACTGACCCATACCTGGCTATTCTAGAACACAGGAACACCCCATTTCAGGGATTCAATGCCAGTCCTGCCCAAAGACTCATGAGCAGGAGAACCAAGACATTACTGAAAACACATAACAGTCTTCTGAAGCCAGATGTTGTAAACATGGAACAGGCTATAAAAGACAACCAATGCAAACAGGCCTTCTACTACAACAAAGGAGCAAAAGATCTTAGACCTCTGGATGAAGGTGAACAAGTAAGAGTTCAGTTAGACACAAAACACAGAGCACATTGGTTGCCGGCAAAGGTTGAAAGAATGGCCAACAACAGATCATACACGGTGAAGCTGGAAAACGGAACTGTTGTACGGAGAAATCGGAAACATCTCAGGACTGTGCCTGGAGGACTGCAGAGAGCAGTCTCAACAAACACAAGTGTCAACTTTGATCAGACCAATCGGAAGATTCTTACGGATAAGGGACATTCAAAAGCAGTGCCAGAGTCGAACACAACAAACACACACTTTTAGGATCCTAACAATAGAGTTGTGACAACTGGAAGTGTCAGAATGGTCATGAGCCGTCAAACTTGAAAGACTTTGTTTAAATGTGTTTTATTGTTCTTAAGACACGAACATGCTATTTTGAGCATACGGTGTAGTTAATTTGAAGTTTGCAATTGTTGAATATTTAGGCCTAAGATAATATAAGATAGATCGATCTATCTATCTATCTATCTATCTATCTATCTATCTATCTATCTATCTATCTATCTATCTATCTATCTATCTGTCTGTCTGTCTGTCTGTCTGTCTGTCGGTCTGTGCTGCGAACCTTTTCTTTTACGTATACTGCAGGACCCAACCTCAACTAGAGAGACGGAAAGAGAAATCTCCACATTAAATATAGGTCGAAAACAAAACTTTTTTAGAACAGATTAATCAAAAAGCATGTCCTGATAGTGCCACTAGAGGTCAGTGTGAGACTGATATGACCTTGCAGTTACAATTCAACTGTTTTTTTATAACCAACTGCAGCTCAGTCACAGTGAAGCTCTAAAGATAGACAATATAATAAGATAATAGACAATACCCATAGTTCCAGTTTAAACCAGGGTTCTTTATTAGGTACTACAGTGCATATACAAAGTAGGAGGAGTCATAGCATCAATTACGGAGGCCAGAGCGACATTTAAAGAAACATTGTCAAAATGACAATACATTACACAGCTGAAAATGACCTACTTAAATTTAAATGTTAACAGATCCTGACAACTTTATGTTACATAAACAATATAGATATCTCAAAAACCTCAAAAACATAAAAATCTATAGACACTAAAGTAAATATTAAATATTATACCACACTAAACCTTTTGTTATTTCACAAACAAATCCATGAAGTCAGTCTGGAGCAATCCAAAAAACTAATATAGTGGTACCTTGACCTACGAGTGCATTAATGTATAAGTTTTCTGAGGTACGAGCGGTCACGCTGTCGATTTTTTGCTTTGTTACGCGAGCAAAAAATTGAGTGTTGAGCTGGAGATGCCGCTGCTATATGGCGAAGCGAAGCCAGAAAGCAAAGATTGTAACGAAAATTGATCAGTTGCTCTCGGAACTGCTTCTGTGTCATGGGAAACAGGCAAATTTCCGCTGTAGTATGCAGGTGTTCGTTATGGGTATGTCCAAAAAGTGGTAGAAAAAGCTTTGTTACCACTTTCTTGTCTTGTGTGACACTGTGTAATCAGTGCATTCGATACATTTACTCCACCCATGGATCTAAAAAGAAATACAAGTGATCGGATGTTAAAATAAAAAAGGCATAATTATAGGTAAGATTATAAAAGATTAAATAAAATATGAACTAGCTAAAGTTACATTGCTGAATATTTTCTGCTAAACTGTTGTAATCCACAACACAATTTGGAACATATTTATTGACGGTTGTCCACTGTCCACCATGGCCTTTGACCTTCATGTGCACCATGCTTGCTTGAGTGCCTCTGTGCATGGTTGAGCACATCTGGACCTTCCTTGTATCCTTCCATTCAACAAACACCAGGTCTCCGTCTCTCAGCCAGCGATGAGTACCACAGGCAGCTTTATTTGGAAGTTTGTTGATTGTGCCTCTAGGGTAGCCAAGAATGGGGACAGTCCCACAAGCCCAGATGCTGTTTTTTAGTAAATCTCTGAACAGTGCTGGACTTGTGTAGAAATTGTCCACGAACAGTTTGTAGCCTGTTCCCAACATCTTCACATCAACAAGTTCCATGACAGAGTTGTAGCTCGGTTCATTGCTGTTTGTTTGTGCATCTGGTGATGCCCTCATACACAAAGAAGTCCCATGTGTATGCACAGTATGAGTCCGCCAGCACAAACAGCTTGTATCCAAAATTTGTCGATTTGCCTTTCATATATTGCTTCAGGCCATTTCTGCGTTTTGGTGCCACCATCCTCTCATTGATGGCAATGTTCTGGTGGGGATGAAAATTGCTCTTACAGCGGTCTCTCAGCTGCTGATACATGAGCTTTATCTAACAGAGGCCGTCATAGGCATTTGTTTCTTTTCTCTTGCTGTTTTCCTTGTCCACTTCAGGGTAACTTAGATGCAGTGCGGAAGAGATAGTATTGAACTTTCTTGCTGACATCACATGGGCGGAAAAGGGAATCCCAAAGATATTGGATTTCCTCCAGTAGTCCTTCAGTGAATGAAACTTCAAAAGTCCCATGAAGATCACCAGCAGCAGTCAAGTTTTTATAGTGAAGTCCTTCCATTGTTTTTGGCCATTGTGTCGCTTGGCTCCATATGCATTTGTTTTCTTCATCAGTGGATCACCGTTGTCTGCATTACCATTGTCAAAAAGAACAAATGAAATAACTGCAGCACAGTGTATGCCGCTGTAGCAATTAGCTGTGGGCCTGGTGTCCGGAAGAGTCTGAAGACAGCTGGGTGAGGTGTAACATCCTCGTCTGTCATGTCTTTCCACCTTTCTTCATGTGTGGTTGTAGACACAGGTGCTGATTTGCTTTTTCTGGCTCTTTTATTTCCTCATCAGTGGATTCCAAACGGCTGGCCATGCAATCAACATTTACTCTGGTAAGCAGACATGATGGATGCACACTGATGGCTGGTCATACAAATGGTAAATATTCACATGGCCAGCCTAACATTGAAAGATGTACATGTCTGGATTAATGTTTGGATCTGGTTCTCCTAAATAATTAATTGCAAGGGTTGCATAGTAGTTCCTAGTTTTGCTGGCAGAATACATTGCTCCTTTTTTATAAAAAAAAGACTGTTTATATTGCTACTTATATTGCTATCAGGGATAATGACATTAGGTTTATGTTCAAATCAATACTACAAAGGATTGCTCTGTTTTTTTAGCAGGAGAAACACTCTGTTTGTTTTACATTGACTTCATTTTACAATGAGTACTTGTGTATTATACTGTCTTTACAGCATTCTGGAAAAGAGAGCAAGCCACGACCAAACACTAAAATGTCAGGGAACATTGGGCTCATAAAAAATAAAATCAGTATGCATTTTATTTTTATTGTGATATCAGTAGGGAATCAAGTACAGATTAGTGGTGTAATAAAAGGGTATAAAATAGTTTTTATGTTGTCTTCTACAGGCTGCACTGAACAACCGCCCTCTGCAGTCAACATTTCAAATGAGCAATTATAAACATTTACATGAAAGCTTCTGAAGAAAACATAAAAATACTCGATAATTTGTATATTTTAACCTAAACATTAAACTCTTTATCTAAACAAATCTCTGAGAGTAATTATTGTAAGAGAAAGCACTGTTCGAGTAACATTTTTATTTTTCCACAGATTATTATTATTAATATTATTTATTTTTTAGATTGACAACTTGTTAATAGGCCATAGTGTAGATCTAGATTATCCACAACCTATTCTCACTTATTTTCCATGCCCCCACTGACACCATGACATCTGTATAGATAAATACAGTCCATCCACAGGTGGAGTAAAGGCTTGTCAAAATGACCAAGATCAGTAAGCATCAGGTGTGCTGGAAGAAATACACAGCCATCTGAATGCGGTTGATGTAAATGCAACATTGAACACCATCAGAAGACATTAAAAAGAACGGACTTCTCTCAAACGTATTCCTCGCAAAATTAATCAGCAGGTTGCTCACCCTGATGCTATCACAAATTATACAAGGTCATATGTTTGTTGTGCTTTAAATGTCAAATATTTCATTTCTGTTTTGCACTTGTTTTTATAGGGATGTTTTAATGGCCATAGAAAACATCATTAGCCAAAATAATGAAATGGCTTCAGGCTCTCTGAAAAAACAACTAAGCAGAACAAAGAAGTGGGCGATTAATTTAGAAGATCAGGCAAAAACTCGGCTGAAGATATAGGAAAACTCTACATAATCCCATGATCCGAGACAAACATAAAGAGATACATCTCTAAAAAGCTCAAACATGGATCAACGAAAAGGAGATTTTTAATGGCTGTTTGGGGAGCCATTTCCAGACTTGGACCAGGACCTATCATCATCTTTAAAGGGACAATAGACAGGTCTTTCTTTGAAGGGAATATTATAAGAGAAACAGCTGCTGCATACATTAGGGAAAATTTCATCATAATTTTTCCAGGACATTGACCTGAACCACACTGCTGCAAGAAAAGTGATAAATGCAGAGGGCATTAAATGGGTGAAGACTCCAGCAGAACCCCCTGACATGAATCCCATTGAGATGGTGTGGCATGCTCTTATGCTGCAATACCAATTACAAAGTCTGATTTAATTGCTGCCATTAATACAATTTGTTTGAGGAACTTACAGAAGTGACATGCAACAAATAAAGAAATAGGCCATTTCAGTTCTTCTAGTTGTGGTTAAGAATCAGAGTGGACACACTGGAATGTAGTAGCTAAAACTGCAGTGTAATGACACAAAATAAAAATAATAAATAATAAATAAAACCTGTAAAAAAAATAAAAATAAAAATAAAAATATCTACATGTATGACCATTTACAAAAAAAGCTTTTTCCATGATCATCTTGTCGTATTTTTGTGTTTATTGGCTTAACCTAAAAGCTTTTTATTGTATTTATGTTGTCAAAATAAATTAGGAAACATTTTGTAAGCACCATTTTTATAAGTTCCAAACATATAAAAAATAACATACTGTACTACACTGTAAAAAAAAAAAAAAATGGCAGTTGTGGTTGGCGGAAATCTACCGTAAAAATTACAGTTGAAATGTTTATTCGTTTACGGTACAAAGAAAATTTTGACTGTATTTTTTATGGTAGATTTCTGGCAACCACAGCTGCCAGTTTTTTACTGTGAATTTTACAGTTCACTTGCAAGTATTTACATTATACTTAAGTTACCTGTAAAATTTACAGCATCAGAAAAATGAAAGTCGATAAATGATTCAATAACACCCAGAACTGGTAAGGAAAGCAAATATACCTTTTATTTTAATACCACAAACACTAACAATGAAAACTACCGTATTTTTCGGACTATAAGCCGCTACTTTTTTTTCCACGTTTTGAACCCCATGGCTTAAACAATGAAAGCGGCTAATTTATGAATTTTTCCTGGGTATTTCCTGGTTTCACAAACTTCAAGCCAAAAAACTGAACCCCATAACATTAGACCAATGAAATTTCTGAACGGAAATGAAAAAAACGCACCCCACCTGTGTTCTGAGCTGCACGGCTTCGGGAGAAAAAACTTCCATTGGGTGATAAACTCCCGAGAGAAATAGTTGTGAAAGGAAGGAGGAAGACAGTGAACAATGAATTTATTGGTAGGCCACGGTTTAGATGCAAGCCGTTGTAGAACGTTGAGTCTGGGTCATTGGATAGCTCGCTAACTGAAGTTGCAACAGAAATTATATAAGCACAGACAGGTTTCCAAAACTCATGCTTTTTTTTTCTTTTCTTGGCAACAGCATTAAGGGTTAGTCAAAGAAATTTAGAACCGAGCATCAGAAAATAATAAGGACATAATCCTCATCTTGAACACATGCAGTAATACTGGAAAAATGCAGTGGCATGCTATTCCCAAAATACCGCTATGCTCCTAAAGGAAGGGCAACATATTTCACATAAGCCAGTGTAAAGTACATTAGTGTAGACACCTGCAGCTTATAGACAGGTGCGGCTTATTTTTGTTAAAAATAAAAATATTTGTAAAATTCAGTTTTAAAAATTTAATTAAATTATGGTATATTATTTTCCTTAAAACAGCAGGAAAAGGTATTCCAGAACAAACATTTTAAATTATTACAGTCTTTACCAGAAGGCAACATTCATTAATCTGAACATTTTTCTATGCTCTTAATGGCATGTGGGTAATCAAGCAAATACAAGGAGAAAAAAGCTATTTTAGCGATTATAGCGACATTCAATTATTATTGCAAAAGTGACATTTTAAGTATCATTGCTCAAATAATTACTGGTGTAGTAACAAACATACCATAGTTAGAAAGAAGTATACAAACAAAAAGTTAATCAAGGAAATACAATGAGAATGTTTTTTTTGTCACGATTGATGCAAAAGTGTCTTTTTAAGTACTCACTGCTCAAATAATTACTAGTATAGTAACCAACATACCATAAGTACAAACATACCATAAGAACAAGGCAGTATATTGGTAAAATATAAATTTCTAAGTGGACAGCTCACACATTTTCAACATTCTCAAGTCATTATTAGTCGTTATTCTAAGACATATGTCAATTAAGTTTTGTCCAACCTTAGTCTGTTCTCCATTCGTGATCAGCAAGGTTTGCTATGAGTGTAAGGACTCTGGGATTCACTGGAAGCTGTTTTTTTGTTTTTTTCCTTGACTCAACCTTGGTTCCATTCTCTGGATTTATGCTGAAGAAGCACCTACCAAAGAGAATGTAAATCATTCATTTTGTTGATCACAAACACAGATAGAATAAATTCACCAAATTACTTCACAAAACTTTTTTTAGATGAATTAATATAGCACAAGTACATATTAAGTTAACAATACAAATCTTAGTTCACTAATTATGAAAATATCTATTATAAGTAAACAATGAACTACTTTATTTTTCTAACCGAAACAATGCACAAAGAACTGTTACAAATGTTCCCATTGTCAGTTATTTTTAGTGAATACATTACCTTACGTGAACAAATGAGAAATTACTGTAAAGTGCAATTACGTGTTAAGAATTGTTTAATGCCTACCTTTGTATGAATTCCAGAGTAGAACCAAGTTCCAAAAGGTAATGAATGTTTAAACAGTAGTAACTACTAAACATCATGCAAATTGCTGCAACGAATGTAGAAATGTGCGAAAATGTGCGGAAATGTGCTTTTCAAACATGAAAAGCTTTGATGTGTAGCATCAGGTGCCTACAGACAAAAACAAACAATTAAATGGCTTTGGTCTTGCCTTGGAATGACATGATAGTGAGTAATAATTGTCACCTTTTACTCACCAGCAAGTAAAACAAAACCTATATAATATTTTTTCCACAGTATTTTGCTTAATAAAGTCAATATCTGCCCACAACTGTTCTGTTAGAAGCCTTCTTCAAAATAATAGCAGAACAAAGAACTCTATACAGGTTTTGAACAAATTTAATTTGTTGAGTAAATTACAGAATTATAATAATGAACTATCCTTTTTTCAGGGATCCACCAGCCACACCCTCGCCAACCCCTCCAATCACTCCAAGCAGCTCACCCACTTACTAATCATCCACACCTGGTCCAAATCAGTCACCACACTATAAAGACCCCGTTTATCCACATGCTCATCGTCCGTTCTACAGCTTAGGCTTACGAACATTCAAGACTGCCCAAACTAATCCGTTTGGTTTTGATGTGCTTACAAGATTCTGTGTGTTATCTGTTCTCAATCTGCCACAGTTGTTCTATTAGTTAAGTTTACCCTAGTTGAGTGCCCTTTTTTTTCGTTCTTTCTGCCTTGCCCTTTTGCTTTCTCATTAAAACGCCTTTGTTAAATTCACTTGGGTTCCAGTACGTTCTTAGCGCCTGACAGAAGAACGGACCTTCACAAACCGAGGGGCACCAGAAAGCGGAAGAACAAGGAAAAAAACACGTTATGGAGGACCAGCCCGCTGCCGCGTCTGGTTTCGTGGAGGACCAGCCTGAGTTCGTCTGAGTTCGTGAGGGAGCTCACCGCCGCACTCCAGAAAGTGTTCCGACTGGTGACCGCCAACCAAGCTCCTCCACCATCCGGCAGCCCAATGGCTGGAAAGGGAGCGTCGGTGGGCGGCCGGAGCTTGCCTCTACTGTGGTGAGGGAGGACATCGCGTGGCCCGATGTCCTGTTAGGCCTCCTCGTCGGACGGTGAGTACTGTTACACTTTATTCTGACATTACTCACTTGTCCATGCTCATTGTCACCTTGGTAACCCCTGCTCTCTCTCCGTCGGCTGTTGCCCTAGTCGACTCTGAATCCGCGGGGAACTTCTTTTCCCAGGCATGTCTAGAACGCCTCGAGCTGCGCCGGCAGAGGGGATCCCAGGAACTAGCCGTCCAGACCATTCAGGGACGACCATTGGGAAGAGGCAAGGTGAAGTACTGCACACCCCTTATCGTCTTCCAAGTTGGGATTCTACATCAAGAAGAAATTCAACTTCTTGTACTGGAGGATTGACCATGGACGTGATCCTGGGTCGTCCCTGGTTGGCCAAGCACTCCCCCATATGTTTCTGGGACCCGTGTGACATCTTGGAGTGGAGCCCCGCCTGCCGGCAAAAGTGTTTACTCCCACTCCCGAATCCCATTTAGAATACCTTGACCCTGGCAGCTACTCAGGTGGAAGGAGCTCCCCAGCCTGCTCAGGTGGACGTCCCACAGGAGTACCATGCTTTCTCCGATGTCTTCAGTGAGGAGGCAGCCACTCTGTTACCCCCACACCGGCCATGGGACTGCGCCATTGATCTGAAACCTGGGGCCAAACTGCCTAAGGGTCGGGTCTATCCCCTGTCAGCTCCAGAGCGATGGAGAGCTATATCCAACAGGCCCTCCAACAGGGCTTTATCACCCAGTCTTCCTCCCCGGCAGCCTCTAGCTTCTTTTTTGTGGCGAAGAAAGACGGAGGATTGCATCGACTACAGGGCCCTCAATGCACAGATCTCCCCGCTTCCGTATCCACTCACCCTGGTCCCCACAGCCCTGGAAGATCTACATGAGGCCCGCATCTTTACCAAGCTGGACCTCCGTAGTGCATACAACCTGGTGCATACAACCTGGTGCGTATCCGTAAAGGCGATGAGTGAAAGACAGCATTCATTACCCCCTCTGCTCACTATGAGTACCGGGTCATGCCGTATGGCCTTTCCATTGCTCCGGCGGTTTTCCAGAACTTTATGAATAAGGTGTTCCGCCCCTTTATGAATGAGGTGTTCCGCCCCTTCCTCCATCGGTTCGTGATTGTCTACATTGACGACATCCTGGTCTATTCGAAGTCGCTGCAAGAACATCATAAGCACGTCACCCGGATCCTAGCACTGCTTCGAAAACACCGACTGTATCTTAACCTCCCTAAGTGTGAGTTCCACCGTTCAGAAATACAGTTCCTGGATTATGTCATCGACGCAGCAGGCATTAGGATGGATGAGAGGAAGGTGGCCGCCGTACGGGACTGGTAGAATTTGTAAAAAAGTAGATTTGCAAAGGCAAGAGGAAGTTAAGTATTATCTCTGTAATAAAATGAATTTTAGATAGAAAAAATTTGATTAGATTTAAATATTTAAATAAAAATAAAATGCAGTAAAAAGAGAGGAAGAAAATAGAAGAATATAATACAAAAATAGTAGAAGATGAGCATAACAGGGAACAGCTTCATCATTAATAGTACATACGGAGCGGACGAAATAAATTTATCCCATGTTAGTTGATCCCGACAGTTCAACTGAAGACATTATAATCTAGAGGATTCTCCTAAGATGCTTTACAGGGGTATCAAGAAGACGCCATGTCGATGTCAGCAATCTTAAGGACAACGAGCCCCAGCTAATAAAAAAAAATTGTAAGTAAAAAAAATAATAATAAAAGGTAATTGCAAGAAAGAGAACGACAGAGACAGAAATGTGAGCTTTCCCATCGAAGATCGAAGCAGATGCAGTACCTAGTGATGGAAGTGAGCAATGGGAGGAGCAAGAAAGAAAGGAAACACAGAAATACATGAAGGACATCAAACAACAGCACACCCACAGCATCCCCCGAATAAATGTAGACAACCTCATCAAAAACTGAGAGGAAGTTGAAATTGAAGAAGGAAGGAAAAAGGCGTAAGCCTGAGTAAAGACTCAGAGAGACATACAGTGGAGCTAAAAAGACCAAAGTAAACATGAAGAAGAAAATTATGAAGATTATTAACGATGGATGAAAAGAAATCCAGAAGTGAAAATCATATCCACTGAGAGATATGAGATATGCTGGACAGAGGACATGAATTCCTTTAAAAAGTGAGCAAACAAGTGTACCAGTGGACAAGAAAAACTACAATTAAAGGATGGGAAAAATGGAAGAAGACGATCTTCTTTAATCATTAAAGAATCACCAAAAGCTAAATCAAAGGATGATGACAAATATGAAAAAAAAGGATGGAAAGAAAGAGAGAAGTATACCAAAATAGGAACTAATGACTGGCACCCAAAACAACAATCCAGACTTTTAGTCCCTACCCCAGTGGCCTGATGTGTTCCCAGGAATGGTAGGTGGGGTGAAGATAAGGATAAGACAGACGAATTAAGCATGTGGAGAGGAACTCGGAAATGGATCACTATCTTGGAACTGGTTGACCCAGCACAAATCAGAGGAACGACTCTACTGAATAAATATGACAACAGCCCTAGGCCGTGGAAAAAGAGAAATACTTTGCCCAATCAAGGTGGCTCCAGGAAGATGGTGATGGAATACCCCAGTTCATTCTAAACTGCAAGATGCCTGTGTAACCCAGATAAAGTTATGGGTATTTGTTTTAGATTTATGCATTTATGCTAAAGAAATTTTTGAGTTCCATATAAATAGTTTTACAAATGAATTTTATGAAAATTATAATTCATTAGTCAGCAATGAGGTGATGTAATAAGGTCACGTGATACCTGTATAAGGTAACAGTAATTAAAAACAATTAATTATTTGTTAAATGCTTTTTTGTTTAAATAATATAAATATGCTGGTAAAGATTATTTAAAAAGAACTTGTATTTTGTTTATAAGTTTTATTGATTTGTGTGTCATGTTATGAGGCATGCTGGGAGCGCACGTGCACGGTGTGAGGAAGAGAGCGAGAGAGAGAGAAAAGGTGTGTTTTACATCGACCCTTTTAAACTTCATACAAGGTACTATTTTCTGTTTGTTGCCCTTATGGTGAAGTACCCATTTTGTTTGGTTTCTACGAACCCCAGCTACGTACAGGCCTGCAACTGGTAGACTGAGTAAAGTTTTTATTTAATTTTGCCGGCTTTTATTATTTGTTTTGTGGCCATTTTTGAATAATAAGTGAATGTTACTGATATTTTTCATTTAAAAACTGAACTTGATTTTGAAAGTTATTTACACCAAATTTTATTTGACATCACATTTAGTAAACTGTTATTGTTGTTTAAATTGTGTTGTGTGTCTATATTTACAATATAGAATTGCATTTCATTTTCTTGGTACCGGTTGGTTAATAGATTTATTTATAAATAGAACCCATAATTAAAGTAAAGATAAGACAAATTGATTAGGTTTAGTATCTTCAGATATTTATTAAAAAGAGCTCAGGTTAGACACCCCATTATAGCCAGTAATGCTAGGGGCACTACACCTGAAGAAGAGGAGATGGAAGCTCCAGGGGATGAAAACAGCTGCCAGCTGCATCTTTCCGATGGACCCAAAAGTCACAATCTCCAGCATTCTTCCGTAAAGCAATGAAAACAGTAAGCTTCTCACAGAAAAAAAAACACAAACTTGGCTCAAAGGTTCACAGTGGGCCTACAAGAACATGAGACACACTTCCAGAACCGTTAGAACATCAATATGTAATGCTTGAATAGGAAGATGGACAGAACACACTAGACTGTCTGGATGAATACTGGCTGGAAATCAAGAAGAAAAGTGCATCAGGATTGTGAAAAAACATTTAATAGGAAACGGGTTAAAGCACATGTGCCCAGACTGTCGAGAAAACAAGTGATCCTGGCATTTCGCTATAAAATATGATAAAGGAGGAAGAAATGAAGAGTATGAAACGCTCTTGGAAGAACATCTAAATGGACATTAAAAATATAGCAAAACATTGAACATAATATTGGGACAACAAAAACTTACTGTAGAGCTGCCTGACAAATACAAGAACTGTATCAACAGCAAAAGGCTGTTCCATATGTTACCTTAATGATTGAGCAAAATTTTAATTATAAGGTTTAGGGCTAATAGTCAAGGAAGTAGATCAGGGAAGGGAACGAAGGCCTACAAATAAACCGTACATTCACTTGTCACTCGATAGGAAGCGAGCTTTTAGGATGTTTCAGAAAGCAATCGAACAGAATTATTAGTAAGCACACATACAGGTTATAGTATTGTATAGTTAGAAGGATTAGTTGATCAAGAACCAAAAAGACTTTTAAAAAAAGTAACAGAACAATTAAAGATGAAACATCAAACATCTATTAGACTAGTGAAAGCAGCAGGATTAGTAAAAGTTCTATGTAAATATAAACTCTCCCTATAAATAGTGATTGAAGAAAAATCAAAAAGGTATAGCATAGCAAGAATAATAGCAATAAAAGCCAGAGACAATTGGTAATAAATTCTGTTTGCAGTTACATTTTCAAGTACATATCATGGACAATACACCTACTCTAGACTCTAGATTATCACAAAGATAATGTAAAAACTTATCATTATTCAAGCAAATTCTGGAGCGTGACTTTTTACAAATTAAAAATTATAAACTGATTGCTAATGAATTTTGACAATTAACTAATTTATTTTGTGTTAGAAACAATAACATACAATAAGCATAATGTGGGTAAAAAGAAGCTACAATGCTGTAAACTAGAAATAGAATTACTAGAAAGTGTACTTGAGGCACAAGGCCATAAAATATTGTTAGCCCTTGTAGATACTATTCGGCAGAGGTGGGAGACTCGAGTCATATGACTTGACTCGAGTCAGACTCGAGTCACAATTTTCTGGACTTGAGACTTACTTGACTAGATCTCTGAAAAGACTCGACTTGACTTTAGACTTGCTCCTTGTGACTTTAGACTTGACTCGGACTTGTGCCTATTTACTTGAAATGACTTGTGGAAAATGTTTTTTTTTCAATTATTGTGATTTTTTAGATATACAGGGAGTGCAGAATTATTAGGCAAGTTGTATTTTTGAGGATTCATTTTATTTGAGGATTTAATTTGAACAACAACCATGTTCTCAATGAACACAAAAAACTCATTAATATCAAAGCTGAATATTTTTGGAAGTAGTTTTTAGTTTTAGCTATTTTAGGGGGATATCTGTGTGTGCAGGTGACTATTACTGTGCATAATTATTAGGCAACTTAACAAAAAACAAATTTATACACATTTCAATTATTTATTTTTACCAGTGAAACCAATATAACATCTCAACATTCACAAATATACATTTCTGACATTCAAAAACCAAACAAAAACAAATAAGTGACCAATATAGCCACCTTTCTTTGCAAGGACACTCAAAAGCCTGCCATCCATGGATTCTGTCAGTGTTTTGATCTGTTCACCATCAACATTGCGTGCAGCAGCAACCACAGCCTCCCAGACACTGTTCAGAGAGGTGTACTGTTTTCCCTCCTTGTAAACCGCACATTTGATGATGGACCACAGGTTCTCAATGGGGTTCAGATCAGGTGAACAAGGAGGCCATATCATTAGATTTTCTTCTTTTATACCCTTTCTTGCCAGCCACGCTGTGGAGTACTTGGACGTGTGTGATGGAGCATTGTCCTGCATGAAAATCATGTTTTTCTTGAAGGATGCAGACTTCTTCCTGTACCACTGCTTGAAAAATGGTGTCTTCCAGAAACTGGCAGTAGGACTGGGAGTTCAGCTTGACTCCATCCTCAACCCAAAAAGGCCCCACAAGCTCATCTTTGATGATACCAGCCCAAACCAGTACTCCACCTCCACCTTGCTGGCGTCTGAGTCGGACTGGAGCTCTCTGCCCTTTACCAATCCAGCCACGGGCCCATCCATCTGGCCCATCAAGACTCACTCTCATTTCATCAGTCCATAAAACCTTAGAAAAATCAGTCTTGAGATATTTCTTGGCCCAGTCTTGACGTTTCAGCTTGTGTGTCTTGTTCAGTGGTGGTCGACTTTCTGCCTTTCTTACCTTGGCCATGTCTCTGAGTATTGCACACCTTGTGCTTTTGGGCACTCCAGTGATGTTGCAGCTCTAAAATATGGCCAAACTGGTGGCAAGTGGCATCTTGGCAGCTGCACGCTTGACTTTTCTCAGTTCACGGGCAGTTATTTTGCGCCTTGGTTTTTCCACACGCTTCTTGCGACCCTGTTGACTATTTTGAATGAAACGCTTGATTGTTCGATGATCACGCTTCAGAAGCTTGGCTAATTTAAGACTGCTGCATCCCTCTGCAATATATCTCACTATTTTTGACTTTTCTGAGCCTGTCAAGTCCTTCTTTTGACCCATTTTGCCAAAGGAAAGGAAGTTGCCTAATAATTATGCACACCTGATATAGGGTGTTGATGTCATTAGACCACACCCCTTCTCATTACAGAGATGCACATCACCTAATATGCTTAATTGGTAGTAGGCTTTCCAGCCTATACAGCTTGGAGTAAGACAACATGCATAACGAGGATGATGTGGTCAAAATACTCATTTGCCTAATAATTCTGCACTCCCTGTAGAGATAGACAGATCACTATATTCATCCCTGAGGGGGATTCATGAGTTTCTGTACATCAGTAAATAAATTCCCCTACCTGTATTTCCCACTAATGTGTTAGTGTGAGCATAAAACAGGAAGTCCGTTATTAAAAAAACAAGAAACATTCACACCCAAATAGAATTTATTGCTCACAGAGAAAAAAAAACTTTTCCTGTCCATAGACAGGAAACCTGCTGTTAAATGCCTCGGCGCAGAGATCAGATTATCACGGAGATGGTGTTTCACACCTCTACCTTTGTCTCATTTAACCATGTCTTCTTTTGAATTTCATGCAGTTTCAGTTACCTCTCCAATCAACCTTTTTATCATTGTCATCTACCGCCCTCCTGGTCCCCTTGGGGACTTCCTAGAAGAGATGGACACGCCTCACTTGTACAGTAAGATTTTTTTTTTTCTGATATTGATATTCTACTTTGAGTATGCAATCCATTGTTTGGTGTCTGATGAGATGACAGAGTATACTTTACAATTATAGGTATTATTATGACTATATGTTGAGATGGGGACATGTGACTGTTCACTTCATGTTTACACAGATACATCAGGGTATTGATAGATAGAAATGATCCAGTTTAACAACTGTAGTTCTGACTCCTCCTAAAAAGGGAACATCAGCACATTCTACTGTCTTAAAAACTTACAATTACTTCTTGTTTACTTGTTCATTTAATTTATTTTTATTTTAGATCATTTAAAGTGCTTCTTAACGATATTTTATTACACACAAGTTAATTTATTTATTTTTGTAACCCAGATGTGGTGTAACATCACCAGCCCTCTGTGTGTAAATAAGTAATAAAAGTCCCTGAGTTAAAAAATGTGTCAAACAAATCTGTGTGCGACTTGGTATGACTTGATGACTAAGTTGGGACTTGACATGACTTGACTTGAGCCTTACAACAGAATGACTTGACTTGACTTTGACTTGCAATGTTAAGACTTGGACTTGACTTGAGACTTTCATTTGGTGACTTACTCCCACCTCTGCTATTCGGAAAGCATCAACACCATAAACGTTGAAACAAATGCTGGCATTCCTTGGCATAGCAGGTCAGTAGACCATGGATATGTGACTTTGTATAAAAAGCACGTGATACAGTGCCTGTTTAATGAATGCTTATGGTATCATTGAAATAAAGTAGGTAGAGCAGGTTTTGCAGATATTAATTATGAAGTCAACACATATTCGTTTAAAACACACATATTCAATGCCTGAAATTGTAAAGCCAACAATATAAGATCTGGTATAGATAAATAAATATATTACTCATTTTGTCACACAAAATAGAGGGTTCCATGGTAAAAAAGGTAATATGAGAGCAGATCAGTTGTCCTAGAGTACCTTGAAACTGAAACATGAAGTTATGTAACACATCTAACCCGAAAGTATAGAACCTTGTATTCCCAGGTTTATGAGACTACACACAGTAGTACTGCAGATGAGGGGAAACTAGAATCATCTGACAGATAGTGTCTGAGACTTACGTGTGAGTACATGAGAGTGTTCAATGATAAAAACTAGAAAGAAGTCTTTTGTTATTAGCTCTCTTTCTCCTCTACCCCCATGTTGTCTTGTCTGTATGTTTTTATCGTTGTGTGCAGGTGATGACTGGACCATCCCGACTTTAAAAGCTAAATCTGGCTACCTGTGCATCGCATCCCTATGATGGAGGTTATAGCGTGGGTGTCTGCCCTAAGTTCTACAAGTGCACTTGCGTGAGATGTGTGAACAAGTTCATTTCATGTGATATATGACGCTAAAGATAAGAAAATAACACTTTTTACCTCACAAAAGCTGTAGCTGAAATAAAACTTTTGAGTTTGAGAATGAGTTGTGCTTATCTGACAGACTTTGTGAGGAAAATTATAATGTCAGAAGGTTGTCACGGTTTGCACGTTGCTCCCTATTTCTGTTTTAGAGAAACACCGGCAGTTAAAAATCTCAAAATGCAACGTCATGGCTGCTGTGACTGGACAACACAAAATGCTTATAAAATATATGGTTTCTTTTTCTTATGCAACGTAATTGCATGTATTGTACATCTATTGAGCCACTAAAAAATCTAAACAATTTAAGACTATTTAAGAGCTTCCAAATATTAAATATAAATAAAACTTTCTTTCGGCTTCTCCCGTTAGGGGTCGCCACAGCGGATCATCCGCATGTTTGATTTGTGACATGTTTTTTACGCTGGATGCCCTTCCTAACGCAATCCTCCCCAACCAGGGATCGAACCCGGCCGCAGCGGTAAGAGCGCCGCATCCTAACCACTGGACCACCAGGGACCCGTATAATTATTTAATATAAATATAAACAAATAAATAATGCAAAAATATAATATTTTCTTGTATTTACATTAATAGAATTTAACTGTTCATTCCACGGTAATGTCATATTTTATAGTTTACAGTTTTTTTACCATTGCTGCTTTATAATCATTCACCTTTAAATCTACTGTCATTTATTTTATTGTTTTAGTGTACTTTATTGTTGTTTTAATTGTTTTTAAATGCAGTTTTTACAAAGTAAGAATGTAAAATTGACAACATTATCTTGTATTTACATTAACAGTATTTAACAGTAAATGTGAACAGTATTTCACATTTCATAATTACATTTTTTTCCCCGTTGCTACTTTACAGTTTCTCACCGTTAAAACTACGGACATTTTTTACATTGCAGACTGTTGTGCTCTGGACGGTTTATGGTCTGATATCCATAACTTGCTTTACCCAAAGGCTCCCCATCCCACATTCATCTTATCCTTAGACTTGTAATGAACAATACCAAAGATGACTTTTTAGTTAATAATATATTTCTGATGGTAACATTTTATATACACAAATCAAAATATTTGAAAGTGAAACCAACATTTTTTTGGCTATTATAATGAGTTTATTTCTTTTCACAAAAGCCCTTAAACTGATTAAAAAGTACAATATAATGAATCTTTTGTTCTTCATAGAAAAATATGATTTACAGAATAAACCATAGCCCTGTTTATTTATTTTTTTTATTTTGTTATTATTATACATTTTATTTATCTATCCCCTAAATATATGTGTATATATTTGTATTTTCATGCACCTGTTCTGTGTATTGTGATTTAAATTGTACTTGTTATTGCCACATTGTTTGTATATGGCTAATTGCTTAGTGAGTCAGGTTCCAAGCGTTGTGTTTCTTTCCTCATCACTGATCTTTGTTTCATCAGAGATTTTTTGCGACACAGTGGACTTGGACATGTTTGGCATTTTGTCCTCATCCTTGACATCCAAATTTTCTTTTTCACACTTCTGTTTTTCTTGCTCCTAATCCAAAGTGACCTCCAGCTGAGCAACATGTGTCTCCAGTTGTGCTCTGTCAAAAAAATAAAAAATCTAAATGGAACTCTTACTCTCTGAAAGTTACTTGCTGGTAGATGCTGTGTTTACCGTTCCTCCTTGGTTCCTGTTAATTAGGGCCCGAGCACTGAGGAGCAGGCCAGAATGGCCTGCACCTGAGGTGGGAAGCCCTATTGTTTTCCTTAGAATTTATTATTATAAGGGCCCGAGCACCGAGGAGCAGGCCAGAATGGCCTGCACCAGAGGTGCGAAGCCCTATTGGTTTTCTTAGAATTTATTATTAGGGCCCGAGCACCAAGGAGCAGGCCAGAATTGGTACACACATTGGTCATTGGAGGTCCCTTAACATACTCGAAAACTCTTGAAATTTGGCACACACGTCAGAGTCCTTTGTCACTAGAGCCGGACAAAGGCTGGTATACAGGCGTGGCAGGGGGGCTCTGTAGCACCCCCTGTAATTAAAAAACAAACATTCGTGCACAGATCGGGCAATTATGTTCGCACAAGTAGGAGAGTTGGTATACATATAGATCTCATCGACCCGAACAACTTTCGCCGTCTAAACTATGAGCTACGCCCAACAGGAAGTCAGCCATTTTGGTTTGTTTTATAAGTGCATGCGGTGATCTTTTAAATACTCCTCCTAGGAAATTCATGCGATTGACACCAAACGTGGCGAACATGATGCCGAGACATTGGACTTGCTAAATTGCGAAGGGATTTTTGATATCTCGAACGGTGCTGCCGTGGCAAGGCGACAAATTTATGACGAATTCGGAGAACAGGAAGTGTTTAATATCTAAAGCAAAAAATTTCTTATTCGGACGACAAGCGTTGTGTATGTTAGGCCAAGGATCCCAATCGCATCGATGTGCCTATTGTGAATCTCAGACATAGCGCCACCAACAGGCGCCAGGAAGTGTGTCAGTCACAAAAGGTGGATTTTTTGACAGTTGCATGTGGTGAACTTTTAAATACTCCTCCTAGGATATTCATGCGATTGACACCAAACGTGGTCAACATGATGCCGAGACATTGTAGATAAGGGATTTTTGATATCTCGAACACCGTTCCCATGGCAATGCGTCAAACTTTACTTTTATTTCAGGCATATTTAAGCATTTGGCATGCACTTTGTGTGCCTTAACATGCTCGAAAACACCGAAAATTTGGCACAGGCGTTAAAGTCGTCCGGCCTTAGGACCGGTCGAAGGCTGGAACATAGGCGTGGCAATAGGGCTCTGTAGCGCCCCCTGTAATGCAAAAACAAATATTGGTGCACAGATCGGGTAAACATGTACGCACATGTACGAGAGTTGGTAGGCATATACAGGGAGTGCAGAATTATTAGGCAAATGAGTATTTTGACCACATCATCCTCGTTATGCATGTTGTCTTACTCCAAGCTGTATAGGCTGGAAAGCCTACTACCAATTAAGCATATTAGGTGATGTGCATCTCTGTAATGAGAAGGGGTGTGGTCTAATGACATCAACACCCTATATCAGGTGTGCATAATTATTAGGCAACTTCCTTTCCTTTGGCAAAATGGGTCAAAAGAAGGACTTGACAGGCTCAGAAAAGTCAAAAATAGTGAGATATATTGCAGAGGGATGCAGCAGTCTTAAAATAGCCAAGCTTCTGATCATCGAACAATCAAGCGTTTCATTCAAAATAGTCAACAGGGTCGCAAGAAGCGTGTGGAAAAACCAAGGCGCAAAATAACTGCCCGTGAACTGAGAAAAGTCAAGCGTGCAGCTGCCAAGATGCCACTTGCCACCAGTTTGGCCATATTTCAGAGCTGCAACATCACTGGAGTGCCCAAAAGCACAAGGTGTGCAATACTCAGAGACATGGCCAAGGTAAGAAAGGCAGAAAGTCAACCACCACTGAACAAGACACACAAGCTGAAACGTCAAGACTGGGCCAAGAAATATCTCAAGACTGATTTTTCTAAGGTTTTATGGACTGATGAAATGAGAGTGAGTCTTGATAGGCCAGATGGATGGGCCCGTGGCTGGATTGGTAAAGGGCAGAGAGCTCCAGTCCGACTCAGACGCCAGCAAGGGGGAGGTGGAGTACTGGTTTGGGCTGGTATCATCAAAGATGAGCTTGTGGGGCCTTTTCAGGTTGAGGATGGAGTCAAGCTGAACTCCCAGTCCTACTGCCAGTTTCTGGAAGACACCTTCTTCAAGCAGTGGTACAGGAAGAAGTCTGCATCCTTCAAGAAAAACATGATTTTCATGCAGGACAATGCTCCATCACACACGTCCAAGTACTCCACAGCGTGGCTGGCAAGAAAGGGTATAAAAGAAGAAAATCTAATGATATGGCCTCCTTGTTCACCTGATCTGAACCCCATTGAGAACCTGTGGTCCATCATCAAATGTGCGATTTACAAGGAGGGAAAACAGTACACCTCTCTGAACAGTGTCTGGGAGGCTGTGGTTGCTGCTGCACGCAATGTTGATGGTGAACAGATCAAAACACTGACAGAATCCATGGATGGCAGGCTTTTGAGTGTCCTTGCAAAGAAAGGTGGCTATATTGGTCACTGATTTGTTTTTGTTTGGTTTTTGAATGTCAGAAATGTATATTTGTGAATGTTGAGATGTTATATTGGTTTCACTGGTAAAAATAAATAATTAAAATGGGTATAAATTTGTTTTTTGTTAAGTTGCCTAATAATTATGCACAGTAATAGTCACCTGCACACACAGATATCCCCCTAAAATAGCTAAAACTAAAAACTACTTCCAAAAATATTCAGCTTTGATATTAATGAGTTTTTTGTGTTCATTGAGAACATGGTTGTTGTTCAAATTAAATCCTCAAATAAAATTAATCCTCAAAAATACAACTTGCCTAATAATTCTGCACTCCCTGTAGATCTCATCGACCCGAACAACTTTCACAATCAAACCTATTAGCTCCGCCCAACAAGAAGTCAGCTATTTTGGATGGTTTCATAAGTGCATGTGGTGAACTTTTAAATACTCCTCCTAGGATATTCATGCGATTGCCACCAAACGTAATCAACATGATGGAGAGACATTGTAGATGATAATTTGCAAAGCGATTTTTGATATCTCTAACGCTGTTCTCATGGCAACGCGACAAACTTACGTTTTATTTCAGGCATATTTAAGGCTTTTGGCGTGCATAGATTAACTTCGCTGCTTGCAGCTATATTGTTTTTTTTTTTTGTTTTTGTTTTTTTAACACACATTGGTCACACACGTCAGAGTCCTTTGTCACTAGGGCCTTAGAAAGGCTGGTATACAGGCGTGGCAGGGGGGCTCTGTAGTGCCCCCTGTAATTAAAAAACAAACATTCGTGCACAGATCGGGCAATTATGTTCGCACATGTACGAGAGTTGGTACGCCTATAGACCTCATTGAGCCGAACAACTTTCGCCCTGTAAACTATGAGCTACGCCCAACAGGAAGTCAGCCATTTTGGTTTGTTTTATAAGTGCATGGGGTGAACTTTTAAATACTCCTTCTAGGAAATTCATGCGATTGACATCGAACGCTGCTGCCATGGCGAGGCGACAAATTTATGGCGAATTCGGAGAACAGGAAGTGTTTAAAAAATGTCTTATTCGGACGACACGTGATGTGTATGTTCGGCCAAGGATTCCGATCGCATCGATGTGCCTATTGTGAATCTCGGACATAGCGCCACCAACAGGCGCCAGGAAGTGTGTCAGTCACAAAAGGTGGATTTTTTGACAGTTGCATGTGGTGAACTTTTAAATACTCCTCCTAGGATATTCATGCGATTGCCACCAAACATAATCAAAATGATGGCGAGACATTGTAGATGATAATTTGCAAAGTGATTTTTGATATCTCAATCGCTGTTCCCATGGCAATGCGTCAAACTTTACTTTCCTTTCAGGCATATTTAAGGCTTTTGGCGTGCTTAGATTAACTTGAAATTTGACACATACATCACATTTGTCGGCTGTTAATTGTGGACAAAAGGTCGGACAAGGGTGTGTCTCTTAAGTGGCCCACTAGCGCCCCCGTTTGTCTAAAATGTGGGGTTTCTTTTACTTACAGTCCCCAAATGGGTCAGTAACAACATAATAGTCCACTGATATTTACCCACTTGATGCACTTGCACACCGTGCATTGTTTTCTGGGAGGCACCGTATAGCGATACACAAATGTGCGAGGGCCCGACATCGCTGCTTGCAGCTATATTATTATTATTGATGTTATTGCTTATGTTAATATTAGTATTTATAGTATTTATTTATTTAATCACTGTAACAGATAGATAGATAGATAGATAGATAGATAGATAGATAGATAGATAGATAGATAGATAGATAGATAGATAGATGGATTGATTTAAAAAAGATAAAAGCTGGCTGGTTCTGCTGTGTATGTTCCTATATTTTCTTCCTGATAAAAGGAGTTGAAACAGTTAAACATTTTAATTTTTTTATTTAATTTTATATATTTTTTATTTTTATTTTTTTATTTTTTTATGGGGGATGAGGAGTCCCTGAAGATGCTGTGTGATCTGTGGAAGCATCTGCTGTGGGGATGGTAGCTGACACCCAGGAAGTTGGGTGCCATGTGGCTATTTATGATATTTCTACACTTTAAATCAATAGTAGTAACCATTATTGTTTTAATTCGTTTTAATAATGCTGCAATAATTGAACAATAATAACCATTATAATATTTCAACTCTATCTCAAAATAGTGGCTTGTTAATCATCATCTGTGTTTTTCAAACATGTATTTTAAAGCTATTTTAGTTGTAATATTTGTATTATTTGAAACAAGTTTAAATAAAATAAAAAAATAAAAATGAATAATAACACAGACTACTTATGAGAAGGCAATGGTTCATTTATGCCTGCAAAATAATGTAAATTAAAAAAGACTTTAAAGATTTTAGTCCTAACTTGGCCAAATACTTTGAAAGTTTTAATTACATGTAAAGTTAATCAGCCAAACTTCTTCGGATTTATGCTTGGAGATGTTCCAGATCAGTTTGGCTCCAGACCAGTAGTGTCCTAGTCACTCACCTGATCACTCGCTCTCCTCTCCGGCTCTATCCGTCCCCGAGCCTCCGCAAGCTGCAGCGCGCCTCAATCGGCTAAACATCAGTCGCTTTTTCCTAATTTACACCCGTTAATATATCCTATTTAAGACTGTCATATCACTCTTCTCTCGGGGAAAAAAAAGAATGAAAAGTTGTAAAGCCAAACGGGGAGGGAGGGAGAGGAGGGAGAGCCCACGGGGCAAGTAACGTCACAGGGGGACACTTCCGGGAGCGAGGAAGTAGGCGTGGTAAGGTGACGTCACACATGTACTTTATCTATATAAGTCATTGCGCGTTAATGTTGGTCATTTGTGATTTTGCCGCGTGTGACAGAACGCATGAATCTATTTAAAAGGCATAGAGAGAGAACCAAGTTGGAATCCAAGGAGGATCCTCAAAACCAAGAGGATGCAGAAAAAAAAATGGAGGAATTGAAAAAGAAGATAGAAGAGATGGAAGTAAATAATAATGCACAACTGCAAAAGATCACCGAGCTCCAGTCTTCCCTGGAACACCATAAGAAACTGAAGGAGATTATAGAGCAGGAGAGACAGAGCTGGGCAAGAGAGCGAAAGCAACTGGAGGAACGTGCTGCTGAGCTGGAGACCACTTTGGATTTTGAAAAAAAAAAATGGCAGGAGAAAAGGAAGAAGGACAAACTAGACATAGATGAGAGGAACAACTTACAGCTCGAAACCATCAAGAAACTCCAGGAATCCCTGAAACATTGTGTGAAAGAGAAAAAGATTGTTGAGCACAAGAGATATAATTTAATGAAAGACAGAGCACAACTGGAGACACGTGTTGCTCAGCTGGAGGTCACTTTGGATTCTGAGCAAGAAAAAGAGAAGCGGGAAAAAAAAAATTTGAATGTCAAGGATGAGGGCAAAATGCCAAACATGTCCAAGTCCACTGTGTCGCAAAAAATCTCTGATGAAACAAAGATCAGTGATGAGGAAAGAAACACGACGTTTGGAACCCGACTGTTGGAAACTTTAGAAATATTCAACGAATTGATATCACTAGACAAATAAGAGAGAGAGAAGAAAAGGAGATCAAGCTCGACATAGATTTACAAAATGCCTTGCAACACCAAACCATTACCAATTCCCAGGCTTCTCTGAAATGTAATAAGGAACAGAAAATGGCAGCATGGGAGAGCACGGAATTTACAGAGCTGTATGAAATTCAGCATTCACAGTAAAGAGAAAGCCAAGCAGAAGTATTTCCAAGAAGAACAGCAGAGAGTACTCAGATAAACCCCTGAGTGTTCATGTGCCAAAGATATAAATTGGGGAAAAAACACCTCAATATACTCTTTGTTGAAAACGATCAATAAAAATCTTAGGCATCAACTCTTTGGGTGTGTTTTGTTTGGTACATTTAAGAGTAGTTTAAACTGGTATCACTTATACTTACATTCATTTTTAATAACAGGAGCATACTTAACTACATTTATTAGCTTTCTGTTATTACTGTTGAGTGTTAATAAACTATATACTGTATATACAGGTAGGCCCCAACTTACGACGTAGATAGGACACGAAAGAACAGTCGTAAGTCGAGAAGAGTGACTTCTCTATGACGCGTAAAGTGTAAACACGTAGTACAAATAAAGTAAATTAAAAATAAGATATGGTGTGTGCGTGCGTGCATGCCATGTACTCAATCTTATTACTACTGTTGATGCTGCAGCAGCAGACGCTGAAAGGGATACATACAAGAAACTGTCATTGTCAGCATTTAAAAAAAGATTAGTGGGTCAGCAGATCAGCCATGGCTTTTAAATCTGTGGAATATGATTGTTAAACTGCTCTTTCTATTTTTTTAGGAATGTAACGCACATTTATTCAGGACTGCAGGACCTCACTGACAACAGGGTGACTGGTGAAGAAATGTTTTTTTTTGGCTAAGTGTAATGCTGAATGAAGCCTGTTACAATGGCCCTAAACTTCCTCCAATTGTGAATCATCAGTCCACATGGGTTTTCTTCTCAAAACCCTTTACCAATTACAGAAACAGCCTATGAGGCTGGAGTCATTCGGTAAAGTGTGTCAACGCCTCCTTAAGATCCTGGAAGAAAGAATTGTGAAACAATTTGGACAGGTAATGAATGAACTTTGTAGGAAGGAACCAGAGCAGTTTGCACCAGCTATACTGCTCCTAAAGTTCAGAACATACCGGAAAACAGAAAACATCCTGGCAGATAGCAACGAATCTATGTTTGTCAATTCAAGGTTCAATTCAAGTTATTTATTTGGCCTTTAAATAAAAGTAATTTACACTCTGTGTTTTACTTGTGTTGACTTATAGTTTATATGTTTTGAAATCTTTATTTGTAGTGTGTAGGATATACAAAATATGCATTAGAAATATGCATTCAAATCTATTTTGGCACAGGACTATATTACATTAAAACATAATTTGGAGACTAACATGGAAAATGATGCCTCTCTAAAAGCAGTCAATTAGAAGAGGATGACTTGACCTCCTTGAAGAAAGGACCCTAACAAGTAGGAGAGCTGGATAGGTACCTTTTATATCCGCCAACTGGAGGTATGAATATGTTATATGTTTTTCCACAAGTCAGGAAGTTATCTCTCAAAGTAAACAGTGCCATACCAGCACCTGCAGCATGTGAGAGACTAAGAGAGTGACTGTTCAAGACAAAACGTGACCAAATACACACATTTACATACTGACACACACACACACACACACACACACACACACACACACACACACACACACACACACACATTTTAAGCGTTTTTATGTTATTGAACCAATTACAGGACTGGAATATGTTAATTAATGTTCATCCAAGGTTTATGTAATTTAATCAGAACAAACTTTTAAGAAGGGGTGTGGATTTACAAACCTCAATGCAGACTGAGATTCAGTATTTTCCCTTCATTTGAATCTGATCCAAAGTAACCAGTGACTCCCTACTTGAGAAATCTTCTCATTAAATACTTTATTAACTTTAAACATTTAGTACCTAAATTAAGTTACTAAACAACTTTAGTAACTTTAAACATTATTACGTTTACAGTTACTTTAGTAATAATTTTAGTAGTTTTATTAGAGTTGGTAGTTTATGCAAGTAGTTCCTCCTTCACCCACACTGGAATAATTACCCCTAGTTACATTGGGGTACATGATGTTGTCAACAGCTCCTAGAAGGTTAACAAACAAAGCTTGTTACTACTGTACACACAATCATACACATTTGAGATTATTAAAAGCAATACAAATATAAAATTTAAATGCTGTTTTGTTTGTGTGTGTTCTTCAGTTACCTCCAACCTCCAATAAGAATGATTGTGAGAGATATTGACTGTGTAAATGAACTGCTGGAAAAAAAAACAATAAAAGCATCATATAAATTCTTTCGATTTTATAAATTGATGTCATTAATATCGATGTTATAATTATCGATCGGTCATAACGTTATTGAAAATTTTATTGGTTGTAATGAAAACTATTAGGGTCTCTGTGGGCCCTACTGGTATGTGATCCTTTGCAAATAACACCCAAACACACCAGAAAAATTAATGTATACTTTTTTTATTGGTAAAAGCTAATGGTTCCTAACAGTATTTTAATGAAATCCTTTAGAATCTCTGTGAAGGTTCCTATTGTTTTTTTCAGCAGGATAACGTTGCTGAATATGAGAATATGAGAACTGAACAAATGGTTAACGTAGCTTAATATTTTAGAAATAACTTTGTAAATTAAGCACATGACCCATGCTGTACCCGTAAGTTAGTTTACTTTAGTCATTATAAAATATATCGGTATTTTTAAATAATTAATAATTACCTTTGATGGTAAAATTGGAAGAGGTACGTTTCACCTTCCGAAACTTTGTAAGACTGTCTGGAATTTTTATTTTTAAGATAAATTTTTGAAGTTGTACATAAAATGCAAAGGAATCCATACTGCTGTCACAAATATTCGTCACTCTCCACCACATGACCCCAGTTAAGCAGACTGTCATATAACACCGGCGATGGCAGGAAGTGACGTCATTTCGCACATGTGCGGAACCTATTGTGTTGTCTGTACGGATCAAGTAGTGCTACGCAAACAGCATAAATTCAAACATCAGTGGCACTATTCATTATATGTACATGCTGCATAAATGAACAGTACTTTTAATTCAGTAGTATATTTACTCTTTTTATCTCTGATTGCTAGTGATTCATTTTTTATGTACACATTAGAACTGCAACCATCTATTATTTTGATCCAATAATCAGACGATTATTATTATTACAATTAATCGATTAATCTGATTATTTTCTTTTTTATTATTAAATATAACTATGAAAGTCGAATTCAGGGTATTTATGTATAAAAGTTTAAACAGAAGTTTTAATGTTGTAGTTTACAAATGCCGTAAAAGAGAAGGGAATGGAGAAAAGCAGCAAGCTAACAGGCTTAATCAAAAAGAAAGAAAAAAAATATGCATTGGTGTACAAATGCATATTCATTCTC
This sequence comes from Silurus asotus, assembly GCA_024362625.1. Classification (NCBI taxonomy): domain Eukaryota; kingdom Metazoa; phylum Chordata; class Actinopteri; order Siluriformes; family Siluridae; genus Silurus; species Silurus asotus. The sequence goes on from MU551580.1 coordinate 489,386, forward strand.
TGAAAACCACAACAGTGAATAAAAAAATGTAATAATTTTCTGCTGCTGTTATTTGCTGCTTTTAGATGTGGAGTCATCTGACATGTCCATCACTATGTCATGAGCAATGTGACCTGATGCTCGCGAGTCCTGGCAAAACAAAACTGTCCCAAAGTTAGCAAACAAACAGTTTGCACAATACCACTTAATTAAACTATAAAATTTTCAAATGATAAGGATATACAGTTTTTGTGTGCTGACTATGCTGATGTTTCGCCTTCATCCATGACACCAGTGTGTTTCCTTTACATGTGCTAGCTCATGCATTACTGTGGTACTTCCATGCCACCCAAGCTTAACTTGCAGGTTACAGTCTTCTTTGTTGCATTTAAAATAAAAAGCTCCCATGCCATGGATGACTTTGGACGCACACTTTTTTTATGCTGCCGGTTGACCCTCTCCACAAGTGGCTGTGTTATTTTGTCGTCACACTACCCCATAACGTGCATCCCAACTAATCGATAACGCCATTAGTTGACAACGAATTTCAATGTTGATTACTATTGATTTTAGTGATTAGTTGTTGCAGCCCTAGTTCACATTAGTGGTAAAAAAAAACGTATTCTGTAGTACTAATGTATTGTTTGAGCATATGTTACATTAATTAACACATAACAGGTTAAAAAAAAAGTGTGTATTAGTAGCTGTATGTGCGAATGAAACCCATGGTGCCTATTCAGCGCATCTCTTTCAGCAGTTGGGGTGATGGGATAGCTGAAAAGTAAAGCGGTAATGTATCACTCCACCTTCTCCTTAGTCTTGCTGAGTTTGAATTTGTTACAAATAAGCTAATATAATATTTGACACCAATATTTTTTATCTCTTTTTTTGGTTTGTGGTTTGTGTCTTGATCACCCTGTTGTAGTTTATTGTGTAATAGCAACAGAACGGTGTTGTGTCTTATGCAATTAGAAACCTAACAAATTGGCGACGAGGATACTAACCTTGAGTACTGACTTTATTGACTGACTAATAATGTCCGTGAATGTCTCAGCACCAACAACATTCCTGCCCTGTCTGGGAGAGCCTACCATGGAATTCGACGTGTGGTTACGTGTCTTTGATAACTATTTGCTGGTAATCAATGCAGTGGGCTCTGCATGACCTGACACTTGGAAGAGGGCTATATTACTTCATCATTTAGGCACTCTGTCAGACACTGGTGAGACATATAATACTGCTGTCGCTGCTTTAAAAAAACAGTTCATACCGAATGTTATTGTTTGTGGAGTGGCATACATTAAAAAAAGGGTGCAAGCCTCACACGAAAACATACCACAGTACATTGCTGCTTTAAATGAAACACTGCTCACGTCCAGCTGCCACCTCTAAATCGTCTTGTCTTGTTTCAGATGCGGTTCAGACAAACACCTAGCTAATTCAGCACAATGGCCTGCTGCAAAACGTTATTGTAAATTATGCAACAAGAACATTTTGAGGGAGTGTGCTATTCAGACGTGCATGAGGTCCAAGTGCATGATGTCACCGTACTGTATTTAGAGAACTCTGCCGATGCACCACAGAAACTACATTGCAAAGTGACTTAATACTTCTGCTTTACCTGGCACCACAGTACAATTTGTTGTCGATACAGGTTATTCTGTGTCCATATTGGCCCTCCATGTTTATAAACGCTACTTTAGTGCCACACCATTATCTGCACCTGCCGGCCGACTGGTGACTTATACTCAGGAATGCATACCTGTACTTGGATGTCTGCAAGTGCAAGCATGTGTCTCCAATACATCTGCTTCTGCGACATTTTTCATTGTGGATAAAGGGACTGCTTTGCTGGGCATGGATTTGATTTCTGCACTAAAACCAATTAATGGTGATATCTGCACCTCTGTCATGGCCACCAATACCACACCCATGGAAGAATGCATAATAGGATGTGTTCACAGAGTAAAAATTTAACCCTCAGTGAAACCTGTGCGTCAAAAATTGCGTTTACCTTTGGCAGTCTAAAGCTGTTTCATCTGAAATAGACTGTGAACAGAAAGCTGGTGTGATTGAACACGTGGATGCTTCTGCTTTGGTGTCTCCCATTGTTGTTACAAGGAAGAAAACTGATGGGATACGAATGTATGCTGATTTACGGAAAATTAACAAAGCTGGTTTTACTGACTATTATCCCTTACCACACATTAATGAAATGCTTACCAGCCTTAGGGGTGCTACAGTATTTTCTACTATCTACTATCAGCTTCCACTGCATAAAGAAAGTAGAGATTTTACAGCTTTCATTACCCATGATGGCCTGTTCAGATTTTGTAGGGTTCCTTCTGGCCTGGCATCAGCACCCTTTACTTTCCAAAAGATGATGGCTACCATCCTGCAGGGGGGACCAGGTGTAAAAAAAAAAACTACTTGGATGATCTTATCGTGTATGGAGAAACAGTGGAAGAGCATGACGTGTACCTTAGTACTGTGTTGCAGAAACTGAGAGAGTCTGCGCTGGTGTTAAATAACAAAAAACCTCACTGAGGTTCTTGGGACACATAATCAATGCTAGTGGCATCTTACCTGACCAGGAGCATCTGGATGCTGTCCGTAAAGCTCCACCTCCTTCAGATGCAGCATTACTGCAATCCTTCCTAGGATTAGTATGTTGGTACTCAAAATTTCTTCTGGGATTTGTGACAGTTGTTGCCCCAATGCGTGAGTGTGCAAAGGAAAAAGGACTGTTTGCTTGGACTCCTGCTGCTTAAAACAGCTTTTAAGGACATTAAACCGATGCTTGTGTCCAGTCCGGCCATTGCCATTTATGACCCCTCACTTCATTCAGTAATTTCAATGGATGCAAGTGGCTACGGGTTGGGCTTACCACCTTACTTACTACAAAAGCAATGGGAAGAGCTGGAATGCGATGTGCTCGTTGGGCAGCACGTCTACTTTGTTTTAATTATGACATTGTCATCTGGGACATGGTCCCAGAACCACACTGCACACTGCTTGTGTCTATTTTCTCAACATTGTGCTCTCTTTCAGTGACTGATTTTAAACTTGCTTGTCCTGAACTGGAAAAACTGCGAAAGCAAATCAGGCATGGCTGGCCACCCTCGATCAAGGCAGTCAGTCAGGACTTGACTCCATTTTTCAGAGCTAAAGATGAACTTTCAGTAAAAGATGCATTTGTTTACAGAGAAACGAGCCTATTAGTTCCTTTAGCCTTACGACACACCATAATTTCCTTGGCACATGAAGCTCACTAGGGAGCCCACTAGGGACTCTCAGGTTCAGTCAACAATCTCTGCATGCATTCATTGCCAGCCCAACGACAAATCGTCTGTATTAAATCCAGCACCTCTGCAGCCAGTTCAGTTTGCTGAGGGTCAATGAAGAAAACAGGGTCTGGATTATAGTCTGACCATTCAAAACAGCCACCCCTGCTTGCAGATATATTTTAACACTCACTAACTATCATTCCAAGTAGCCAGAGCTTGCATTTGCTAGCAGTGCAACTACTGAGAATGTTATACAATTTCTGAGCACTGTCTTTAGTCATCATGGCAATCCAGAGTGTATTGTTACGGAGAATGGCACCCAGTTCACTTCTGCTGTCTTTGCCGAGTTTTTGAAAAAGCGAGGCATAAAACACATCTGTACATCGGTGTACTATCCGGCTTCCAACCGCCCTGTTAAAAGATTTTACGGCATGTCATCTTATGAACTGTTGTACAGGAGGAAGACGCGAACTGAGCTTAACATCCTACCTTTACAGAGGGAGGGCAAATGTGAGCTGTCTGTGAGAATGTGAAAAAAAAAAACAGGACAAAATAAAACAATACACAGATCACAAACGCAGTGCACGCAATCCTCTATTTAATGTGGGTGGGAGAGTGGGAATAAGGCTTCCTTGTGCAACCCCAAAAGGTCATCCGAGATTCTCCACTCCTGTGAGAGTAGAGAAGAGAGTGGCATCTAACACATTCTTGCTCAGTGATGGTAAACGGTGGAATGCTGCTTACCTGGCATAATCACCTCGAGTGACCAAATGTGCCAGTAACACATTTCAGCAAACACCTAACACAGCACACAGTCCTGTGAAAGTGTCACGTATAAGCCATAAGCCTATTTGGCACAAGGACTATGTGATAACCTAAACTGTCTTGCATCTAAGTTTCATAAAATGTACCTTACAAAGAAGAATATTGTTCTGTGTGAGTTCAGCATTTACTGGTTACAAAAGTGTTGAAGTAAAGTAAAGAAAAGTTAAATTTGTTAAATATCAGGATTTAACTGAAGAAAAAGGTCTAATACATCAGGGAACACATTAGGAGTAAATTATAAGATGATATTCATAATTAGTATTCATAATTAGTGAGATATTCAAGATATAGACTATGAGCAGGCCCACACCGAATCTGTGCATGCAGAACTCCACAGATTTCTACAGAATCTACCAATTTAACACATTTTACCATGTTTGAATACATTCCGCTTAGGTAACTGTTCTTTGTTGGTTCATTCAAGCTCTTTGATTCTTTCTTTAAGACACTGCAAGGAAATAACTGGTGAGGTATCAGATGAGGTTTTTAGGCATTTTTATTTGATTATTTTTTTAAAGATAAACTGATTATATTTGTTAAATGACATGATATAATTGTTATGCTATATTTTGGAAAGATATTGGCTGTAAGGAGGAGGTGATGGGTAGGTATAATCTTAGGAAGAGGAATGTGGAAGGGCAGATGGTGGTAGATTTTGCTAAAAGGATGGAAATGGCAGTGGTGAATACGTATTTTAAGAAGAAGGAGGATCATAGGGTGATGTATAAGAGTGGAGGAAGGTGCACACAGGTGGACAATGTGCTATGCAGGAGATGCAATCTGAAGGAGATTGGAGACTGTACGGTGTTGGCAGGGGACAGTGTAGCTAGACAGCATCGGATGGTGGTCTGTAGGATGGTTTTGGAGGTGAAGAAGAAGAGGAGGAGAGTAAGAAAAAAGAATAAGATGATGCAAACTAAAGGAGGAAGACTGTAACGTAAGGTTCAGGAAAGAGGTCAGACAGGGGCTCGGTGGTGAAGAGGTGCTGAATGATTGGGCGACCACTGCAGAAGTGATAAGGGAGACAGCTAGGAATCCTATTAGAAGTTGGACACTAAGGAAGGAGAAAAGTATTTGTATCGATTAGCACATGGGACCAAGATGGGAAGGATGTTCTACAATAAAGGATGGAGATGGAAATTTGTTGACTACTGAGGAGAGTGTGTTGAGAAGGTGGAGCAAGTATTTCAAGCAGCTGATGAAGGAGAAAGATGAGAAAGAGAGAGAATGTTGGATGGTGTGGAGTTGGTGAAGCAGGATGTAGATAGGATTAGTAAGGTAGAAGTGAGAGCAGTGATTAAGAAGATGAAGAGTGGAAAGTCGGTTGGACCAGATGACATACCAGTAGAAGCATGGAGATGTTTAGGAGAGCTGGCAGTGGAGTTTTTAGCCAGGTTGTTCAACAAAATTTTGGAAGGTGAGAGGATGCCTGAGGAATAGAGGAGTGTGCTATCGGATTTTAAGAATAAGGGAGATGTACAGACCTGCAGTAACAGGGGAATAAAAATGATCAGTCACTCCTACTCTGTCAGTAGGAGTAAGACAGAGTACATGTGTGTAAATGAGAGGGAGGGCAGTGGGGTGGTGAAGTGGCAGGGAGAAGAGGTGGAGAAGGTGGAGGTGTTTAAGTACCTGGGATCCACAGTGCAAAATAATGGAGAGTGTGTTAGAGAAATTAAGAAAAAATTGCAGACAGGGTGGAGAAGAGTAGCAGGAGTGATTTGTAATAGAATGGTATCTGCAACAGTGAAAGGGTAAGTTTATAGTGCTGTGGTGAGACCTGCTATGTTGCATGGTTTAGAAACAGTGGCATTGATGAAAGACAGGAGGTAGAGCTGGAGGTAGCAGAGCTGAAGGTTTAGATTTGCTGTAGATTTTTATTCTGAGTAACGAGGATGGACAAGTTTAGAAATGAGCTTATTAAAGGAACCACGCATGTAGGACGTTTTGGGGACAAGGTAAGGGAGGCTCGATTGAGTTTGGACATGTCCCTTACATGAGGTAAATCGGTAAATATATGCTGAGGATGAAGACACCAGGAAGAAGGAAAAGAGGAAGACCAAGGAGGAGGTTTATGGATGTGGTGAGGGAAGACTTGCAGGTAGTTGATTTGAAAGTGGCAGATGTAGAGGACAGAGTAGTATGGAGACGGATGATTCGTTGTGGCGACCCCTAATGGAAGCAGCCGAAAGAAGAAAGAAAGAAGGAAGAATCTGCAGTAGTTGTAGTGATGGATTGTATTTGCAGGTACCAAAACTAACCACTAGGTGTCAGTAGTGTTACACTTAATAGTGGAGTGTGTAGGAACGAGAAATTAAATAAAAAAAAAAAGAATAATTTTTTACAAAAGTAAAATAAAATCAGTTTGTTACAAAACAAATGGATGAAGAAACATTACAGTAGTGTCATGTACACTATTTGTTAAGAGATTCCGATGTATAAAAAAGGCGAGCAGTCATCATAGATTAAGTCTGTGAAAAAATTGACTTATAATTTTTTTTTCTGATTACTACAGTTACATGTAAGTGGCAATAAATTCTAGGAATTGTAGACGATCATCCCAGAAACGATGTTTGGCTATGTCCAAACAACACTGCAGGGCACTGGATTCTTGTGGTGTGTATAAGATTGTTTACAAAATGTTCAAAGTTCTTATAAATATACAAATACCATTGTTAATAATATACAAAATAATTCCTTTTTTTTTATTGTCGGAATGTTAGAAATCTCTATGAAAGGAAATGACTGAGGAATTAGAGGTAGGATTTAATTGTATTTCTTGAAACATTGAAAGCATGTTTGTATAATTAATTTAAGAAAAGTAACTATTGAACATTGTCCAAGCACAGTGACTTCTTTAGAAAGGATTTTTTGATTAGATATTTACAATGATAATCATAGGCACTTTACTGCAAGTCAAGGGTTTGTAAAAAATGAGTCTTAAGCTTTCCACCAGAGAGGAACATAATGGGTGAATGTTTTTCAAAGGGATTGTTTGCCTCATCGTAAAGGAACAACCAGATGTTGCTTATGTAGTTAACACAGATGGTGAGAAGGAACATATATTTTATGACTGTTTGGAGGTAAGGTTCCAGTGACTGTCTTGACTATCAGTGTCGGCCTGTATTTGATGTAGCCAGGAAGCCAGTGACGGGAAATCAGGAATGGTGTGATATGGGCTCTCTCTGGTTGATTAAAAAACAGATGTATTACTACAACCTGGATAATCTGCAGAGGTTTAGTGCAGTGTTTCTTAACCAGGGGGCCAGGCCCAACCGGGGGGCCTCAATAAATTTCCAAAGGGGCATCAAGTTGTCAAGCCTGTTCTAGCAAATTTGGAATTTCCCGAGGCAAAGTCAGCCTTGTACTATCTCAGGTATAGAAAAGGTTTCTCAGGTTTTGGCTTTCTGAAAGAAACAAACAGCTCTGTCTCCATGATATCACAGCATCAACTGACATACCTTCTTTTTTTTTGCATATACATTTAGGTGACATTGTGCGAATACCCACACAGTAACCTAGATATGTGGGGGCATGTCTGGCGGGGGTGTTTTATGCAGGTCTGGATCAGTGTTCTTTTTTAGATAGAAAAAATTATTTGGGTTTGGTTGCATATGACCCTATTAGACTAGTCTTAAAAGTAAGTATGCGTTTTTCTTTTTTTTTTTCCTCCTCAAACTGTGTTTGATTCCTTAGTTCTGCTCTTCTGTGCTTTTGAGAGTTAAATGTAAGAATGCTTCTTTATTTGTAACATGCTTATATGTTCAGTTATTTAGTGTTATCAAAGGTCTGTGCAAATAAATAAAATGTAAACAAATCAGGGTCAGGGGTTCTTTTTAGGATTTTCTTTCAAATGATATTGAAGTGTATTAAACTTGATGATCCACCTTTCTTTTTCTGAAGAGTTCCTTAAAACATGAGTAGTGCAAAATTGTGAGATCTGTTATATGATAGATCATGCCATAACTCAAATTGCATGCACTCTAATTGAACATAGTGGTAAGTAATTTATTTTGTGTCATGTTTATCTGTGCACCTTTTCCTGTACTATATTCCTGCATGCAGTCCCCCTTCGCTTTTTTTTTTATTAATTTTTTTATTTTATTTATATCTCCTTAATCTACACAGTTCCCCATCATGACAAAGTGAAAACAGAATTTGTAAAAAAGTCTGCATAAAAAAAAAAAAAAAAAAGGAAAAACCTGATATTTCACATTAATAAGTATTCAGGCCCTTTGCAAAATTTTGCTCAGGTGCCTCCCATTTTTTAATTAAATAAAAATTTTTTGCATAGCTCTTTCAACCAGAGATGAAACCCATCCTCGTCTAAGTAGCACCGAATGTACAATTATTACAGCTAAACAATGTTGAGATGTAAAGTGATGGTGATCAGATGCAAACTGTAGTCCTGTGTCAGTGTTAGTAACTGTTGACATAAACTACAGTCCATATCCAAATCCCCAAATCCAGATCTGCTTCTGTAATTAAAATCTACATATAGAAGGTTTGAATATATAAATATAAAGTTTTCAGCCTTGACTTGAACACTGAGTAGTAGTGGGCACACTGAGTAGTAGTGGTATTGTGGGCCTGAGCAAGATCGCTTTTTGCCATGTTGAAGCATATCAGGTGCAAGAGCCATTAATGTATACATATTGTTGTAATTATACACTTTTAATACTAATAATTCTCAGACCACATTTTACAGAGTCAAGTTTTACATCTGCACCTGGGTGGGTTACGTTACAGTATCTCACAAAAGTGAATACACCTCTCACATTTCAGCAACTATTTTAGTATATCTTCTCAAGGGACAGTAGTATAGAAATGAAACTTGGATATATTTTAGAGTAGTCAATGTGAAGTTTGTATAGAAGTGCAGATTTACTGTCCTCTGAATATAACTCTATATACAACCATTATTGTCTAAATAGCTTGCAACAAAAGTGGCAAGCTATTTAAGTGATGGCTGTAGAGTATGTCATTAAACCATACATGTTTTACTTATGATGGATTTTGTCTGTTTGACATGACCATAGAAATATGTGTATCTTGTATTTGAACATTTAAAATTTGGTGCTTTGAGTACGATTCTCTCATACTGACCACTGGACGTTCAGCATAGCACCTCATGGCAAAGAACTTTGAGAATTAGAATTGTTGTTTTCCAAAAAGATGGCCTAGGCTATAAGAAGATCAGTAATACCCTGAAACTGAGTTACAGTACAGTGTTCTAGGCCATACAGAGGTTTTACAAGACAGGTTTCATTTGGAACAGGCCTCGCAAGGGTCGATCAAAGAATTTGACTCCTAGTGCTGTGTGTGAAGATGCTGGAGTTGCCAAGTATGTCTTAATTCAATATATTTTTATTTGTATAGCACTTTTAACAATGAACATTGTCTTAAAGCAGCTTTACACAGATAATATGGTGATACAAATTAATAAGATGTTCTTTATAAGTGTATGTTTGTCCCTGATGAGCGAACTGGTGGCGACTGTGGCGAGTTGGCATAAGGAAAAAACCTTGTGAGGAACCAGACTCAAGTGGAAACCCATCCTTATTGGGGTGGACCAAATGTATATTTATTACAGCTAAATGATGTCGTGGGGTGCAGTGATGGTGATCAGATACAAACTGTAGTCCTGAGTCAGTGTAGCAGACTGTTGACATTAACTACAGTCCAAATCCTCAGAGTTCCTGTTCTTACTTCTTAATTTCATGGTTCCCCAGGGTGTTGATGAAAAACCAGATCCAAACCCTAGAGAGCACCTGTAGTGCATCCTCAAACGGAAGGTGGAGAAGCGCCATGAGTATAAAATCCAGCAGCTCCGTGATGTCATTATGGAGGAGTGGAAGAGGATCCTAGCAACGACCTGTGCAGCTCTGGTGAATTTCATGCCCAGGAGTATTAAGGCAGTGCAACATAAAAATGGTAATCACATAAAATATTGACACTCTGGACACAGTTTTGACATGTTCACTTAGGGTGTACTCACTTTTGTTGCCAGTTATTTTGACAATAATGACTGTATGTTATTTTCAGAGGACAGTAAATCTATACTGCTATACATTGACTACTGTAAAATACATCCTACATACATGTGTTATCCCTTGAGAAGATATACTAAAATGGTTGATACTGTGTGTATGTATTATAGTGTTTGTGGAAATTCCAATTTAAGGGAATTTTATTTTATTTTATTTGTAATCTAATTTAGAATGTGCTGTAGCAGTCCTACAACTTTACTGGCTCAATGAGAGAAAAAGCTTACCTTTATAAGATGGGCTAGATATACCTTTATTCGTCCCACAATGGGGGAATTTCTCTTTTACAGCAGCAAAGAAAAAGAAATGTGCAAATATGTAAAAAAAAAAAAAAAAAAGTAGAAACACAATACAGTATATACACCACACAATGTATAAATTCAAAAGAAGAAAAAAGAGACCACAAGTAAGTAGTTATGCTATTATACATACTGCACATACTTAATATTGCACAGTTTTAAATTATTGGTATTGCATGTGTTGCTTAAATGTTTTGTTATCGTTATTATTGTACAGTTACACAGAAATAACAGTGTATATTTTGGTAACTGGTTCACTGGGAGCAGCTTTGATTGTAAAGTCTAATAGAAGCAGGGAGAAAAGACCATCTGTATCGCTCCTTTAGACACTTAGGATGGAACAGTCCTTAGTAAGTCATCCTGTTGTTCTAATGTCTCCTCAGGTTTAGACTGCAGGATGCTCTAATCCTCCTCTGCTCGCTGCTGATCTTAAACACTGCCAGTGAGAAAATGAGAAATGTCAGACATGTTCACATTAACAATGGGCCACTTCCATTTCCATTCTTTGAAAATGTGTATTAAACAGAAACAGTGCAAGAGTAGAACAACATTTAGAGACTCCGGTTCTCTTTTCATACCTAAGCCTTCAACTCTATGTCTAGGTCATATTTTCTTTCAGCTTCAGCTTTAATTACTTTTACACACATACATAAACTTTTGAACAGATTGAAAGAGACAAAATGTCCAACAAGAACACAACACACATATGGACACACACACACACACACACACACACACACACACACACACACACACACACACACACACAGAAAGACTTACCTTCAGCATTATCCTATTTTTTTTATTACATTTTCTGTCAGCTTTTGTTACGTAATCTTAAGGCCATTGAGCTCACTTCTTTCTCGTTTAAGGTCCTACACACAATCATGTAAAAGAAGATGAGTAAATTAATAGACCTTAAAGACTTTAAAAATATAAAGAATTTGAACTTCAGCAGTATTAAAGTTATGACTTGATACAAATTCAGAACAAAAAAACTTACTCCGACTACGTTGTGCCATTTTAGGGATTATTTTATTCTGTTGTACTTCGCTTTCATGTTGAGCATCCTGGTACTGCTCCCACTCCTAAAAGACAGCAGTAGAACAGAATAGCTTTAAACTTTACACCCATTCAATAAAAAGAAAAACTAATCTCAAACTAGAAAATAAAATTTATATTCTGTTCAAATTCATAAAGCATGTGATGTAACTCATCATGTACTGCTTAATGCAAGTTTTTTCTCACTTAACGCTATTATCATGCTGCACTTTCCTGTTAGTCTAAAGGAGCTCTTACTCTTTGTGCTGAGCTGAGACCTGCACCAAGTCCATTTCTGATACCAGTTTGTAGATCTCTTTCTCTAGCTGAGCCCAGAACTTTATCCCTTGTATTTCTTCTCAGCTTTATCACATAAAAGCTTGAACTGTTACTACAGAATATTGAATTGTTAAGCTGAAATCTGCAGTAAACAAAATAAATTGTTGGATAACATTATGAGAATAACATTATAAGAATACATTAAACCAGCTGGAGATGATATTTCTGATGCAGAAATTAATTAATCAGCAAATTAATTCATAAAGATAAGTCCATTTACATTTTCCTTTGTTGACTGGACACAGCTCACAGGTGTAAAAGGTGTCTTTTCTTGCTAAAAAAACAAACAATGAAAATGAAAGCTGAATTGTTGCAGTGGTTAATGCAGGATATGATAAAAAAGTTTTAGAACATCAGTTTCTCGTAGCAGGATTCTCTTCTTTAGCCGCTCTGTCCCACCACAAACATTGTTTAGAAATGGTTTAAAGAACATGTGTTTTAAAGTGTTCATAAGTCCTCAATATTTACCAAATCCTAGTTTGATCAGTTGTTTGTGAGATGTGCAGGAGAACTAATTTATAGAGGCTCTATCTCAACTTATGTTTTGAAGCCAGATAACACTCACTACGTTCATATGTATTGTAGAGTCTATGCTTTATTGGAGCAGAGCAATTTAGTTTTCACTTTATTAGCAATGCTAGCTTTGAGAGCGCACTCTTTAAATTTGTGTGTATTTTGTTTTTTTCATAAAAAGGCACTGTCTGTTTCTATGTGTGTTCACACAGATGTACAAAATATTCTGCATTTTTGTTTTAAAGTAATGTGTGTTATGTTTGGAGAACAAAACACACTTGCTTGGGAGCTTGCTTTGGACCATGGCACTGTTGGATAACTTTTCCCCACACACTGAGCATAACAAAGTCAGTACTGTGTGCCTGAAGCTCCCTGTTTGAACCATCACTCATATAAGGGCCTTCATCTGGGTCAGAATTTTGTAATTAAGTTTAACTGGAAAATTTCCCATGGAACACCTGAGTATCTCTCACAGCAAACTTGTGTGTCATGGCATAGTGATTGAAAATCACTGATCTATACTATATTTATTCTTATGTAACCAATTAACTAATACATTTTCCTTTGGTTTTTAATGTGTGTTAGAAAGTATTTTGTCATTAAAGTTGATAAGGATGTGCTGGGATACTCATTTGACTTCAGGTATGTTTAAATAAAAAAATAATATTCTCATATTATTAACATATTATTTAAGTAATATTCAGTGCCTGTCAGAAGTTTAAAAACACCCAGTTGTATTGTTTTTAAGGCTCATGCATGTGCCTTTTGTATGGTGGTTACAGAATTCATTTTCTTGTAAACTTGTGGGAGATGCCTGTTCATGTCACACTAGAAGGTTGTGTGGTAAATTTATTATTTTTACTGCCATGATGTGATTATTGTTTATACTCACAGAATACAAGCACAATTTTGGATTTCTTTTTGTTGTTGTTGTTGTTGTTGTTGTTTTTTTTATATTTACAGCTTATCAATAGGTGATCTGCACATACCTGCTTTTAGCTAATATAATTGTTGAAATGTGTTTATTGGGTTAATTGATTTAGTAATAGATTTGACTTTTACTGCATACAGTGCTCTGTTTTACTGCATTTCTGTAAAATATGTGAAGGTTTCCAGAGCCGTGGCTTCATAGCGTCGTTATTAAAAGGTGGATTGATTGGCTGACATTTTTCCACTGGGGTTGCCTGTGCCTAGAATGTATTTCTGATCACTGATCAGGATTTCCAACAGGCGCGCACACGAGCGCTCGTGCACGTTCCAGTAATAAATAATAGTTACAAATTTCTCCATATGGGGCGCTGTTGACAAGTTAATCACGTAATAATAAAACGGTTGTCCGCAGCAGTAAAACGCGAATCATAATAATTTTACAACTATATATTATCTTTAACTTAAACCTATGGAACAATATTCACTTTGTTTAAAAATTATTATTTTTTATTTTTTATTTTTTTGGAAAAAAACCGCCTAGTCAGCTAAGTAAACGCTCACGCGTGGTAAACCAGACGCACGCACGGTTTCCGTGGCAACTGTCCAAACAACAAAGAGGAAGCTGTGACGGACTAAAACCTGACGTTTAATGCAATAACAGCTATACGAAAAGTTTACCGTCTGCTTGCTGTCTTTAACGCGGAAAATATTATCGACTTAGCAATGAGCAAAACATTGCCTACAGACCATATAGAATCAAAGATGGATGCAGGTAAAGCTCATTTTTTTATATCACAGAAATCGTGTAGTATGTTATTAGACCATAGCCTCTAACGTTTCGGTGCCAGTCAGCTAGTTAAGTGATCAGTGTTAAATATTTTATAGTACAAGCTATATATTGCTTATAAGCTATAAAATATCCGGTCGAGTTGCATCTCCCATTTGTTAAAGTGGTAAAGTGTCTTTTAGTCGCTGTATATGGTGATCAGTTGCGTCTCAATTCGTACATCCGAGTAATAAATAGCAAAATCATACTGTTCTATATAAGACCAATAATGCCTGAAAACATTTTAATACAGAAGAATGCGAATTGAGACACTGAATGCGTATAGGCACAGACTAAATATGGATTAAACTCAAAAAAGGAAAGAAAAAAAAAAGGGTTTTTTTCTGTACACTATAGTCTTAGTGCGTATAAGTCTAGCTCTATTTTATTATCATTATTAATCAACAATTCAGAAGGAAATGCACTTACATGATAAAGTAAATTGATCCTACTTAATCATTATATAAGGTATAGTTACAATATAGTTACTATAATACACAGTTACTGAGGTATGGTGTTAATACAAAAAAGTATTTACTACTTACTCATAGTAATATAAATGATGTTCAAGAAGATTAAACACCCTTCATCTGGTCAGCATGAACATGCTGACCAGATTTATCCCTGCTCTGTTGGGAAAACTTTCAGGAAGCATTGATTATTGAGTCAGAGGTAAACATTTGCTCAAAAGGTCCACTGGAAGTCACTTTATTTTCTATCCTCTCCTGTTTTTTTTTTTTTTATAATTTATTTTTTATTTTTTTATGTAGTCATGTAAGTTAAATACTCTTAGGGTCTGTCTGTGTGTCTGTGTGTCTATGTGTCTGTCTGTCTGTCTGTCTGTCTGACTGTCTGTCTGTCTGTCTGTCTGTCTGTCTGTCTGTCTTTCCAATATTTCCAATTCCATTTAGTCACATGTCATCTGCTTTATGACTCTTGAAGATATTACTGGAATATGAATCAAATCAACATTCTAAATGTATCTCTGAATTTGTGCTTCACGCATGGATTATTTTTGAGTTTCACTGTTGCACATTTTGAACATTGGGGGCTGTTAAAAAGATGTTATTAAACCATTCAACTTCCAGCCAATTATTTGTACTTATACCTCTCCAAGCAAATCTTCCAGTATTGGCTTTGAAACAAATACTTTGCAAAGTTTCATAACATACTAAAGGCTTAAGTTGGACCTTTTGTTGTAGGGTTCTGCATAGAATTGTTAAAGGTTCTTATGTGGATGTAATGAGAAATATAAGTAGACTTGGCTACATTTTAGTGAAAGTTTAATATTGGTAATCTTATTGTTTTTTGAAGCAGATTCGATCAGTGGAACCTCTGTGTCTCCTGAAGTTTTCGTAGTTGAAGATGTCAGTCATTTCAGTATTGCGCTAAGCTGGAGAACGTTGCAGGAGGAACGCAGCAGCTGCCCTATTGACAAATGGACTCGCTTTGCTGTGGATCAGATGAATCCCAAAACCGACACTTACAAAACCATATATGTGTGAGTGTTCTGTCGAAAGCACAAAGTTTTGTATAAGAATAGGTTTGATACACCAACATTATGTTTCATTTTAACAAAAAACAACTATACAGCATTTTAGCAAAACATCTATAATGTACAAATAAGCGGATTGTTTCACTTGCAAGATTCTCTCACATTTTGCCTATCATGTCAAATAATTTACCCTGTGCAATAATTTCATGGTGTAGCAGTTTTCTGCATGTTTCTTTAGTTTTTTCTTTTTTGCAAACAGTTTATTAATTTTTTATTTTTTGGTATGTGGCTCCAGAGGATTCAGCACTGAATATATTGTGGAGGATTTAAAGCCGTGCACAACATATCAGTTCAGACTGAGGATCTGTAAAGCAAATGGAGAGTGCCTTATCACTCCAACTGTCTCTGCCTTCACTTGTCGTGAGTTTGCTATTTTTAGTTTGGGATTCTGCTTTCGGTTCTATTACAGATATAGTTAAATTGAAATTGGAGTAAGAAACTGTTTTTTAGCACTTTTGTTAGTTCATGTAAAAAAAAATCTTGTAGCTAGTACACTGATCAGCCATAATGTTAAAATTGTTTTGTCCTGCTTGTGCCACAAACTCTGACCCATCAAGATCTGACCCTCAGCTCTGACCAATCATGGCATCACCAAGATGTTAGCAAAAGACAGTCTTTTAGTCTTTTAGTATAATAAGATGTGAGGAGCCTTCAAAGATTGGACTTGCTTGTCTAGCATGTAGATTGCTATCTCAAAATATGAAGGCCAAGTCAACAGCTTAAACACCAAGTCAACATCATGTTTCTCATACCATTCCTGAATTATATATCCGGTCTGACAGGGCACATTATCCTTCAAAAGAGAATAGAGAGTAGAATAGAGAATGTTGCCAAGCAGGGGCTTGATCCCCACATGGCCTGCTCTGAAGAAGCTCTTACCAAATCATCTAGTTATTACTGCTTGGCCCTTGTCTGTGTTGCTTGTATTTTTCTAATGGCCCCTGTGAAATAATCAGTTTTATATACTTCTATACTACTTGTAAATATGAATTCTCTTGAATATTACAGCTAATCAATGTTTATATTGTATAATACAAAGGAATAAAAACTTGCCACAAATGGCTTCGGATGGCCAGTTTTTCTAGTTCCGAAGTACTATAGAGTCCTTAATGTCAATTGCACCGCAACGCATAATTATTATTATAATCATAATTATCTACTTCCAAAAAGAAACCCTGTGTATCTGTTTAAGGGGAACCACGGTATGGCAAAGACCTTCACCAAGCTGTGAACAGGAATGATGAAGAGGGACTCCTCAGAGTGTTGAAGGCTGGGTGAGTGAGTAGCATCATCCAAATCCAATTTAAGCACTGTTATGACTGTATTAATATATATATATATATATATATATATATATACGTGTATTAATCTTTTATATTTTAGAGTAGTCAATGTGCAGCTCTTATAGTAGTACAGATTTATTGTCCTCTAAAAGTAATTCAACATTCAGCAATCATTGTCTAAATAACTGGCAACAAAAGTGAACCCTAAGTGAACATGTCAAAACTCTGTCCAGTGTGTCTAGCACTGCCTTCATTCTCCTGGGCCAATACCAGAGCTGCACAGGTCATTGCTAAAATCCTCTTCCACTCCTCGTCAATGACATCACACATTTGCTGGATGTTAGACTCATTGTGCTTCTTCACCTCCCGCTTGAGTGTGCTACCACCACCATGCTTGACTGTAGGCAAGACAAAGTTTTCTTGGTACTCATCACCGCAAATGCTGGACTCCATCTAAGCCAGACAAGTTTATCTTGGTCTCATCAGACGATAGGACATGGTTTCAGTAATTCATGCTCTTGTGCGGGTTGTCTTCAGCAAACTGTTTTTGGGTTTTCTTGTGAGCCAGCTTCAGAAGAGGCTTCATGACAGCCATGCAAACCAACATGTTGCAGCGTGCAGCGTATGGTTTGAGCACTGACAAGCGGACCTTCCGCTTCTGCAACCTCTAAAGCAATGCTGGCAGCACTCAGCCTCTGTTTTTTGTAACAGCTTCTGCAACTGACGCACAGCATGTGGACTCAAACTTAACTTCTTTAAACAACCTTTGCAAGGCCTGTTCTGAGTGGAACCCATCTTGGAAAATCTCTGTATGACCTTGGTCACTGTACTGGGTGTTACTAATCTTCCTATAGCCTAGGCCAGGGGTGTCAAACTCAGGCCCGAGAGATCATATCAAATGTGTATTAAAGCTGGCCCGCCAGTATATAACGCATACACCGCTTATACTACAAATCCCAGAATGCTTTGTTAGTGTGCAGGCGCGTCAGTCGAGACCGCTGAGTAGGCGGAGTTTTTCAGCGCGGAGTTTCTCAGCGGTCTTGACTGACGCGCCCGCGTGGGATTTGTAGTATTAAATTTAAATTAAATTGAAGTACTGAATTTACTCCGCGATTTGCTGATTTTGAAGCCCAGAAATGCAGAGTTGAACTGCTCAGTAATCCGTTTGTGGTTGGTTTGGAAAGCGCACCAACCAACCTCCAAATGGAGCTGATTGAACTCCAGTGTTGAGACACGCTCAAGTCAAAGTACAACTTTGTGTGTGCTGCACAGTTTTCATGTTTCCTCCCTGACACACTGCACCAACTCCGTGCCCAAGCTGCTCAAATCTCTCTGTGTTTACCAGCACATATCTGTGTGTGTAACTGTTCTCTTTAATGAAGATGAACAAAACACCATTCAGGAGTCTCACTGATGAACATTTTCACTCTATCCTGAGGATTTCCTCAGCTCAGAGCCTAAACCCAGACATGATGCTCAGCTCAGAGCCTAAACCCAGACATGATGCACTTGTATCTAAGAAGAGATGCAGGTATCTGACTTCAACCAATCAGAGTAAATCAGTTGTTTTTTTTAATTAAGGGAAATTATTATTATTTTTGGGGTTTTTTTGTTGTTGCCCTGTGAAAAAAAGATTTACATTACAGGTAGTCGTCGACTTACGACCACGATTGGGACCGACAAATCGGTCGTAACACGTAACATTTGGTCGTAAGTAGAGTAGGCTATATGTACAGTACTGTAAAATGATGCCGGAAGCTGGTACGCACTGTCGTATGCTGCGGCTAGCGATTGTGATCGTAATGGTTGAATGGTCGTAAGTTGACGACTACCTGTATAAAGGAATTAGAAAGTCTATAGAGAGAGAGAGAGAGAGAGAGAGACATAAGAAACGAATACCACTGATGTGTGTTTTATTTTTAATGTAATTTCTCATGTGTTTATAATATTAAACTTTGGTTGTTCCAGATTCAATGTTTATGCAAAACTACATCTGGAGAGATGGAAAACATGCACAATCGCAGTCAATTTTTCAATCAGCCCAGTTTTTAATTTTGGCCCATTGTGAATTTGAGTTTGACACCCCTGGCCTAGGCCATCTTTGTGGAGAGTAACAATTAGAATTCTCCTTCCTAGAAGAATGAAAGTTATTGTAAAAATAAATGACTTTAATGTGGGGTCGATAGAATAGGACAAAAAATAAATTCATGCAATTCCGTTCTTTTTTTTAAAAAGAGAATGCACCAATTTATTCATCAAACATCCTATATGTTATTTTCTTAAAATGTAAATGTCAACAGTACCAAACATCTCTGCTGAACACTTCTAAAGTTGATTGGCCAAAAGTATTTGGACACCTGACCATCACATTAGTGAGGGTTTTTTCCAATGTGTTGGCACAATTTTGCAAGCAAAATATTGTTTAAAACTTGATATACTGTGCATTTCACCTTCACTGTAAGTAAAAGTGTTGAGTTCCTTGTTCCAGAATGACAGAGACCCTGTGTACAGAGTGAGGTCCTTGGCAAATGGCAACTTTGGTGTAAAAGATTTTGAGTGACCTGCACTCTCAACCTACTGAATGTCTTTGGGGTTGATTTGAATGCCAGGTCTTCATTTGACATTGATGCCTTACTTTAATATTTTTGTGGCTAAATGCCCATGTGCCTGCAATGAACATTTCATCTAGGGTGTATTTCTGCCTCAAGTGTTCAGAGAAACCAGTATAAAACATTTACTTCAGATGAATGCATAAATGAATGAAGTTTGTCAATCATATGAAACATTTCTTTTTAAAAAGTATGCTGTGAAAAACTTGTGAAGAAAATCTTTTATGATTCTGTGAAGAATCATAAAAGAAAAAGAAACATAATGTAAATGATAATAAAAATAGATCCAAATATTCTAGGAGTTCTTTATGGTTCACCCATTGTTGTATCAGCATTACATTGGATTGTAATGTGCTAAGAAATTTCCATCCATATTTTATATTTTACACATGCACTAATCTTCTCTCATGCCTTTACCTTTATCAGGACTGTGGATGTCAATGTTTGTGAGAAACTAGGACTTACACCACTCATGGTGGCTGCGCAGAAAGGATTTACCAGGTAGACATGCTTTTTTACCGGGGAAATTAGTCTCAATGTATTCATCAACCACTTGCATTTAAGTTGTTTTGGATGAAGAGTAACAACACTGCAAGACACCGATGTTTTTGTGACTATTATGTTTGCAGGATGGTCCATATATTAGTAGAACACGGGGCTGATATTCACATTAAGAATGCCAGTGGTAAAGACGCGTAAGTATGGATTTGCTTGTTTCGTTTTGGTTGGAGACCTTTTGTTAGAATAGCATCTGCTTTGTGTTTGAGTCTGTGGATTTATCTCCATAAGGGTTTTTGTAAACCTTTTTAATGTTATGTATTACTGACAGTCTGATGCTGGCTTGTTTTGCTGGGCATTTGGATATTGTGATGCAATTGCGCCAGTTGGGGGCTACATGGCAGGCTCAAGACGTAGCTGGCTGCTCTCCTCTCCACTGGGCTGTAGATGGGGGTCATGTTCCTGTTGTCACCTACATGATCCAGAATGGCTGTGAAGTCAGTATCATTTGATATTCATTAATATGTCCATTTAATCTAAGTTTGTGGTATTTAATCATTTAAACGCTTTTTGATCAGCAACTAACAATGTGCAAGATTCAAGAACGTGTACAACCATTTGTAATACATTTTGAAACAGAAAAACAGTAGGGCTAGAAAATGTTTCTAAATCAATTTTTATTGAATTAAGTTTTCACAGTAGCAGTTAAATTAATTCATAAAATGTACTTGTACAAGACTGTACAAATTGAGAAATTAAATATAAAAATATGTAACTGTTCGTCTTATCATCTGAAGATCATAAGGAGAGCAAATCCTGATGAGCCCAAGCAAACAAAATTGGCTGTTCTGTTATACTTAGTACCCCAATTCAATTTTATCTGTGATCGCATGCATGGGGAGATGGATAAATAATGCTTTCCTCATATGCAACCTCATGATGTTGAATATGCAGATATTTAAAAAGGATGCAATTGGCTGGCTTCATGCATCTCGTTACTGTCCTTAAAAAAATAAAATAAAATAAAAAATAGCACTTTATATTTCACATTTATTGTAATATTTTTGTAGGCTGTCCTATTCATTGCCCTACATGTTACAGAAAACTTTGCAAGTCAGCTTACTGTCAGTGGGTTTGTTGTGTATTGTGTGTGCACCACATGCAGGTAGATGTGCGGGACAATGTGTCTGGGTGGACTCCGCTGATGAGAGTGTCAGCAGTGACCGGAAACTCCGCCATGGCACAACTTCTTATCGAAGCTGGAGCTGACATCAATGCCCGAGACAAGGATGGAAAGACATCGCTCATGGTATTGCAAAATAGCAAAAATCAGTGGCTTGCTGTTTACAGTAGGACACTTAAGTATACTAAAGGAAACAGGCTCTCTCTTAAAGCTCTAATCTCTTTTTTAGATAGCTGTGTTGAACAATTATGAGCAGCTGGTGAAGCTCCTGCTAGATAGTGGTGCTGACCGACATGTGACAAATGAGGTACAATATAAAACATTTTATTTTACAATATGCATTTTATTCAATTATGTAGGAAAAAGTTAACGAAAAAAAAAAAATAATTCAATTTCAAGAAGACAATGCTTTTATGCTTGGGTAGCTTGTTTGTAGAGTGAATGTGTGCCTTTTTTCATTCTAGTTTGGATCAAGTGTAACCGAAATGGCCAAAGCTTTGGCAAAGCAGGTGATTTAACTTAAAAAATAATATTGCTATTTTCCACCATTTTTGCATTTTATCAGGAAAAACATTTCTTCTTGTTTGTTTTCTAGAACATCATTAACTTGTTGGAGGAAAACAAGGTACGCTAAGTTAGGTTCAAACAGAAAACATTATAAAATCTAGAGATGACACAATGCCACTCTCCAGTATTTTTATTTCTCATATAAACTACTAATTTTATTTAATATTTATGAATTTTTTACAGTAATTTTCACTAGGAGGTGTACAGCAGATGCTCCGCAAAAATGGAAATAAAACACATAGCAGCTGAACTAAGCTTTTTTTTGGGGAGAAAGGAAAAGGCTATGAATATGTAAGAACCAAACATGTGTCATGGACATCCATACCATTAAATATAAAAAGAAAATCAACAAAATTTGTTGTTTTTATAAATGAAGAAAAATGAACAATTTATGTGGCGTAAAAGGGAAAAATCCATCAACGTGGACTTTTGTAGGAAAATATATCTCTCCTGTAACTGATGATTTGTCTACATTTTTTAATTTCTATTAGGGCTTATTTTTTATATACAATAGGATGAACATAGAAATTAAAAAAAATTCTTTGGTTTTATTTAGGAATGAAAAATTCATCAGTAGTTTCCACAAAACACCCAAACAGTGATGGGAGTAAAGACGTGTTTATATATTTATTGATTTTTTTTTACTTTTCAATCTTTAAATAACCCCAAAAACAGTTACAATTCAAGTTCACTTGTTCAGATTCACATCTGCTTGTGATGGAACAGTGACATGAGGGAAACAGAAATGTCTCAAAGTAACAGCTTCTTTGACGCGATCTACAGGCTGACAGAAAATTTAATCACGTAGAAAACAAACCCACACAAATGTTTTGTAGCAACTAAAAAAAGGTTAATACATTTCAACGCAGCACTATTATAGATATGTTAAAATAATAGAGAAGTTAACAGTACTAAAGATACCAATGAGATTTATAAAATATCATGAAAAAGTGTAAATGTAAACCAGGTTGTAATTATATCAAGTCCTGTGGCTTAAAAAGACAGTAGCTGTAACATGTGCTAGTTATGAATCAGTATCGTGTAATCAAATGGGACAGGAGAAAATAAGTCTGTATTTTTTTGACTCACATAAAATTACAGTGCATTAAGAAAGGATTCAGATCTCTTCATTTTTCACATATTGTTATGGTGCAGCTTTATGGTGCAGTAAAATGTTTTAATTGTGTTCACATCATTTTACACTCTATATACCATAATAACAACAAAACCCAGATCTGTAATAATTTAGCAAAATTATTCATTAGAAAAACTTTATCACATTGACAAATATGTTCAGACCCTTGTAGCTCAGGCCCATCTCATTTCTCTGGATAATTTTTAAGATGGTTCTATATTTAGATTAGAGTCCACCGGTGTCAATTTTAGTTGGTTGAACATGATTTAGAAAGGCAAAGCTGTCTAGATAGGTCTAGAAGCTAAAAAAGAAAAGCCTATAAAAAGCAAAAAAACACCAAGACACTAAGCCAAAAGAACTGCCTGCAGAACTCAGGATTGTGATGTGTTGAGGGACCAATGTGGTAGCTCAGTGGTTAAGGTGTTGGACTTTGCATTGACAAGGTGAGTTCATATCCCAGTACCACCAAGCTGTCACTGTAACGAGCAAGACCTGTAACCGCTAAATTGCTTAGTTTTATAAAAATGTAAGTCAGTTGCATAAAAATTTAAAAAACTTTCATAATTCTAGGTAAAGAAGTTTGAAAGAAGCAAAACTCTTCTTAAATTTAAAATCACCAGATTGGGGTTGCAGTAAACTTTCTGCAAGCTGGTCTCATCTCTACAAATGATCTCAACCAGAGTGACCATCAGGTTCTTGGTCATCTCTCTTACCAAGGCATTGCTCTTCTGATTGCTTGGTATGACTGAGTAGTAAGCTCTAGGTGAAACATAGGCAAACTACGGCCCGCGGGCCACACGGGTTGGGTTTGTTAATTCGGCCTGCCGAACGTGACCAAATTTTTTTAAAATAGGTACGGGTAAACATTGTTCAATTTACCTTTCCCCTGTAATGCCCACGTTTTCCCTAAGGATGTTGCACTTCAGCTCCATTGACGTTGTTCGCGTGCAATACTCTCTTCTTCTCTTAAGAGAGCTTAATCTGATACTCTTCATATATATATATATATATATATATATA
>MU551580.1:517967-605091 GCA_024362625.1 Silurus asotus
TGTGTGTGTGTATATATATATATATATATATATATATATATATATATATATATATATAAACACTAATTCTTTATTTCCCACTTTAAATGTTCATCATTATTCGATCCACGAGGCATTCGGCCATTCATCATTTTTATTTTACTTATATTTTTGCCGACATTCTGCGTTGAACTTGGTTTTCTAGATCAATACACCTGTCAGTGTCCGAAAGAAAGTTTGACAAAAATTGTGTTCTGACTGTCTGTTAAGTGTTCTGACTCAAGTATTAGCTCTTATAGGTCACATAGCCGTCTCTTTTTTTTAATAATCTGAATGTTTTCCGGACTTGTTGTTTTGCCAGTCTGTTGCTTGTCTGTTGAATTTAACCAATTCCTCCTATTTTGATACTAAAGAAAAATGTCTGATTTATTAAAAGAAAAAAGAAAACAACTAATAAGCCATGCAGAACTTTCACCCATGTGTCTACATCCCCTACATATTACATTCTCCTCCCCAGGGAAAGCTCTAGAAGATAGCTATGCATTTATGGCTGTGAGATTAATGCCTCATAACACAGCATGCATGTCAACCTATGCTTATGCAGAGCCTATATGTATTATATTAAATGTATTAGACTAGCTTTACTGTACTCTAAGGCTGCACTGGTTTAAGGATGATGTGCTCAGGAGGAAGCAGAGGTGACTTTCAAGTCATGTAAAAGCAACAGCCTGAAAAATGCAGTCAGATGAAAATATATGCCATGTCTAAAATCATTTTTTAGAAGGTAGTCAGCTGGACCTATGCCAAACTGAATGATGGTATTCTGGCTGATTGTTTATCACTGTATAATGATATCTTATACAGCACTCCTAGTTAAAGCTTTTGTCTTTTAACGTTTATGTTTTCTGTGTTGCGTAAAAAATATTCGGCACTAGAAACCACCTCTGCCTCCCAAACCTGACACACAGGGAAAAACAATAATTGTGCAGTGACAGTATTTTAATGCAGTGTGTTTTGGACTGACCATGTGCTTAGTGTTAACAATATAATGCTTAGAATTTTGAGGTCCCTATGCATGACTAGTGTCAGAATTGATCATAGACTTGATCATCTATTGACAATATCCTGTGTACAGCCAACTTGAGCCAAATGTGTCTTGTTAGCTTCATATAAATATAGAAGGTGCAGTGCAGAAGAGATATCTTACTTGATTGGGTATAAAGACCGGCTGCCTTGGGAGGGTAAAAAAAGGAGATGTTCTCACAGGAGACTGTGTGTGTCTGGGCAGAGGCCTGTGGGGAGGAACAGGGGGTGGAGCCTGTAGACCAGCAGCCACACCCACACCCAGTGTAATAGGAATGGGGTGGCTGATGTGGAGGGGTTGGCATTGAGCAGGGCAATGAGGGAACCGTCGCAGACTGTGAGGGTGAAATGTTGGAGGAGGCAGAAGAGGCTCGACACTGAGATGACAGGGCTAGAGACAGAACAAGGCAATGAGAGAGAGAAAGAGAGAGAGAGAGAGAGAGAGAGAGAAAACCTGATGAATACCATACGTCACAAGCTTTTCTGTAGTACCCTCATCTCTCTGTGTAGTTCGTTTGAAATTTGCTTTCTGATGCTTAACTTTTGCGTTTGTCTCAGTCAATAACATCGCCATGTGCATGAAGTACCGCTGGTTTGGCATTGTCTTTTTCTTTATATTTGCCATGCACACACAAAGTATTCTTAAATTGTAGCATGTTGCTATGCAATTAAACACATAATGATATGTACAGGGAAAAATATTCAAAGGTAGAAGTATTCTTAAATTTATGTGCCTACAAAGGTCTACATTAACATCTAACATGATTGAATAGTCAGAGGAACTGACTCTTAATAAATGACACACAAGGAAAATAAACACCTTGTGTTACAAGTTTTAGTCACTGACAGAAAATCTTTATAATTCCCTTTTATTTTTAATGTCTCTAGCGCGGTAGACAGTCTATGATCTAATGAGATGCCTACAGCTAAACAATTTACATAAATGCACATGATTGCATTAGCAATGGTTTAGAGGTTCATTTTCAGAAAATTTAAGTCATGCAATCTTTTTCCCCATATGTCAATCTGCTACAGGTTTTTTTTTTTTTTTTTTTATGATGATAATGAAAAGATATTGCTGGTCCTTCAAAAGACAAACTCTGGGGAGGTGGTAGCTTAGTTGTTAAGGCTTTGGATCTGAAAGTAATGAGTTTAAATCCCACCCACAACAAGCTTCCACATCTGGGCCCCCTGAAAAGCCCTTATCCCCATAGCTGCTCAGGTGTATTAGTAAGATAAATGTAAACCATTCTGGATATGGGGGTCTGCCAAATGCCATATATAAGCATTTTACTGTCATAAACATGTCATTTTTTTTATGTATTTGTGTCATTCACAAATAACTATTTTTATTTTTTTTAAAGTTTAAGTAATTTTCTTGTAATAAACCTAAAATATAAATCAGTGATGAACGTTCACAGCATCTTGTTTATAAGGTTGCTTAATAAACTTCATATGAATTAGGTTGGATGCTCACTGTTACACACATTGTGTGCATTAGTGTATAAGTGGGTATGGAGCTGTAAACACAATCAATCTCAAGTACCTTATCTAACTGACAATTAGTGGTTCTGGATGGGGATTTATTTTGAGAGCAGTCTCTGTACACAGGATGCAAGTGTGATGGACTGGTCTTTCTTCTCCATCCCACTAACCTACAGAAAAATAGGAAAAAAATATATGAATGTAAGATGAATCATTTTGGTCATTCTGCCCCTTCCACATGTTTATAACCTGTTATAATCTGTAACTAAAATGGTCTTGGAATTTCACAATTTATTTTACACAATTTCAGATTTCCAACAAGTCTTTAGCTACATATTTCTTTCCACTTTATACATCTGGATTTAGATTTTTTTTTGTGAAATTGCTGGACCAATGGGATCAATAACTGGAGTTTGGCCCATTTTACTGATTTATATACTTAGTTTTAAACCACTCTAATGTAGCATTGGAAGTCTGCTTCCAAGGTCCTTCCTATTATCAAGTCTTCTGTAAACAGGAACAGGAATGTCTAGAATTTCCCTGGATTTGACTCTATCTATCTTGGCCCCAAACCTGACCTTGGTTAACCCTGGTTGCAGGTATTCCCATATGGTAGCACCAGCATGTTTCTCTAAATGGAGAGCTTCATTACATACACATTTTATTTCAAATCAAGTTTATAACATTATTAAATTATTTTATTTTGGCAAGGCACAGTCACATTCTTTCAGTTTTGGAAAAATTTCTTGTTTGAAGGAATACCTGAGCTTCTGAATTGTGCTCTTCTTATTAGTAAAGAGCAACTGGAACAGAGTCTTTCTCTTTAAGCAGACAAGCAAGCCAGCCGCAAACAAGCAGAACACGGTGACCAGCACGCCTGTGGTGACGGCCCGACTATCAGCTGACATCACATAGGACAATACACACATTAATACACACACACGCACATCTAAGGTACCGCACATCACAGAGGAGAGACACACACACACACACAGCAAACAGTTAAAGGTGGTTTAAAACTCAAATAAAGTCTTTCATTGTCATTTTCAGACAACAAGCATCTCAGTGATTTAAATATGTCTGGGCTAATTCATCAGTGCAAGTACAAGTTTGCATTGGATCTAAAATAGAGCTGCTTTTTTTTAAGGGAGTTTGCCATAATTTAAGAGCAGGGACTCTAGCCCACTATGTGTAAATAAAATATGCATGTAAATGAAATAAGGTAGATGAAAGAATAGGAGCCATTTCAGGCATAAAATTCAAAAGAAATAGTTAAATAGAAATGAGATTTAAAAAAACACCAGAATCAAGTATCTCTAGCCTTAAGGTGATTACCACTGACATAAATGTAAAAATTTTATACTTTGACCCTACCCAACAATTGTTTTTAGAATTTCATTTTAAATTACAAATTACATAAGGGATCACAAAAACTGATTTTTGATGATCTTTCCAGCACAGAGAAATGTGTCCGAAATGTTCAGTGGTAATTAGCCAAGGTGGATTTGATGCTTAAAAAACACTGGAACATTCCTATGAGTGTTGTAGAGTTGTGTTTTATCTGTGCTTTACATGTTATAATAAATCAAGTTTGATAAAAGAAGAACTGATTCACTGGCCATATCAGATCATTAGTTTTGTTGGAATTATAGTTTCTAGATAAAAGCTGCCAAGTTAAATGGCCAAGTTAAATGTGGATGAAGCACCCCATTGGCCGAACCACCAAACATAAAAGTCTTACATGTGGTTTGGTAAAAATAGTTGCTCATCAATTAAAGAAAGCACAGTGAAAAAAACAGGCACAATTGTTAATATCATGCTCTATTATTAATCATTACCGGCACACATAACTATTATTAATTACTGTTGATTTCAGATGGTCAGCTCAGTGGAGGCTGATTTACAAGTTTTCACAAGTAATCCTCAGTGTTTCTAAACTTATTTTAAGTTTTGCAGATACAAAAACTTCACATGCTGACAGAGCAAAAAAGCCTTAAGCATGTTCAAATATACACACATCGTTGATCATCAGTGAATAACATTTTTCCATGTGTAAAATGCTTTACTACACTGCATTTCTGGTCAAATATTTATGAGGTTAAAGGAAAAAAACATGAGAATTAAATGCCTACTCGCAAAAATTTCTAGAGTTATAGTACATACTGTATAGAGAAGCAGGAATCTGATACTAATAGTTGAAAATGCTGAATCTGTAACGGGTTAAATATTTAATTCATTTTTTTTAATGATCCAATGAGTTATTTTATGCTGTTAATGTGAATGTTGTCATCTCAAATGACAAATTCGGTAAACTGAACATTCCAGCACTCTACTATCATCTGCCGTTTCACATAATGTTAAGCAACACCAGCTTGCAATCTGTTGCTTTTAAGTATTCACAATCATATCAGTATTAGGCTTTGGGTCTTACAGCTCTATTAGGGTTTGAAAAATAAGTATCAGTACATCATTATTTACATGCAAATCGTGTATTGTATGTGTATAACAACTGTTCACCGCTGTACCTGCCAGCCTCATTGGTCCACTGTCCACGCTGCCACCAAACCCAGCCTTCTCGCAGAACGGTGGTGCCCAATGAGCTTCACAGTGGCAGTTTTTCTTATTATTGCAGACCTGTAGACACAAAGTGGACTGGAGTTAAAGGAAAAGAATCCACTCTGAAAAAATAGCATATAAATATATTTAATCACTGTGACCAAAAGAATATTGATTTGATCTGATTAAATTCTGAGATCATTCTTGCTGTCTCTACTAATTCTAAGATGAATTACTTTATGATATGACCTCGGGGATGTTTAAGCAGCATACATGTTTCAGATGCTTTGGCGTCGGTCCTGAATAATAATCAAATTAGCAGTACTATCTCTGAAATACCCATTAAATTTACATATTTTTATTTTTAAAGTTAGATTGTATCTTTATCCAATTATTTCTTTCCAGTTATTTTTATTGCTTAGCCTGAACATCGATTTCTTCATGCTTGATGGAGAGAAGAAAAAAAAAAAAGGATGTTGGAAAATGATGGGAGAAAAAAGATCTAGCAGTTTTGCTTGCAGAAGCTTACAGCAAATCTTGAGTATTTATTAACAAGATTGTTAATAATCTTTCACCTTTTGAGTGCCATTGTATCTGCCCTAGTGTTCTCAAAAGAGTAACACAAATTCAGAAAAAACATAGCATCTGATATACTACACTTTTCACAACTATTTCAAATATAAACCTATTTCATGTTTATAAGGGTAGACATATCTTTAATATCCTATAAACAAACAGATTAATACTCTATATGCGGTACATTTTAAAAGGTAGAACAGTGATGTCACAGCTGGAATATGATAGTGAGTCACATTCTATCTCTGAAGCATAAGCGCACATACAGTTATTTTTCCAAGCTGTCTATTAAAAAACCTCACTGATGAAGTCTAAACATCTGCATAGACATAAAAGTACAAATCAGCATATTCCTATGCTTTTCATATGTGTTGCCAGAACTTCAACAGTTTTCTTGCTCACGATGGGAGGCTTAGGAGCAGCTAGTGATTTGGAAAACAAGGTCACTCTTCAGCTCAGGCTTTACTGATGATCCTGGAGGGGTTTAGGAGGTAATGGGTCTCAGCTGTGTGTGTGTGTGTGTGTGTGTGTGTGTGTGTGTGTGTGTGTGTGTGTGTGTGTGTGTGTGTGTGCGTGTGTGTGTGTCCAATATGTCCTGATTATGGAAGAAAACCAATGTATGTGGGAATTAGTTTAGGGAACTAGACACTGGCATGTGCCACACACACACACACACACACACACACACACATACCACATATTCTTTTCAATATCTGAGGTAAAAAACTTCTCATTAGCTAGGAGCAGTGAGCTAGATTTAGAATTCAGGGATAAAGAAACACAAACACAAAAGACACTCCACTATCATTATGTTCTGGTGCCCACTAGTCCATACAGCAACATGATCAGGAAGCGTAACATGTCAAGAACAGCTTTTGGTTTGTTTTAAATGTTATGCCAAGCATCTCCTCAGGCATCACTAATCATAAACAACACTAATTTGCTCGTCGTCAACACGATTTCATTTATTCAAGCACAGAAACAACAAAAAGTTGCTACCAGATCCTGCCAATTGTCTCCTCCGTATCAGCTTATATACAGAAAACACACACATTTTTACCATCTTTGACACTGAGCATGTACCTATTCGAGAGGGGGACAAGATGTAATAAATAAATAAAACCGTATGTAAATAAACCCCTAGGGGGGGAATATGGGATGTGAATGACAGTGCAGTAGTGGATCTTGGCCAGGATGTATAGTATTCACATTTCAGTGCTTTGCTGGCAAACATTTGAGCCAAATGATGATGAATGGTCCTTTAAGTAGAACATAAATAAAGCTATTAAATACGAGTGCTTTAACTGTAGTGAGGGAATAAAAACCGATTAAAAGTTAACACGGCAGCTGCCGGGAAGCCACTGGAGCATGTGGTTCAAACTGGGCAGCAATATTGTTATTATAGCTCAGATCTGTTATTGATTGTACATTGCGGAGCATTTTACTGCAGTGAGCAGTATGATGTAAGTTTCACTGAGCAATTTAAAGTCCTATAGTTTAAATGGAAGTCAAAATGTTCCTACTTGTCAAACTGATGTCATGAGCAGGGCTGCTCTGGTTCATAGCTAAATTTGTGTGAAGTAGTAAAAAGGTCTTCATCAGCATTTTATTTTATTGAAATAGCAGCCCAGGGTTTTTTTGGATCATCCACATTTATTACTGTGTACACTCCCGGGGCCAAAAAATATGGGCCGAGACTAAAATGGCAAAATAATAAACTTTTAATATTTTATTTAACAACAAATCATTGGTCAGGAAATGAGTAAGAACTTCTGAGACCTCATATGCCACCATTTGCTCATTTCTTTTTTCTGCATGGAATTGTTTGGGGGAATAGCTAAAAACAGGGAAATTCACTTGCATCTTCTTCATCAACAAAATTTAACACCTGGTTTTACATCAACTATTCGTCTACTCTATTTAGCACATCAAAGTTAAATGGTAAAAAATAATTGACTCCTCTTTCTGTAAGATGCTTCCGACAAGTTTACCCAAAAGGCTTTAAATATTTAAACAAATCAAAAGGAAAAGCTACCACAAGTTACTTTGTCTATCTAAATGATTCTTGCTCATTTTCTAATAACTTAGTTTTAAGACCATGAAAGCTTATATACTGCATTTTTTGCCAAAAAGTATACACTGCATTTACTCAATTTGTTTACTTGCCCATTTCCCCCACTAGCCAGCTCTCCCTTATCATACCACATCTACCAACTGGGTAAAATAAAAGCCAATATGTGCTACCTCTGAGACAATTAAAGCCACCCAGCTGTAATTTTTTCAAACTACTGGTCATGCTACAACATGGAGCTTACATAGGCCCATAATTGGCTAGTGTTGCTGTGATGTAGAAAGAAGAGAAAGTACATCAATCCTCCCACACAGAGAGCATGGACAATTTAGCTCTTTTGAACCACATGGCATGGAACTTACAGTACATAGCCGCAGCATCATCTACACACTTTTTTTTTTTTTTACACTTTTTTATATGGACCAATTGCTACAGAATTCCCTGCATAATTTGCTACTGTAGACATTTTTCTTCAATAGTGCAAAAACATAATTAATAAAATAAACTGTTGTTGTTGTTTTTTTAAAGAACTAATGCTTTATGGTAAACCTTGCAGCACTATTGTCAAACCAAATCAATGAATCAAAATTGAGCATGTTAAAGCAATATCTTTCATGAAAGGTTTCTCAAGAAATGCTTTAGATCTTCTGTTAAAGTCACTTTTTTAGCCATTTTTTTCTTACAGTCTGTAGTGTCTACGTTTTTGCATTTTCTTTTCATACTTGTGGTGTGTGCACTGTTGAATAATTTAATATTATATCAATATTAAACATGAAATAGTTCAGTATTTTTTATCTTTAGGTCATTTGTATAATATTGAGACAAATATATGAATTAACCAGACAATATAATGTACAAACCTCTAAGATTAATAAGCTATGCTTTAATACAGAAAAACATAATTAAAAAACATATTTTATAAGCTAGAAAAAATATAAGGTTCACTGAGATAACCAGGGTTTTGAAAACTCAAAAATTTGTCACAGAAAAAAGGCGTGTTATCTTTTCAGCATTATAAGCGGATTATTTATGGAAGATTCTGTACTGTTGATGTGTGCTTGTGTTTCTTACCCCTCTGCCATGGCATTTTCCTGAACATTTATGCACTCCAAACACACTGACATTCTGACACTGTCTGTTCAAGCACATCTGTAATGGAAAGGAAAAATGCATGAAGAGAGCGACACGAGTACATCCTTATAGCAAACATTACCTCTGCTTGATTAAATGTTGACTCTGCTTGTGAGTGAAACATTTCCAGAAGATCTACAGAGCCTTACCATGCCTTCAGCACATTTGGTGCCAGTCAGCACAAGTCCTGGGTCAGGCATGTCATCTCCAAGGTATACATGAGTACCTCGACATAAAATACGCCCGCCTTCATGCAGGGGGATGTTGGTCTCTATGGAAACAGCATTGGTTCCAATTACAGGTCGACTGGCACCACCCTGGCACTGAATTTTACCACATTTAGCATCCCTGTAGCAAAACACACACACACACACACACACACACACACACACACACACACACACACACACAAATCGATAGATGAGAACAAGAAACAAGCTTTTATTTGTTTTATTTAGTTTTTCTCTCTTTCTTCACATTAACAGTATGTATGTCAAATGTTCACTGGGAAAGAATATTTATTTAATGAATAATAAAAAAATATATATATATATATATATTATATAATTTTTAAAAATGCTCTCCAATGACTGTTATCATATTTTTGCAGAATGATTAAATAAGATTCTACAAAAGAAACAATAATAACTGAATAGACTTCTACTGAAAATTCTCCACAAATTTGCCATGCAAAAGCATTAGTAAAGTCAGTCATTGATAATCAAGTTATTCTACTCCGACCATGGTCTTTATGGCGCTTGATTTGTAGATCATGCTAGAACATGTTTGGGCCCCTTAGTTTAAGTTAATGGAAAACGAACACTAACCCAATGCAGTATGCTGCATGTACACTATATAAACAGCAGTATTGGGACATGACGTTTTCTGCCATAAGTGGTTCTTCCTTACACTGTTGGAGGCAGACTCTTTAATTGGATGTCCTTGGATGAGATAGAATTACATTTTTTATTCACTTGACCTAAAAGACCCAAACCTGCTTAAAGTGAGCTCCATGAAGATATGGTTTACATGGGTTGGAGAGGAAGATCTTGAGTGGTCAGCTATAGAGCTCTGATCTCAACCCTATTAAACACCTTTAGTACAGTTTGAACTAGAACGCTGACTGCACCCCAAGCCTCATTATCATCCATCAGTACTCATCTTTACTAATGCCCTTGTCACTGAATGAGAAAAGATCTATACATCCACACTCCAAAATATTCCCAGAAGAGTTTAGGTATTACACTATAACAGCAATTAGAAAATAAATGTGGAAATCTAATGGTATTCCTAAACTTTTATCCATTTAGTATATATAAAAATGCAATCCCTTCTGCGTTTTTAAGTGTTTTTTTAAGCCCAATTATATATTTTTTGTTTGCTAATTGCATGTATCTTTGGTGTACAGTCTTTTTAAAGCATATTTTTGTAGGCAATGATTTAAAAGCCCAGTCACACTTATACTCTGTAGTCTCATGCCACACATTTTTACAGAGCTGTATTGTAATTAGTTCTGTTTCGTTACAAGATAACATTTTGACACAACCATGAATAATCTTGTCTTTTTACTGAACAGACCAATTAAGCCAATTACCAGTCCTTCAGTTTGAGTGAGTACATGTATTTTAAAATACAGGACATAGATTTGCAAAGTGAGGCTTATGAAAAAAAGGTTAATTGGAAGCAGGAAAAGTGGACAGAAAGGCTGTTGTTTTACTCATATAAGTACAAAACAAAGTTCACTAGGTCAGTTGTTTCCCTTTCTGTGTAATATTACAATTATTGTATGCATGTAAGCGATGTCATGTGCTGTTAGCAAGGTGTACCGTGCTTCACATTTAGCAAATGAGCCTTTGGAATCTTTGCCACAGTTGCCATAGGGATCTCCAGCAGAGTTTACTCTTTCAAAGCAGATACCAGGGGCAGGTTTAGCCCCTAGAAAGAGCAAGAGAAAGAGAGAGAGAGAGAGAGAGAGAGAGAGAGAGAGAGAGAGAGAGAGAGAGAGAGAGAGTCAATTCTAATTCTTAATTCAAATTGGCACTAGAAAAACAGTTTGTTTTGGTCAATTTCTTATTTTAAAGGAGAGAATAATGTTTAAACATGTATCACACTGTGTCCTGTGTCATAATAGCAGCCATTTGGATTGAGCAAAACTGCATAGTGTGGATGTTATATGAACATTAAATAAAATGTGTCTGTTAAGTTGACTCATAATAATAATAATAAAAATAATAATAGTAATAATAATTTTGTTTTTCAGTGTAAACCTTCAAAATGACAAGATTCTTCCACTAAATCAATTACATTTTTATGTTTTTATTATTTGTGTATACAACATACAAACCTGATTCCAAAAAAAGTTGGGACACTGTACAAATTAAATAAAAATGAAATGCAATAATTTACAAATCTCATAAACTTATTTTTTATTCACAATAGAATATAGATAACATATCAAATGTTAAAAGTGAGACATTTTGAAATGTCATGCCAAATATTGGCTTATTTTGGATTTAATGAGATCTATAAATTCCAAAAAAAGTTGGTACAGGTAAGGAACAGCTGGAGGACAAATTTGCAACTTATTAGGTCAATTGGCAACATAATTGGGTATAACTGGGTGCCATTCGCCGGCTAAAACTTTATTGATCAAAAAAGAAGCCATATCTAAACATGATCCAAAAGCGTAGGTGTTTTCTCTGGGCCAGGGCTCATTTAAAATGGACTGTGGCAAAGTGGAAAATTGTTCTGTGCTCAGGAGAAATAAAATGTAAAGTTCTTTTTGGAAAACTGGGACGCCATGTCATCTGGACTAAAGAGGATTAGTACAACCCAAGTTATTATCAGCGCTCAGTTTAGAAGCCTGCATCTGTGATGGTATGGGGTTGCATGAGTGCGTGTGGCATGGGCAGCTTACACATCTGGAAAGGCACTATCAATGCTGAAAGGTATATTCAAGCTCTAAAACAACATGTGGTCCCATTCAGACGTCGTCTCTTTCAGGGAAGATTTTTCAACGTGACAATGCCAGACCACATACTGCATCAATTACAACATCATGGCTGTGTAGAAGAAGGATCCGGGTACTGAAATGGCCAGCCTGCAGTCCAGATCTTTCACCCATAGAGAACATTTGGTGCATCATAAAGAGGAAAATGTGACAAAGAAGACCTAAGACAGTTAAACAACTAGAAGCCTGTATTAGACAAGAATGGGACAACATTCCTGGTTCCTGAACTTGAGCAACTTGTCTCTGCAGTCCCCAGACATTTGCAGGCTGTTATAAAAAAAAGAGGGGATGCCACACAGTGGTCAACATGGCCTTGTCTTTTTTGAGATGTGTTGATGGCATGAAAATTTGAATCTTTTTTTTTCCCTTGAAGTGATACATTTTCTCAGTTTAAACATTTGGTATGTGATCTTTGTTGTATTCTGAATAAAATATTGAAATTTGAAACTTCCACATCATTGCATTCTGTTTTTATTCAAAATTTGTACAGTGTCCCAACTTCTTTGGAATCGGGTTTGTATATTGGCACCTCACATTTAAGAGAACTTATTCATCTTGCCTAGGCTGTGATTTTGGTAAAGATCACCGATATTACTATAAAATAAGTAAGTTATGTGATAATTATTTGGTACATAAACAAATGGACATACAACCAAACATTTCTGCTGGTTGTCAAAATGTCTGTGATCGAATGAAAAAAAAATCTAAAGAAGTGTAAAAGACTGTATTTGAAGTATCATATGCCATGAAGACTACTATGCTGATGAAGTTATAGGTGTTAAATGGGTCATTTGGACCATTCAAATGTTAGGAATATTGTACAGGTTTTTCTTCTCATTTATATAAAGCTTTGTTAATAAACAAACCTGGACCCCAGAGTGTAATGCACTGCTGTTCATGGGTTTGGCAGATGCCGTTGTAACAGTATCCATCAACGGCATGGCATGCATGCCCATCATAGAGGTAAACATTGGCTGGGCAGTGGGGACTTGAACCAGTGCAGAACTCAGGCAGGTCACATGAGTTACTTGAATCTCTGCATGGCGTTCCAGCAGGCTTCAACTTTAAACACACATAGGCACACGTTGAAATATATTTATCCCAGGGTTATGAAGTTTAATAGAAGGCAAATAATATCATACAATTAATTTAACCCTGAAGCACTAAGAATAACATAAACTATTCTTTCAGCTATCCTAATATGTATTAATACAGGATAAAGAATAGCTTGGGAAGTTGTTGATGATGCACTGATGCATGACATGAAAAATTAATACAATAACATAAACACACAATGTACCATAGTATATTACCTAAAAGCTGCCAATGCCTGCTGAGATGTGTTGTGTTTTGTAGATTTTCAACATTGTAAATTCTAACATTTTTACATTTCAAATTATACATTTTAACATTTTAACAAGGTGTCTTTGGAATGGGATCATGTGATCAAATTCGGGTTTACTTTAAAGATTTCTTTAAAGTCACACACACACACACACACACACACACACACACACACAAACATAGAAATGTATAGACAAACACTCACACATACTCTAAAACACAAAAAACACCACAAGAACAGGGAAGTGTAGCTTTTGCTGAAATAACAATAGTGGCATCACAGTGTACACAACCCAAAGCGCTGCACAGTGTTTCATAATCCACAATTCTAAAAAGTAAAAATTGTGACTGTGCAGCAGCATTGGACTTCATTTCCAAGCGATTCTTCGAGTGCTTAACTCTACACAATGCATGCCAAATCGTGTCAGCTGAGCTATAAACCAAAATATATCTGCATGACCTTGCCAGCCTAAAAAGCAGTGCTGATTGTAAGCTGGCTCAGTATTTCTGTCCTTATTCAGTCAGTGAACTTTGTGGGCAGATTTATGTGTCTGAAGCCTTTAGAGGAAATTTAGTGTGTGCCTTTGCAGTGTAAATGACAGTTCATGTTGTGCTCACTAATGGCGCAAAGAGAATGCGTTTTCCATGCTGCGCCTTTTTTCAACCCTTTGAGGATGAGAATGTGGTGGAGGAGAGACAGAAGTAGGGAGTGAGTCAAAACAGAGACATGCACAGATCAAATGAGTACCTTGCAGTCCTCGCAGCACTGTCCGTGTGCGCAAACAGCATTTTCTTTGAGAGTACAAGTAGTTGCATTGCAGCATGGGTTCACACACTCCTGAAATGAATATGCACGCACACACACACACACACACACACACACACACACACACACACACACACACACACACACACACACACACATCTGTTAGGAAGTTTTTGTACAGTTCTTTCTGTTGGTGTGTGTATAACATGTGGTTTAAATTAACATACTGTATGAGGTAGTGATTTAAATACCCATCAGAGAAAAAATACTGAAACAAATGAAATGTGTAACCAGGATGTGTGTGTGTTGCCAGAAAATATCCGGTTTTCATCAGCACTTCACAATTGAAGGAAAGGCGAGATGTCTTTCAAATGTATAAAGAGGAAAAAAGAGGTCAAAAAGAAAGAGTCCAAGAAACAACTCTGACAACTTCAGAATTGGTTTAACAGAAAAACATTGACTAAACACGCACCATGTGTTTGTTTTATAGAAGAACTAATTTAGGACATTTCACATGGGTTTTAATTGAGCCAAGGGTTTGTTTTTTCTCTCTTTTACTTCCTCTACTTGATTATTTTTGTCTGTTAACATAGCCCAGATATGTTGTCCTGTGTTGGCAGACCAGGCCTGGGTGAGGCTTGAGCTCTTTTGGCTAAGATTGGGCTTTTATTAAATCTGTTGTGCATGCATTAAAAGAGAGAAAATAGGTGGAGGTCCCTCATATGGCATCCAATAAAGTCCCTTTGTTTGGCATTCATCCTTCCTTTGGCTTGTATTTTCTGCATCCTTCCAGATGTGTGAATGTGTTGGTAAACGCCTTGTCAAGTCTAAGTTATTAAGAACACATGGAGTATGATGAATTTCGGCCTTGCCCTAATTTAAACCCATCAATCCCAACAGTCTCTGAAATGTCAACCTGATAAACTGTCAAAGCCAATAAGGCCTTTGGTAAAGGCCTGAATTAGATCATATAAAGGAGTTTCTTGGATTCTTTACATTGCCATCCAGAGCATTTTTTTAGCAGTATAACCGAGTTTTTTAAATGTAGTATCACTTGTTTAGTGTAGCACCAGGGTTCTGGAGGAACGTTGTCTAATTTTTCTGTGCACTGTGTATAATAGAAATGACAATAAAAGCCTCTTGACTTGACTTGACTTGACTTGACTTGACTGGCACAACAAGGTCTAATGTTATACGAAAATAATCAATGACTGGTTAGTGTGACTGAATAGAATAACAAATTTAATAAATTCACAAACCCACAAAAAAAAAAAAAAAGACAAATGTTTTTCTAGTTTTCTTTGTAATACATTAATAATTACATTTAATGCTGTGGAACATACTAGAGGTTAGTTAATGTTCACTTCCCTTCCTCTTATTGTCTCTCTTTGTTTTTCTCTGTAAGTTAATGTAAGACAAAAAGGCTGCTTACCGTCACAAATCAGCTATACAGAAATTGTCTCAATTTAGAATTTATTTTAGATTAATACATTTATTTCTATTAATGATAATTTGTCCTACCTAAACTTATAATAAAATAATTTTTACTCTTCGATCATTGAGCATCCAGAATCAACTTACAGTGTATAGGAACAATAACATATTTTTGTAGCTTATTATTTCTTTTTATTGAATACTTTAAATGTTAGCAAGTGTCACGTGTTTTGCAACTGATATATGAGCTAATAAAAAAAATAAGAAGAGTCATTAATCTTACCTCAGGCTCTCCACAGTCACACTCTTCTCCTTCCTCCACATAGCCATTGCCACATTTCTGTCCCCCATACAATACTTTGACCTCTGGAATGTTGTAGAGACACATACCCACTCCCTTGTCCAAACTCGCTGCAAGATCTTTCTTGCTGCATGTGCTGAACACAGTAGGGAATGGGTAGCTAAGAAAGAGAAAACATGAACATTTGGCTTCATATTAAATCTCGCATTGATTATAAAATACTGTACTGTTCACATAGAAAGCACTGACTCACTCTTACTTTTAGTTACGCTGCCATAGCTAGTCTTGCTGGATTCCCTACTTGGACCCTGATCACGGCACAGTGTCTTTTACTTTTATTGAACCATAAGTATGCCTAATAATCCTTATTTCTCTCTCCCTGACACCCTTCTACTCTCTCAACAATGATGGAACTAAAATGAACGGACATACAATGCCACCCAGATGAGGATAGTTCCATTTTGAGTCTGGTTCCTATTTTTTCACTCACTTGCTAAGTAGGCATAAATGTATAAATTAGGCACTAACATATAGATTAAAATTGTATAACCTAATTATCTCGGTAAATGTGTTTTGTGACAATTTCTTTTGTTGAAAGCATTATACAAATAAAACGTCTAAAAATTACATATGTAACTGTAGTTCCCTGAAGGGACGAGATGCTGCGGCACAGCTACACCAATGGACAGAGGAGTGGCACAGAGGTCGAGGTTATAAAACCTGACCAAGGTCAGCGTTGTGGACCAGCCCACAGTGTCGCAGAGGTCTTGGAGAGGCACTCCAGAGGACAAAGCCTTAGATGCATCCACACTCCGGGTCGAGTGCGATCTGACCCCGAAGGGCACGTGGAGACCAGAGGACTCGTTTAAAGACGTCAAAGACTCGTATTATCGTCAATAATCAATCTGCTAAGAGTCTGTTTATGAGCAGTGAGCCCTCTCCTGGAGGAGTGGGCCATAGCAGATAAATAATTATTCTGACTTCCTCCAAGGACTTGTCCTGTGGACATAGCAGTACAGTGCTCGGACCGGACACACCTAGTTTAGCTTCTCCTGGTCTAGGGTCCCCGCTCTAGGTGCAGGAAGGCACTGGCCATGCCTGGAGTGAACTCCAGAAAGGAGGGGGGCACAGCGAGGGCTTGTAAATCACCTACTCTCCTCAGAGAGCTGATACCGGGCAAGAACGCAGTCTTAACTGAAAAGTGCCTCCATGAAGCCTTGGCCAAAGGCTTAAAAGGGGCTCAGATAAAACCTCCAACACACTGGCCAGGTCCCACCCAGTCACTCTAAGTCTCATGCCAAAACAGCAGACGCGTAGACTTTAAGGGTGGAAAAAGCCAAACCTTTTAAGAACTGTTCCTGCAGGATCTGCAGTACTGAACCAACCAGGCAGTGGACTGGGTCAAATTGGTGCTCGCCGCATACGACCTCCTTGTAGAGAAAGCTGCTTGACAGTCAGTAACTGCCCTTCTCTGACATTCCTGATGGCTGTGAGAATGGACAAAATGTGGGCAGGAGAAAGCTGCGTGCGCATAGTCATCAAATCCTATATAATGCCAAGATAGGTTTTTCTCTGTGATTGGGAAAGCACACTCTTCCCAGCTTTCAGTCAAAATCCCAGCTCCTTCATGTAAGCGAGAACGACATCTGGATGCCGGACTGCTAACTGCTCTGATCAAGCTAATATCAACCAGTCGTCGATATAATTGAGGATGTGAATGCGCTGGAGTCTCCAGGAAGCCGAGCCGCATCCACACATTTCATGAAGGGGCAGGGTGACAAGGCAAGGCCAAATAGAAGAACCCAATATTGGTAAACTTCAACCCCAAAAGCAAACCTCAGCAACTTTCTGTGAAAAGGAAGGATAGGTACATGAAAGTACGCATCCTTTACATCTACCATGAAAAAAAAACCAGTCCTCGGATCTGATCTGAGACACGACCTGCTTGAGGATCAGCATTTTGAACCGGAGTCTCGTTAAAGAGTGGTTCAGCTGACATAGATCTAGTGGGGCGTTCAGCAGCATGGCCATGTCCCTTTTAGAAATTATTGTGGTAAGCCACAGATGTCTCTTTGTGGATGTTAAGTTAAGGATGTCTTGCACCTGATGTCCCCCACATCCAACTCTCATAGCAGGTTGGCTTGGTATGCCTTTAACACCACCATGGTGTGACCTGCCGAGGCGTATGCCTTACCCACCAGCACTGACATAGTATGTAGGGGCTTGGTGGGTAGTGGCAGGGCCTTAAGGGAGGATACCACACCCAGGAAGAGATAGCCTGCTAGCGTCAACCCCAGGCATGACTCTCTAACCATGAATCCTGAGCTCCATGACGTTGGAATACACCGCGGTCTTGGTCTAAAGGACCCAGGTGAGAAGGGCCCAGGACCTAGACACCTCAGTGCCTGGACCTGGACACCAGGACCTGGACCTGGACACCTCATCTGGACACCTCACACCTGTGTCACAAACAACCCCCCCCCACCCCCCCCAAACAAGCCACACAAACACAACCGAAAAGTGTGCTTGGATTTTTTCTATGCCTTCATTTATTAATTTTTTTGACAGACAAAGACGAACACAACATTAACATTTTTACACAGAGCGCTTCGTGAAAAAAACAAAAGCTCCACTCCACTTCACTCCATGTCCGTTTTATAGCTTCCTGGTCATAACGTCACCCCACCTTTGACACCCTGCCTCCAATTTTGACTGATTATTTTAGTGCATGGACAACACAGCCTCGTTCCCAAAATGTTGCAACACAGCTCGAGTTGCTGAAAAGTACCTGAGTTTAATTGAAGTGAATATGACCATTCATTCTTGTTTTTGGAGCTTATGTAAGATGGTATGAATAAACAATTAGCATAGTTATGTACAGAAAGGAGCTTGCTTACAAGGTGACATTTTTCCCTTGCAAAGAAAAATCTGACCAAATTTCACCATTTCACGTCTTATCTTTGATATATATATATATGACAAAAAATCCTAGAAGAACATAGGTCAGTGTAATTATGTTCTTACTCTTTGACATGCATGCAGCAAATTGCAAAGAAAAGATAAACTCTGCCAAGTCTAAATGGCATGGTGGAAATCTGCCTCTAGTAGCATGATTATACAGAGAAAAACCCAGTTTCTAAATACAGCTTGACCATATCACTCTAACAACCAAAGAAGGCAGTCTGAGCATCATTTTCATCTCTCTCAGTAAAAAAGCTGTCACTCATGACAAGCTGGAACAAAGTCATGGGGCAATGAGAAAGATGAGCTCATTTGTTTCACCTTATCAAATTGAGACTGCTCCATATAAAAATAGCAGTCTAAAAGGTTTAACTTTTTAAGAAACATTAAGTCACTTAATTAAGCAACAAAAAAGTCAAACACCAGAGCATGCTCATGAATAAACACATGTTGCAAATTTTCCACATTAGTAGATCTCTGCATGAATGCAGGGACAAGTAAATTTACATTCTAATGATCATAAAAGTAATGACACTTGGCGATAACCCACATGGTATTTACTACATGCTGTTTATTTTATAATCTTCATTATGTATAGGTAAATGAATAACTGATTGTATCAGTGATAAGTCATTATTGCTTCATCTCAAAATTAATGTTTATTATCATATGCAATTTAAAATTGTGTGTGAATACGTGTGAGAGAAATGAGAATATTTTATAAATACATATTTCATCGGGTTTTTCAACATCAATTGCCACAAAAATATGGTTTGTGCTAGGACAAAGATACCCTGACCAGATATGTCTTTTATGTTCTTTGTTTAATCCAAAAATTATGAGATGCAAAAAAAATATCTATGAGATGCATATCTATCTATCTATCTATCTATCTATCTATCTATCTATCTATCTATCTATCTATCTATCTATCTATCTATCTATTTCAAGCCAAATGATGGTATTTAAACATATTTGATTAGTGGTATTAAATAAGTACATTTAATGATAGAACAAAAACAAAAGTTGCAGACAGTAAACATTAGCTGTAATAATTTCATTATTGAATTTGAATTTGAATTTATTTGCATTAAATATACAAAATATTTCTGCAAGGGATTGCTCAGCTGCACATTTTTACTATTAGTAATGCAAAAACATCCAAAAAAACAAAACTTCTTTAGGTCATGGCTACTTTTTGGCTTTCTGAAAAGCAATGTGTACCCTGTAGCTCATATATACACACTTGGGCAAAAGCTTTATATAGCTAAATGTTAATAAGAAAATGCTTTTAATGTTTATAAGAAAGATTTTTGGTCAGAAAATTAGCAAGAATCAACAAATTCACCCCTGAGAGCTCCTGTGCCAACATTTGCGCATATACTTTTGCTGCAGTGACCCTGCAAGCTAGAAATAAGTAAATTCACCTAAAGTTTTGTGTTTTTGTATGCAAAAGGTAAATTCATAGCACCTGAATAAAACAGACAATGTAAAGTTTAAGAAGTCAGATCTGTGTTCACATTTTTCAACTACTCATCAACTGTTTAAATGGAAAGACACAGATTTTTCTTTCTTAAAAAAATGTTTGTAT
Source organism: Silurus asotus (assembly GCA_024362625.1). Lineage (NCBI taxonomy): Eukaryota > Metazoa > Chordata > Actinopteri > Siluriformes > Siluridae > Silurus > Silurus asotus. Next base: position 538,256 of record MU551580.1, read on the forward strand.
ATCTTTAGCATTTAAAGAAATCAAAGACAAAATTATGTATTCTGTTATTTATTTATGTGTTAAATTTGTGCTAATTTGACTATTAAATATGTAATATGTGCAACTTCATTTGTTTGCACATCAACAGTACTGCCAGACACAATTCATTAGAATTCAATCCATACAGTGCATGGATTTTATTTAAACATTATTTACCGCTAAGTGGTTATGAAAATAACTACAGGCGTATGATAAAAAATGTACTGAGTCACAACACTGTCCTTGCCACAGTCACCACCGACTCGCTCATCAGGGACAAATTTACACTTACCAAAATAAATTGTAAGAACTTAAAACAGAAGAGAAATAAAATAAGCATTAAAACACAACAATTAAAATAAACATTAGGAAAGCAGACGACTAAGCACACCCTCTAATACCCAACAAAGGCTTTGGTGAATAAGTGGGTCTAAAGTTTAGCTTTAAAAGTAGAGAAATCCCTTTCAGAGGTGAGATCAGGAGAGAGGCAATTCCAAAGCTTAGGAGCTTCTACTGAGAATGTACCCCACGATTTATATCTTGTTCTAAGCAAACAAGACATGATTAGAGGACCTGAGACTTCAGCCATGGATGGATAAGTTCATTTAAATAGGCTGGGGCCGTACCAGACAGAGATTTGAAAACAAATAATAGGATTTTATATTGAATCCTGTACTGTACAGGGAACCAGTGGAGAGAACAACTTATTCATTTTAATCACCACATTATAGTTGTAAAACTGCTTGGAGACAATGTTCATTGTTAAGAACACTATATAAAAAAAAATAAATTGAATTACTTCTTTGCTTTCATGTAAATTGATATCAACGTTTTGATGGTCTATGGTGCAGTGAAGAATACTTCATACAGAATTGCCTCAACTATTTGTTCATCTATTTGTTTAGAGAACAAAACTCTGAAAATAACGTCACTACCATTTCACTTTGTCATTTCACTACCATTTCACGCTTGGCACCCACATTCCCACATAACCTCATCCCTTTAAGTCTGCCCTTTTTCTGCCTTTTAACTCTGCACTTCCATTTGCAAAGGCATTACCTCTTACAAAAGGAAGTTCAGTGTAAGGTTTTAATGCTTCTTGTGAAAGGAAGCAGGAGGACACTGCTGGGAATCAAACCTTCCTGTGTCAGGATTGACTGTCACCAGTGCTATTAAAGAACATCAAACATAGCAAATAAAGATGCTGTTATCACTTAGGCTGTACTCACTTTTGTCGCCAGCTATTAAAACAATAATGGCTGTATGTTCAGGGGACAGTAAATCTGTACTGTTAAACATACTGCACATTGACTACTCTAAAGTTTTATTCCTTGAGAAGATATATTAAATGTTTCCTGAAATATAATAATACAATTATAATCGATATTGTACTTTTTGTCATTTAGTTTATAATAAACAATGCAATATTTAAAAGAGTGTTTAAGTATTACTAGAGACAATCTATGTAATAAGACTAAATTCAAACACCTCATCTTTTTAAATCTTGATTTATTATGAGTTAAGTTGCACTATAAAAGCAAGATCACTAAATCTTTTTGCAGTCAGCAGGAAATACATTGAGATATCCTGTCATTATATATTTACAGTATTTTTATTTATAAAATAAAATTATGCATTTATCACAATAATACTTAATTACATAACACATGAAAGGCAAGTGGATGATATTAAGAAATGGGTATGGTTCAGTGGATATTCAGTTTAGGTAACCTTTTTTTTTTTTTTTTTAAGTAAAAATAACTTCAATAACAGCAAAAAAAAAATCATAGACCCCCTGGCTCAGTTTCACAGATCCCTGCAAGCCAGACCCAACTATGAATATCATTGGTATATACAGTATTACAAAAAATAGATTAAAAAAACGAGTGTGTGTGTGTGTGTGGCCTGGCATCCCATCGTGGTTGTTTTCTAATTTTACACCCAGTGCGATTTTCTGAACTGCAAAGCATAATTTAAAGCCACAAATCCATTTTTAAATTGTGACTAATCTATATACATTGCCTTGTGATTCCAAGGCCAAAAACAATTGTACTAAATTTCAACAACTTTGCACAGTAGAGAATGCTATTAACAGCTGAAGAGTCAATCCATGAAATACCTCCTTTAAGAAAAGATTGGAATGTCCATGGCATTTCACTTTATTCTGCCCCTCATTACCTTCACACAAAGTCCATTTCCTAGTGTTTAACCTCCTACTATAACTTAATTTCTGATGAAATACCAGGAAAAAGGGAATGCCTTTCAAATGTTGAACTCAGACTTTTTACTGACAACATGTCATAGCAGTGAGAAATCAATACCGAAGCACTAATGGCCATAACATTTGGCAGTAAGAAGCATACTTCATTAGTTTGTGGCAGCAGAGGTGTGGTCAAGTGTCAGCTGTAGACAGAAGGAAGGCAAGCAAAGTGGCAGGTAACACGTAATGATTCTCACTAGTGGCTTTTTGCAGTCCAGTTTGTGTCTACCCAGTCGGCCACATCCAAAAGAGACAAAGATTTATTGTTGCAATATTAACCACTACACTAAAAAAAATAGGATGTAAAAAGAGCCCATGCTTATGTAACATTCTGTCTTCAATCATTCAAGCCTTTCTCCATACCCTCACTTGAAAGCTGATGTCACATAATTAGGGCTGCTGCTATCGATTATTTTAGTAATCGAGTATTTAAGCCATTATTCCATTAATTTATCAAGTAATTGGATAAGAAGGACTTTTTCTTAATTAAAAAGCAAAATCGGATCTCTTGAAATTAAGTAATTTGTTTGCCTTTTAAGAAAAATTGAAATTTTTATTGCTGAAATTGCATACAAGAATATAATGGTAAACTAAATCCATTTAGGGCATTTAACAGCCATATTACCTCAAAATACAAATCGAGTCGCCTTTATTAAGTCCCTCTGTAGTCGCGGTGTTTCGGGAAACTATTAGTTTAATGAAACTCATAATTATTCTCATTCATGTATTTATTTATTTAATCTCGCACAGTACCATGATGTGGTTTTCTTGTCCCCAGAAAGCTGCTTGAAATCTTCCACGGACTAAATCTGTGTATTTATCACCAGCTTTAAAAACGTGCTCCACTACCTGCTATAAAAATCAACTTTATTATAATATTATTAATATTTGATTTATCTTTTATCTTTCAACTTCATTCGTTAGTGCACAGAGACTAACTGCTGTTTTACAACGCAAAAAAAGAAACTGTGCCTGATAGGATCTGTTATATGCTGCTGAATTATGTAGCTGAACTCCATATTCCAAAAATAAACCAAATTTGGAGTGATTCATGGTTTAATGCTTTTTATTAAGCAATGCAGTAGCAGTGTACATGTATTAAACGTTGCATGTTTATTTTGCCATGAATAATTGCCATATTTTAAATAAGATTTAATTAGTGTTGCATTTGTATGTTTTTACAAAATGTTCTCTTGCTTAAAGGCAGTGGCCTGAGATATTACTGCGGAAATAAATTTGAGACCTCTACTCAAGTTACATCTGCTGTGATCAGAAATGAGAACTGCACACCTTTCAAAAAACTTTCTCACCATTAATAATTGTGTCACCAACTTTAGATATTTAATTCATCAATGGTAAATAAGGCACAGTGTGAAAAATGACATGTAGACCAAGAAGCCAGACAAAGTTTGTGCTGGGAGGGATAGAATATTAATGGCAAATGCAAGAAAGTCTCTTGGCATGTTTTGTATTTTGGCACCAAAGCTTGGCTCAGGAGTAACAGGAGCTTGGAGCATTTCGCATGGAGCAAAGCTGGAAAGCCTGGTGGCAGGTCAGACTGGTTCACGGAGCTTGGAACTGAGCATTCAGCAAACTGAGCTGTAAAGAGTGTGCGAGTTCCATTTCCCTGCCAGTGCACTCTCCAGCCATGCTGCAGGAAGTATGCAGATAAGGAAAGCCAGTCATGCACACAAGCATGAAAAACATACACCACACACCCACACACACGAGTCAAGTGTGCGTGTCCACTCAGACCCTCTCATATTCAATGCTTGCCTCGCTGTCTTCTCCGTTGCCAAACCAAACCAATCCCTCTGTTCCTAGCCACAATCTGTGCAACCCCCCTAAACTTCCCCTCTGGAATCACTTTACATAACTATCTCAGTGCCCAGCAAATCCTTCAGCCCACAATCACACTTCACTTCCATGTTTGGTCCACTAAATCCTTAAAGTAATTCCCAGGCCCAGTAACGTAATAACGTTACTCAAACCACAAAAAGCTTAAATTTACACAACTCACCCACACCCTTTTTTTCAAAGAAGGACAGGGAAAAACATCTGCTCTGTTTAAATCAGCTATATGACTTTCAAAGCCATCAACATTATACAGCCAACTCTAGAAGTATTTGCACTCTTTAAGGAAAAAAAATCTAAGGAACATGCAAATATACATTTAAAAAATATGAGTCAATTACAAAGTCAATTACAAAATAGTTGCAAATAATAAGGGAAGTGACTAAATTGGTTTCAATTCATTAAACCAAACACATGTGCTGGAATGTACCAAGTAGGTGGCACAGAAAAATATCTTAATGATGATAAATCATTTGGGGGTGGAAGTATTGTCATCTTGTTTGCTTTTTGGTATAGCCCTTGATTCTAATGCTTTAATTTGGGAGATTTTTGCAAACACTGAATGGGAATTGAATAATTATTGAATATATATATACACACATGTAATTCAGTTAATGCACAGTTTATTATTGTGAACATCAACATCAATTTTAAATAAAATACCTACTGAGTCTAAATAACAAATATATTAATAACTAATACAGATCTGAATATACAGTATATTACAAAAGTGGGTACACCCCTCACATTTTAGCAACTATTTTAGTATGTTTAGTATGTGAGGGGTGTGTATTCACTTTTGTGAAATTTATATAAGATGTAGGATTCTTCCTGCTCTCATAGATAAAATAGTACAAAAAGTTTACATTAATTTAAATTCATAAACCAAGAAATAGTTTTTAAAGAGAGGGTTATAGAGATAGAGTATGAGAGATCAGATGTTTATAAATAATGTATGTCTGTGCCATGCCTCTACTATAATAAATCTGTTGGTGTTAATTCTGTGTGCTGTTTTTTGAGTTATGTTTCTCATCTCAACATTCTCCAGTTTGTTAAATTCGTCTTGTCTTACAGCCTGTTTTTTTAAATCCTCATATAAGGTCAATGACAAGCAAAACTTATTTATTTAGCTCAATAAAGTCATTAGAAAACTGTCACTCTGTATGTTACTGTGGTTACATTTGTTTAAATGGCAGCACATTCATTTAGAGCAGAGTTCATACTTGAATGAAAGAAGGCTGTTGGCTATATTTGGCACATAGGCCTTGAGTTTGACATGTGCATTAAAGAGTAAACTGGTTGTATGTGTGTGTGTGTGTGTGTGTGTGTGTGTGTGTGTGTGTGTGTGTGTGTGTGTGTGTGTGTGTGTGTGTTTGTGTGTGTGTGTGTGTGTGTTTGTGTGTGTGCAGAAACATCAGAAGTTTTCTGAAGTTCCCTGTTTTTTCAGAAAACCAATCACTCCAAAACATCATGCTGTGTGGACCTCTGTTCAAGCGCCAGTGCACCTGCAGTGCTTTTGACATCTTACAGCGTGTTTTTCTTTAGTTGGAAGAAGTGAGATCAGATCTAAAGCAAAGCCAGCTTTTTCCCTCCACAAGTAAGCACAACTGACAGGACTGATCATGAAAAACAAATTATAAAAAAAGAGTGAAAGGAGAGAGCGAGAGAGAAATAGTAAGAGACTGAGATAGAAAAAATTGTTGGGGAAAATAAAAAAAAAATAACAGCTAAAATCATGGAAAGATTGTTTACAATTCATCTACACAGCAGGTCAACTTGACTCCCTAGTTCATTTGCAGGAAAGTAAATGTGCTCGCTCTCTCAATCTTTCTCTCTCTTTCTCTCTCTCACCCACACACATACACACACGCATGCTGTTGATTATTATTTCAGCTGAGCGTGTGTGTTGCATGAAAGTTCCTGGAAGAGGTTGAGAGTTAAAATGGATAATGTTAGCTTAAAGCCCTCCTGACAAGGCCAAAACTTAAAAAACATTAATCAAACTTCCCTTTGGGATCTTTAGTCTTGCAGCACAGGCCATCAGTACACCTCATAACAAAAACCCACTCCGACATTCACACTCTTTTACATCTCCACATTCACACGCTGACTCTCCTATATTCCTATTTGACATCCAACAGTACACGTTTATCACCTCTATTAACACTGAAAGGGAAAGTAATGCAAAGCTCGATATAATATAGCTCGTTTTACACCCAGACCTTTTTGGCACGGTATACTGACTGACCTTATTAATGCTGCGCTGATAAGACTGTGCCACGTGAAATGTGGAAGCAGACAGTCATTTAATCAGTGCTGTTAAGTAGCGTTTACCAACCTGGAATCAGGACACCATTGTGCTGTGCATTGCTGAGGCAGTAACAGAGTAGTCTGTGATTAGACATGCAGACATCGCAATAAAAGGCCATAGAGATATGCATTCTGAGATAACATCAGATGTCCTTTTTTCACAAATGTCATCTGACATGATTCATATTGCAGGCACATTTGTTTTTCTCATAGGGTTGAGAGTAACTAAAGATAGGGTTCAGGAAAGTTCATAGTCCAAACTGCATTTCTACCTGAATAATTAATATTAGAAGAAGAAGAAGAAGAAGAAGAAGGAAAAGAAGAAGAAGAAGAGGAAAAAAACTAAAAGAAAAAGAAGATGATTATGTGGTCTATCAATAATTTTGGACCAGGTGGATGCATGATGGAATCTCTAATGGATAACAGTAATCCAGGTTTGGGACAACCTTTTGCAATCATCACCTTTCACAAGATATAATCTGCAATAAAATACCCACAGTGATCCATTAAACAGCCAACTGTTTTAACAACACACAGCGGAGCTATAAAAAAGCAACTGCAGATCCAAACACTACTATACACTACTTGGCAAAAAAATAAGCCAAGGCCACAAAACAAACAATGAAGCTTTAAACAGTCTTAACGACAAACAATTGGTCAGGAAATGAGCAAGAATTAAACAATAAAAAATATGTATATTAACATGGGATAGGTTCTTACTTTTTATTACCGAGTTCTCTAAATGCCATGTGGGTAAACTTATATACAGCTTTTTTCAAAAAGAAAAGTCAAATGTTATTTCATTTAACGTTGATAGCTTCAAACAGTTAAGTTTGTGAACCAAGACGTTCAATTTTCCATAAATATTCAAAAATCTGTATTATTATTTTGTGGACAAGAAAACTATATGGGTAAATTTGACTCTTTCTAGCTTATTTAAAAACAGTTAACTCCAGCAAAAGCAAACTAACAAACTGTGCCACACAAATCTACAAAGTGCATTTATTTAATTCTTGCTCATTTACTAGCTGAAGATTTGTTGTTGAGATTTCATAAGCTAAATATTTTGCATAATCCTCTTTGCTCCCAAAGTGCCAACACACTTATCCTTACCCTATCCTTAACATGCTGGCAAATGGAAAGACAAGTAAGTCTTTTTTTTTTTTATGTTTGCATAATGAACCTGTTAATGGGGGCACTTGGACACTAGTGGCATGTTGGGTTAACATGTAATTATGATTCTTACTGATATAATGCACTAAGTGGTCTATTGGCTTTGCTAAAGATGACCAGTAAAGCTGTTATATCCCTTTGAAGAAGGAATCCTCTCAAAACTATATGCCATTCTAAGGTCACTGAATAGCATTGGAATCACGTTGTTCAGGAGATTTACCTATTCCTCTTACATCTGTACATCACTCTCTTTCTTTCTCTTTCCCTCCCTCTGCTCATAAATCTGGAAACCGTACAGGTATTGTCAGCACTCATCACATAATTCAAGCTTGTCCTCACTTTCTTACAAACTTCTTTCCTGTTTTTATTCCCTGTCCATAACACTTTACCTATCTCTCTCTCCACTTATGCATCTTTCTGCTTTACTTCAGTCTGTCTGTCTAACCTATTCCTTTATCTCTCTTTCTCTTTTCGATTTGCTTATGTACCTGCCCTCAGTACTGGCCTTGAATCTGTCTGTCAGTTTGAGTGGTTTGAACATTTGGATGCATGCAAGCAGTTGTGTGTGTTGATTTTATACCATAGTGTGCACACTTAATACTGATTGGATGGAAGGTTTGTAGAAGGGTCACAGGTATTTCTGGTCAGTTTAATTACCATTTGAAATGAATACATTACTTTATAAAAACTGCAACCGAAGTAACCATGCAGTTGCATAGAGAGAGAGAGACAACCATTGTAAATTATCAAATTTCCTTACTCATTTAACTCATATGGTTAATACTTTGATAATTATTCTTTATTTAAAAAATTCCAATGAAGATAAAAAATTATATAAATGCCAAAAGTTATTATTAGTATTAGTATTATTAGTAGCAGCGAAGCAGCAGAAGTGAATGTAATACACACATATGTATGCAGACTGTTGATACACCAAGAGGGTACACAGTGGTAAACTTGGCTGTATCCCAAATTTTGAGATGTGATGCAGCTATCAATTTCATTTTTTTTTCTCCTTTAAGTGGATAATTTCTTTAATTTAAACATTTGATATGTCTTATATTTTCAATTTTCTTGTGCCTTCCAGGTTTTTCCCCTTTGTTGTAGTTCCCTATCCTTTTCCTAGTCATAGTCGTGTCATTTGTTGTTGCTCATCAGTTTTTTTTGGATTACAAGTTTTACATCTGCCTTCTATAAAATCATTTTATATATAAAAAAAAAAAGTTTAATCCAGAATATTTTTGGAAACTGTGCATGGCACTATCATATATATAAACTACGAACTGCCCACAATATTGCCTGTTGTAGATGTCTGCAATTATCAAATACTGTGATTTAGAAATCTGTGTGCACCACTAGTAAATTGCTTCCCACAGGAAGACTGGGTAAAAAGAAGACGATTATGTCTTCCGTTTTCTATACTATAACATTTTTGGCAAGTGTTTGAGTGATATTTGAGTTACTTTTTAGGTGAAGTATTAAGCTTTAAACTCAACATTAAATTAAAATCCTTACACAGTGTTTTGTTCAACAAATGCACTAACAACAAAATGACAAAGAAATGCATTTGTAGCTGTTAGTTTGGTCCTTGGTATATCTACAAGCATGTATAGTATGTCTTTTCATGTGCATTATTTTTTTGCATTGATAGTTGAACCCAGTAAGGAAGTCTGTGTCCCTCTTTTGAGAAGTAAAGGAAAAAATAGACTTTTCCTGACTACAATAACACATACAACCTCTCTAATCTAACAAACACATGGGCCACTGTGTTTTTGTAGAGAGATGTGTTTGCAGGATGTGCATTACAATTTCACCACACACACACACACACACACACACACACACACACATTATATATATATATATATATATATATTGTTTTATTTGCGATTACAGTTTAATACTTTTCCTTTATTTTAAACATTGTACATTAATACTAAAGACATCCAAACTATGAAAGCACAACACGTATGCAATTAGGTAGTAAAAGAAAGTGTGTAAATACCCCCATAATATGTTTTAGATTTTAGATTGCCCTAAGTAGCTGATGACAGCTTGGCAAGTTCATAGCATTCGTTAATTAGATTCTCGAGATGGCCATTTGGAATTTTTTACAATTTACTGGTGCGCCTTGTCAAAAGTTAATTTGTAACATTTCCTGCCTACTTTATATGCTTTAAACAATCAATTTTCTTGTAAAGAGGAAAGGGTCAATATACCTATTAGTGCTAATACAACTACTGTACAAATCTATATTATTTAAATTTATGAATTTAAAATGTATTTCCATGTGCAGTTGTCAAAACTATTAAATGCTATGATAAAACAGGCTCTTATAGGGACCATCCCAGGAAAGGAAGACCAAGAGTTACCTCTGCTTTAAAGGATAAGTTTAGTAGAATTAACAGGCTTAGAAAATGCATATTAACATAATTACTTCTCAGAATTCTAGTGACAAAATATTTTTCAACATTCACTGTTCAGAGGAGACTGTGAGTCAGGACTTGTGGCAAAGAAATCATTACTTCAAAGGAAGAACAATCAAAAGAGACTTGCTTGGCCCAAAAAAACACAAGGAATGGACATCAGATGCGTTGGGATGGGATGAGTTGGAACAGAAAGTGAAGGAAAAACAGCCAACAAGCACTCAACACCCTTGGGAACTACTTGAAGATTGTTGGAAAACATTCCAGGTGGCTACCCCATGAGACTGACAGAGAGAATGCCAAGTGTGTGCAAAACAAAAGTTTGCTACTTTGAAGAATAAAGATTTTAAACATATTTAGGGTTATTTCATGTTTTTGTTCAACACGAAAATTCTATACATGTACTTTCATTACTTATTATTATTAATGTACAATGCATTATTGTTTTATTATAGTGTACAATAAAAAAAACACCAAAGGAAAAAGTGTGTCCAAATATTTGACTGTGATTTACAAAGGCTTTATTTGTATAATGCCTTTTTTTTTTATTTCACTTACACTCATCAAAATATTTAGTTTATTAAAGTTTATATGTATTTTATTCTTTTTATCATATTATGGTTACATTTAATGTTGTAGAGTTTACAAAAAATGTGAATGCTGTTATTATTTACATTATAACAGCTTTAAATAGCTATCCTATCTTCATCAATCTGTTCAAGTTTATAAAATAAAATGAATTAATAAACAGCCTGTTATGTTATATACTATATGCCTCTAACATTGCAGTAACAGTTTTGTGGAAGAACCACATATAGCTGGAAAAGCCAGGTGTCCCAATACTGTCTATGTAGTGTAGAAAATTATGAACCTCAAAGCTAACAGTGCTTAGTTATTACTGATAGAACCCTGGAAGTACTTCTTTTTTTAAGATTGTTCCTTTCAGCCAACATTACAGTCAGAGCTTGGATAAAAAGAAGGACAACCAATCAGAAATGAGAAATCAGCAACACTGTGGTGTAAGCATTTTTTTTTATATATAAATTAGCTGCAGAATAAATACCTACAATCAATACACAATAAACTGCAGACTGTATGAATGTAATCTTCCAAAGCCCTGCATCTGATAATGTCACTGCATATCACCATTCCATCCGGCTACTTTTCACTGTTGGAGTTACTATATTTCTGCATGTATGTAAAGTGAATTTAGGGAGGTGATAGACCCTAAGTGATAGACCCGTGCCTTGATTCCCAAGTTTCAAAATATAAAAGACTGCCAACTTTCATGCGAGGTACTAAAATGTTGCTGAAGGGTTTCAAAGCGGCATAAAACAACAACAACAAAGCAATAGATAGTGCACTCCTTTATTTTTTAATAAAATCCTGTTTATGATTTAAAAAGGCAAATTTCATTGACTTCCGAGAGACTTCACATTTACCTTTTATATTACATTCAGTAAAAGACTTCCAGAGTGCCAGCTTTCTTCTTGGCGTGCTACCATGTTGTTTTATGAGTGTATAATAGGAAAATGGGCTTGCTCTCTTTGTTGTGGCTGTACTCCAACAGCGAGTCACAGCTCCAACACAAACACCACAGTGAGAGATAAGAAACGTGCAGCCGCGAGCTTGTGAATTCAACTGAGAGTTAAAGAGTGACTCCTGAACTTCTCAGACTAACACCCAGCTCTAGGGCAAATTATAAGGCAACCAGCTTGAGCTTTTCAGAGCTGATAATGCTAAAATGATAATATTTGGTTCACAAAATGAGCCTGATGTTTCCAGCCTACAACTTTAATTTTATTGTTTGTACAACATAGACTTATATAATCCTTACCGATTGTATTAATTACATCTGCACTTAATTAAGGAATTCTGAACAATGACCACTTAAATATACCCTATATGGGAAAATTCTGTAAACACCTGAACATTAGATTGTGTGATTTTATCAGCTGAATTCCAGGTTCACACACAAGACAAACTTCAATTCATTTTTATTTGTATAGCTGTATAACAATGGACACTGTCCCAAAGCAGCTTTACAGAAATAAAGCTGTTGTAAAATTAGAATTTATAAGTTTAGTGACTGTAAGGTTTTTTTCCCTAATGAACAAGCCAGTGACAAGGAGAAACTCCCTAAGATGGTATGAGGAGGAAACCCTAAAAGGAACCAAACTCTAGAGCAGGGGTGGCCAACCCGTGGCTCGCGAGCCGCATGCGGCTCTTTGGCTGGTTTCATGCGGCTCTTACGTTCATATCGATTTTTGTGTGTTTGATTTTTAATGTGCGTGTTCGCTTTGCTTAAATTCAATACGGTATTTTTAAGACCTAAATTAGCTTGCCCCTACTGGGAAACTTTGCGGTATATCAGAAGGGGATTTGTCTTGAAAAAAATCTCACACGCTATCTGAAGGGGATTTGTCTTGAAAAAAATCTCACACGCTATTGTCATACTCTTATCGGCAGTGTAGCGCCGCTTGAAGTAGAACACACCTACTCACTGTCTGGTTCACTCCCAATCATTAACCGTATATGCCATTGGATTAGAGTTCTGTCAATTTCACAGCTCAAACAGGAGAAGTGTGATTTCACAGGCTGCAGACCACATCTTTGTGCTTAAAATAGACATTTCTTCCTGTTGTTTTAAACAATAAATGCACAATCACTTTCCCAAATAGTCTGCTGTAAGTGAATGTAAAAATCTGGGGTTTTAATAATGCAAGCATTCTGACACATGACATTTTAGGGTGTAGAACAGTAAATTCTTGTTTGTATTCAATAAACAATCATTTTTACATGGTAGTCATATTTTTATACAAATATTTTTTATTCAAAGAAAGCAAGTATAAAGAAAATAAAGTTCAATGCATTCATAATAACTCTAATCTTGCTAACACTAGTCATGATACTGATACTTAAACTGCATGCTAGCCCAGTCACAACGTTCAGTCGTAACGACTATTTTAAACTCCAAGCTAAACCTAAACCAAGTCAGGAGGTAAACATTTTTCCGAAATGTATATATACTGACATATATAATTACATCCTAAGTACTTAGAGTCACAGATCTCAGAATTAAAATTACATATCTCAGGTTGGAGTGGTTGAAGTCTCCAGCAACAATTAAAGGTCCTTCGGGATGTGCAGACTGTTGTTTGCTGATAGCTGCGTGCAGTTCCTCCATGCTAGTTTAGTGTTAGCATCCAGAGAAATGTACACTGCTGTCACAGTGCCAGTCAAACAGGTCACTCTCACACATTCAGATGTGCTTTTTAAACATCTAATTCTAATTTTTTTTGTGTTTGCATTTCTGAAGGTGTTCCACTGATTTAGGGTGAGAAGGCCTGCGCTTCAATTAATCCCAAAGGTGTTCAGTAAGGTTGTGGTCAGAGCTCTATAGCAAGACATCACACTTTTGATTGTTGTAATACATTTATCTTGAATAATAATAAAAAAAAAAATTTATAAGCATGAGCCCCATCAGACTTGTCGTGGGGGTTGTGTAGCAACCATTTATAGTGCCCTTCTTAATGCTAGTCAGAGATTAGGGTTCAAGTTTAAATTATTTGAAGTGCTCGTTCTTAATGTTATATTTCAGACATACATAGAGAACCCCTACTATCTCTCATGCTGGCCATCGTGTACAGACCCCCAAGGCCCTACGCTGATTTTCTTCAAGAGTTTGCTAATTTTCTTTCAGACCTCTTGGTCAATTTTGATAAAGTGCTGCTTATGGGAGATTTTTATTTTTATGCAAATGATGCCCTAGGATTATTATTTGTGGACTTACTAAACTCTTTTGGGGTTAAGCAAAACATCACTAGACCAACTAATCGTTTAAATTACACACTAGATTTAATAATATCCCACGAAGCAGACCTCACGGATATAGATATTTTACCTCAGAGTGATGATATCACAGACCATTACCTCATACAATACACACTACCGGTGAAGCAGATTAGCTGCCTTTCACCATGTTATCGACTTGGTAGGACTATTGTTTTGACCACTAAGGACAGATTCATAAATAACCTGCCTAATCTGATCTAATAATTTAACAACAAAATGGCTAACAACATATACACTATCCTCACAGCACATTAGACACCATTGCCCCATCTGATTAAAATAGGTTAGAGAAAAAAACACTTGCACCATGTTATAATAATCAAACTCATGCACTAAAAAGAGAGCAGCCTGTAGCCAGGTTTTTAAAATTGTGTACAGAAACAGAATGCTCAGCTACAAACAGACACTAATTGCTGCTAAGGCTGAGCACCTGAGCAAACTCATAGAAAACAACCAAAACAATCCCAGGTTCCTTTTTAGTACAGTGGCAAAATTGACAACAATTCAGATATCTAAAAAGAGTATTCCATGACAGTGTAGTAGTGGGGAATTTTTTTACTGAAAATTTTTAAGGTATTACAAACACAATTGTGGCGGTCCAACCTCTGACAGCATCTTGTGATTCAGTCTCACCTAAAGCGCCACAATTACAATTACAATGCTTTACAGTATAGGACAGGAAGAGCTGTACGATCTTATTGCCAAAGCCAAATCAAAAACATGTCTGTTAGATCCCATTCCACCAAAACTACTGAAAGAAGTGTTACATGCACCTGGTGGGCCTTTTCTCAATATTATTAACTCCTCACATCCTTAAACCCCTCAAGTTGGCAGTTATTAAGCCCCTCATTAAGAAACGTGATTTGGATTTAAATTAATTTTCAAATTACAGACCCATTTCAAACAGTCCGTTTATGTCTAAGATTTAAAAAAAAAGATTGTGTCTGCACGATTATGCTACTTCTTACAAAAAAACTGAACACTTGTAAATAACATCCGTACATTTATTTAACAACATTTTTTACTCTGTATATACTACTTTAATTAACTGTCTGGTTTACTATTCTGTTACATTATGTCTGTACTATGTCCTGCACTGGAAGCTTCTGACAAAAATCAAATTCCTTGTGTGTGCATACTTGGTAAAAAAGCTATTTCTGACTATGATTTTGAAAACAAAATCTTTGAAGAGTGTCAGTGATGTTTCAGGCCCCATCATAGCAGATAAACTGCTCTAAATAAATTACCTGTTATTAGCCTCAGACCAAGGCTACATCGTTCTGTTTGTTTTACAAGATCTAAGTGCTTAATTTAATGTTATACATCATGATTTTCTCGTAGATTGTTAACAGAATTACATGGATATAATAATAATAAGGAACAGGCATAAAGCTGGTTTAAATCTTACCTGTCTGATCATTACAATTTTGTAGCTTTAAATGGTAAACTATCCAGGTTAATTCAAGTAAGTTATGGGATGCCACAAGGTTCAGGTCTAGAACCCCTGCTTTTCACAATATACATGCTTCCCTTGGGAAATATTATTAAAAGGCATGGGATTACCTCCACTGTTATGCTGATGATACCCAACTATATATCTCATTAAAACAATATGAAACATCTCAATAGGCTTGGTTAACTGTGTTAAAGAATTAAAAGATTGGATGACGCATATCTTTCTACTCATAAATTCTGACCCTAACCCTAACCCAAGTCAGAGATATTGCTCATCGGCCCAAAAAAACAATACGCAGAAGCTCCAGCAATTTATAATATTGCATTTAGAAGTAGTTATTGTAACTACAAATTCCACAGTAAACGACCTGGACAATTTACACAGCAACTAAAAGATTATACTGTTTTCACCTATATTACAAAAACAGACTTCTTTCACCTTAGAAATATTTCTAAGCTAAGAAACATGTTGTTTAAATCTGATGCAGAGAAGCTCGTTCAAGCATTCATGACCTACAGACTGGACTATTGTAATGCATTACTAGGTGGTTGTCCTGCATCATTAAAAAACAAGCTCCAGTTCTCACAAGGTCAAGAAAATCCATGTATTTATCCAGTCTTTCAACATACTACAATCCGTCATGCTCTTTATGGTTCTCAAAACCCTGGACTTTTAGTAGTTCCTAGAATAGCAAAGTCTGCTAAAAGCGGTAGAACATTCTCACATTTAGCTGCTAAACTTTGGAAAAGACTTTCTGACAGTGCTCGGGACTCAGACACACTCTCCCAGTTTAAGCGTAGATTAAAGACGCATTTTTTTTTATCATAGCCTACACATACCACATCACATAACAGTACATCTGAATAAATGCACATCATTAACTTGTGCTTGTTTATATTATGAACAGCAGCTATGCTAATTCCTCTCCACTGCTTCTCTTTCTCTACCCATCCCGAGGCATCCTGAGGTTGCGCCAGCTCCAGTTGTGTCCCAACTCATAAAGTTAATGGACTATCAAAGAAATACATGCATACCCCGCAAACATCCCGAACCATCTAGCGATGTACCAGTGCCATTCGAATCCCACTTCATGTAGAGTTTGGACATTGGACCGCTTTGAATTTTTAAAGGTTCTGGCTTGGAGGAGTTGGTGTTGGATCTATGATGATCTCAAATGTTGAGGTCTTTTATGGTTTGATCAGTAGCTTTTGGTTACACAAAGTCAAATGACTGTATAAAGACATTACTCATAATCACATCACTGTGCTTAGGAAAACTAAATTGGAGTCATTAATGACAAACTGGCTAGATGACAATACATGTGAATGAGTATGAGAATGGTGTCTTCCATCCATTCACCTATTCATCACCTCTTTTGAAACCACTGTGGAAAAAAAATAGTTACTGATGAACTATTAAATCCATTATGTTGAAATTAATATAGATTTGTTGCAGAAGATTCTTCCTGAAGTAACACCACCTACCACATATTTAAATATGTACACCTTACAAAATGGCATTTTATAAGTATGTGCCTTAATGGTCAGTGTAGAGTCTGGGATTAAACCAAAGTACACACCAATGATCGCCTGTAACTCACCTCACATTATGAGGTGCCCTCACCTGATTAACCTGATAGTTACTCATTCCAGACTCTAGTCACATTAACCTTCACTCGTGGCAACTGTGTTATCACCCACATTCCAGATGGCATGAAAAAAAATGATAGTTTCTTGAGTTTCCAGCTTAGTTTTAAGCCTGTGATATTTTCACACCCAATTTTCTCTGAAGACTGATGAGATGTAGGCATACAAAGATGCAGGTGCACATTGTGTGTGTGTACGTGTGTGTGCGTGTGTGTGCGTATGTCTATGTGTGTGTCAGGGTTATTAATCATGTGTCAGTGTTGTGGAAGACACATAGCATGTTTATGGTAGAACAAAATCAGACAATTTTTTTCAGAATCACAGGTATGTGAAAACATTGAATAGAATGAGCAAAATAAAAGTATGATAATAAATGAGAATAATAATAATATAACACATTCTAATACTTTAAGCTATATTAATGCACCTAGCTAGCTAATTCGTTTTCCTTTCATTACTACATAATTTGTGGTGTGCACATAAAAGTCCCAAACAGGCTGCTTGTGCATTTAAGAGCTTATGCCTTAGGCTTTCACAACAATATAATTTATATTATAGTCATTTGTTAATAAATGCTGACCCGATAATGACCTACAAATTTAAATATGGTGGGAATAATGCAGTGTGCATTTATGCAACTCACCCTGTGGATGGTGTCATGATACAGCCTCCACGGTCCACTGTCATCCCACAGCCACATCCCCGCTCTGGAGTGTCGTGGTTCATTCCAAAGTTGTGGCCTAATTCATGAGCTAAGGTCACAGCTGCCCCGAGTGGATTGTCTGAGTGGTCCTGTATGGAGTGAGAACTAAATCAGAACAGTGCAGTCATACATTATTATTGAACTGTAAAACTTCTGCCTGAACCTGAGCTGAATACATCCATATTTGCTTTTTTTCTTATGTGTACCTGTCAAATTATTTCTAAAAATAAATCTAGGTACAGGAATTGTAATCCAAGATCAGCGTTATAAATATGGCACCTAAACATCACACTTACTGAACACTTTTTGGGATGAATTGCAAGTGTAGTGAAGGTTAATACCAGCAAAAGAATAGCCAACCTTGAATTAATACCCATAGGACTAAAATAAGCAGAACATTTACCAAGCACAAATGCGGGTAATTGTCAAGTGTCCACATACCTCTTGTCTTATATTGTATTTGCTTGCATCTATTTCAGAGTTCTACAAAAGAATTCAATTGAATTCAATTAATTTTTTTTGTATAGCGCTTTTAAAAAAGAACATTGTCTCAAAGCAGCGAAGAATACCTGCTCAACTGGAATATTACATTTTCTCAAAAAAAAAAAATTGACTTTCAGTACCTTTATTGTTACACATTTATCATTTCCTGCCTTGATTATATTCATTATAGTAGCTGGTGACAAGAGGAGCATTTTTTTTTTTTTTTACAGCCACCATGCAAGATCCTTGTCTGCCTTATTTCATATAAAGTCAGGACCTGGTAGCTTGAATGCATGCTGTATGTTTCAGTTGTAAAAGTCAGCTCATTAAATAGAGCAAGTAAATGGAAGGAACACACCTACAGAAAAACCTCAAACCAACCAAAGAAAAAAAAAAAAACTCTCTTTTCTCACTTCACAAGTGGCTGATCTGCTGACACTACCGAGTCAATTAATAAGCACCATTTATCACAGCAGACAGCTGCAGTTTTTTTTTAAATTATCACATACTCCTAATCACTTCTCCCAAATGAGACTCTGCTGAATTTAAAAGACGGGAACTTTTGCCACACCCGAAACAGAGACATATTCCTGGAGCGCGAGTGATTTATCTGGGTTAATAAAAATGTAAATGTGTGGTATTTAGCTGCTGTTTGAAACTGCGGGTGATTTTTTTTTCGGATTGACATGCTACTGCTGAAAGGTGAAAAGAATGTAGGTGTTGCTAAAGGACCTTGGGAAGCTCCAACAGTGTTCAACCTAATTAGATTCATTACAACTCAAAATCACATGTGGTTCAGCTAGCACAAGTCTCTACAGCCCAAGGAAGCATAATAGAGGCAATCATATGTGAGGAAAAAAATTACACGCACAAAAAAAAAAAAAAGAACCAGAACAGAATGTGGGCCTTTTATGGCAAGTCATTAATATACCATTGAAGAAGGAGAATTTTTAAAAGCTTTATTTTTAGAATTTTTTGGTGATGTGCATTAAAAGGTGTGATTTCTACAGAGAATCAATTTACTCTCACACTTGTCTTTTTAACCCACTGAGATAAATGCCACTGAATACTGAACGAATAACAGATTTAGCTGATTGGGTTTAACAGTAGAAGCCTGTGAGTAAAATATCTTAAACACCTACTAACCATACCAATAATCAGGACGAAAAATAGAGGATTTTAATTGTTCAGAGTAAAGCCTACGGGAAAAAACATTGTTTGTGCCTGGCTGTTCTGGTGTATAACCAGAAGGCAACAGTTTGAAAACAAAGTGGGCTGGGTGTGTGGGGTCTAAATGATTCTTTTTTAGCCCTTTTCTCCACTCTGGAGGAGTTGAAGCTTGGGCAGTGGGGCACCTGTCAGTGTCATGGGCAGTGTAATTTTCGTTCCAAAAATGTTAACTTAAACTCAAGGAGAAAATATTTTTTGCCTGATGCCTTCTCATTAAAGCCTAACAGTCCAGCCAGGACTCTGTAAGAACATGTCTGGCATAAAAGTGATTAGCATTGTCTTGATGTGTGATTTGACCTGTGTGGATTTTTTTTCTGTCATTTGGAGATGTGTCAGGAGCCCATGTTCCTGGATCAATTACCAAAATAAATTAGAAAATCTTAGAAAAAACACAAACATTACATGCATTCACGAGGTATGACACCACTTAAGTTCTGAGACTCTAACTGATATTTGTTTCTATGCACAAAATGACTAAAACTTAACAAAACGTGGACTCAAACTTGACTTACATTTGTTATGAAAGATTTGTGTTAGTTATGTGTATCTAAAAAGCATATTAATAAAGGAATTCATAACATTTACAAAGATTTGAAGCAATAAAATTATTTTTACTCAGTGGAAGCAAATTGGAAAGCTCAGAGAAAAGCATCACAAACATGAGGAAAATATACACAATAAGGATTAAACATTTTAATCTTTACATTTTTTTTTATTTTTTTTTTTATTTTTTTCTTCAGATCAGTGTTTCCTGAAATGTAACTAAAACGCTGTTTATCTAACTGCTAACTAGCTATATACTTCCCAGCTTCCCAAGCTTGACTGTTCATGCTAATACTACTACCAACACTATTGTATTTGCCATGTCAAAGATAACTAGCACAACCATAATACCTGCATTGCATTCTAGGACTCCAACATTTTCTGTCTCTTCTGTGTTGGGATTCTCATAAAACACAATTATACACTATTCATGATTGGGCAGTATGTTTGAGATTGCATAGTTTTCTTTTTTCCTAGTATTAAACACAGTTGCTGCTGCACTAGTAATATTCACTTCTGATTAGATGCAAAAACATCACTGTTCACATCAGAGCTTTTTTAAAATAATCACTAATTTAATGCATTTTCAAAGAAAAGATTTACCATAACAATTCCTCCAGACTGCTCTGCAGTGCACATGCTCATGATGGGGGCCATGCCAATGGTTGTGCCCTGGAAATACACACCGCTAAAAGAAAAAACAACATATCATTAAATAACTGCATTCACTAAAAATTTCATTTGGATTTAGGAATTTATTTTGATTAATTTAGAATCAATTTCATTTATTAAACATTAGGTGTAGTATGTACTGTATGTACAGTATGCATGTGATATGTGTGTGCCATGATGAGTATGAAACTCTTTGTATGGTACTGATGTACAGGTTGCACAGATGTTTTTAGTGTGTGTACCTGATAAGCTGAGCATTGTCATGAGGTCTGAGAGGTAGCAGTTTAAGTTTTCTCCAGTCTAGAAACTCGTGCAGTGTGGTAAAAGGGTCCTGTGTCACTGAGCATTTGTCAGAGTCACTCCAAACCTCCAGTCCCACCAGAGCTACTCTGATATTTAGGACCCTGTAAAACTGATACATACACACACACATACACACACACACACACACACACACACACACACACACACACACACACACACACACATGCTAATGTGTACAATATCAGTGTTTAAAGAGCATTAGAGATATATAGTAAAAATTAAGCTGGTAAGTCCGGAAATAAACCATTTCTCAAGCCCAATACTCATTTTAATCCAAGTACACAAACCTACAGCAGCTCTGCCTTGGCTAAAGTTAGCATGCTCAGCTATTCAGCAGTTCAAAATGAAATTCAACTCATACAGATATGTATGCCTTTGCTATGCTGTTTTTCTTCTGTAATGAGCTCTCATGAGCTTTTCTAAGCTTCTGTGTTAGCATAGTTAGCTGTACAAGATGCCATTCAAGTCCTAGAAAGCCAGGTTATAAAACTATGAATATAACTCATAATGATTTATGGAAATGGTCAAGAATATTGTTGATTTCCTGTTTTTCTTACAGGGTAATAAGCTCGCATGAGTTTTTAAGCTCTGGTGTTAGCAATGTATTGCTAATGTAAGTCGATTTGGTCAGTTTTTAAACTCCCCTATTTCTGAATACAAAACCAAATCTATCTGCACACTGTGACAAGCAGTTTTTTAAACTAAAAAAAAAAATGCTGTCTTACACCTGACCTTTAGTTAGTGAGATCACCAAATTATTGACTTCCATCTACACTATATGGCCAAAGGTATGTGAACAACTTTCCAACTTTTCTTCACCCATACACCCAATTTCACATCCTGGGCATTAGATAGAGTTGCTGTTATAATATCCTCCATTCATTTAGAAAAGCTTTCCACAAGTGTGGCCCGGGGGATTTGTGCTCATTTAGCCACAAGAGCATTAGTAAGGTCCTGCAATAATGCCAAGTGAGATGATCTGGGCTTTAGTTGGTGTTTTAATTCATTCCAAAGGTGTTCAGTGGGGTTTAGGCCAGGGTCACTCGAATTACTTCAGTTCAAAATTGGCAAATCATGTCTTGATGAATCTTATATAGTGTCATGCTGGAGCATGTTTGTGTCTCTTAGTTACAGTGAAGAGAATTCTTAAAGCTGCAGCACGCAATGACATTCTACAAAACTGTGCATTTATACATTTGTGGCAACAGTTTGACAAAAGCATTTTTATATCTGTGATTGCCAGGTGTCCACATACAGGCCATACAGTGTTTATCTTTAAGACAGCTACAGTATTTGTCCATCATACTGTACCTTGTCCACATAATTTGCAATCTCGGCCATCCTCTGCTTCACCTTCTCTACATCCTTTCCTTGTTTATGATACTAGGGAAGGAGAAATAGATTCATCATAACTCAACAACTCAATACACAACAATGTAATAACTCATCATTGACATCATGGGAAAAAACACATGAAAACCAACAGAGCTCCATGAGCTCCAGAAAACGAGAAAAAAAGTGATACAATTTCATATCAAGTGAAACTAACAAATCTATGCATGTGTGATAAGATCTACAATACTGTCATCAGAGATACAGGGAGGAGGAAATAAAAAGATTGCCACTATTGTTTAATCATTTATAATAATAATGCAGAGAAATAATCACATTGATTTGATATGAATCGATGAATTGTGATGAATAGTTTGTGAATTCCTGTCAAGGTAAACTTAAAAAATGAGAAACATTTCATTATTTTATTGAAAGCAAGAACACTTTATTCTTTCTCTCCCTTTCTCTCACTCACACTTCACACACACTCGCAAACACTTAACCAGCAGCTTCTCTAGTCATCATTTCCTTTACAGCTGATGGCCATTTTTGACCAGCACTCAACTTCCTGTGTCCTGTCTGGCCAGTAGGAAATGGTTTTTCACTTCCTGTGTAAACCCCCACTCTGACCTGATTTTAAAACAAGCCAAAAAAAAACCCAACTAGACCATCACAGTGGTCTGAAAATCCATGGCCTATCCCTTAACCCTTGGTGGGTTATGAGCTCATAGAACCTGGCAACAGATAAGTGGCATCTGTTGTCCTATGGGCATTACCGCTAACCTGGCAAAAAAACATACCTCCCTGTTGTCCGCCACAATAATGAGCTCCACATATTTAGTTGTCTTCTGTGCATCTCTTTTAGACTGCAAGGGAAAAAAAATATAAAGTTAGGAAAACATTGTTTAAAAAATGCAAATGTGAAGAGTGTTAGCTACTGTAGATATATACGGTACCAAACAAAAAGCTTGTTTTTCAAAAATCTGTTTAATGCTTTTGTTTTCCTTTTCTTGTTGCTATACCTACTTGTGCACAGGTGAACTGCAAACAGCTGAGCTATGCTAGATATTATATGTTTAGCTAACTAACTTTTTACTTTCGCTTTAAGTGCGATAACATTGTCAATGTTTAAATCGTAAAACACCACCCATAAAATTATTTAACTTTAAAAGACATGGGATTCAATATTTTATGTTTGTGACTTAATGTTATGTTTATGCTTGTATCTTGCCCTCATTTCTTTCTGACTTCTAAACACTTACTAGGAGTTTCTGTGAGATCAGTTAAGTTTAGCTATTGCAGGCTAAATGCTGTCTAGGATCATTTAGTCACTGACAGAGCACAACACCACCAGAGGACTGCACCCCCTGTCTTTTAGTAGCAATTCATTATAATCAGTTCATATGTATATCAGTTCATATAACATTTTAGCTAATGTTAATCCGATTCCTAAATCAAATTCCAAAAAGATTCTTCATTTAGATTATAACCAAGTAGTATCAGCGTGCTAGGCTACCTGCTTTTGCAACCAGATTATATGCCTTTATTTGTGTTTGCACACACCAAACAGTGTCTATACAACACTGGAAAAGTGTAACTATTAACAAGTGTACAAGAGATTTAAAAACGGGGTCAAAGAAGCCAAATTGGACGTTAAAGAAAATGGCAATTCTTTTGTATTAGGTACAAAATGGTGAGTTATTTCCTGACAAAAGGAGCTGAGCGAAGGTAAGATATTAAACATTTCTAGCAAATGTTTGACCTAATGGAACTACTAGTAAGATGGCTACGAAGGTCACAAACACAAATTAATATAATTCCAAATAGTATTTTGTCAGACTTGCGACTGCTTGCTTCCTGTATATCGACTTACTGGCACAGTTCTCCTTTACTTTGTTCAGGCTCAAACATGTACTGAAAAGTTTTCAATGTGAAACAGTATTTCCAAAAGTCCTCATCCGCTCAGTCATATCTGTCGCTTGAGCAATCTGTTCGCTCGACCACAATAATTTACTGTACTTATTAGCTGAATTTCTGGCTTTTCTGAATACATCATTACTTAGAAAGCACTGCATCAATTTTCCCCTTTCTCACCTAGTTTGCCATCTCACCAAAATATGCAACCCTAACAATTCAGATTTTCTCTTTTAATATATAAGAGAATTCAAACAGAAATTTTGCTCCAGAGCATGTGGTGGCATAACTGTTATATCTAAGTAGACATTTCTATTGATATAAGAGTGGTCATTTAATATTTTTTTTTTTTGCTTTTAAACTATTTTGTAATGTTACCACAGTTCCAGCACTGCGATTATTCTTATCTTCATATTTATTATTTTCTACACAAAATATCATACATACACATCTCGCTATTTGCAGCAATATTTTTGTAAAATATATCTTAACCACAAGCCACAGCCATGAACTCTATTACAGACCACTATCAAACCTCATCATGCCTCATCATATCTCATCACTGTATTCATGGGTTCCATATGAAACTACCACGAAAACAGTTTTACTTTTACAACTGACTTCTTTCATTATAAAAATGATCATAATGGATAATTGCTATTCCACACAATCTTTAGAGGGAAATAATACAGATGAGGTGGGATATTGTGCAAAATGTTAATGTCTTTCTGTCTTTGATTTAAAAAACAATAGGGGTTTCTATAATCATTTGCATGAATGTATTCATAAGCTGTGTATGGTGGCCTGGAAAAACATCAATATAGAAAAAGCTTTGCATTTTCTACAATAAACACTAATCAAATGCTCCATGTGCTTAAATAACAGCTGTGTCTGATCAAAGCATGAACTGAACAAGACTTCTGAAGCTGTGCTGTGGTATAAGCAACCGAAACCTTAGCAGTTGTGACTGTAAATTGTGAGGTGGGGCCTCCTTGGATCTGACTTGTTTGTCCAACACATCCCACAACTGAATGTTTGGATTGAGATCTGGGAAAATCTGAAGGCCATGTCAATAACTTGAAACTAGTTTTCACACCACATTGTGGGCACCCATGACCTTATTGCTGGTTCACACAATGTTCTTCATTGGACCACTTAAGGAAGATATTGTTTTAACCACTGCATACCAAAAACACCCCACAGAATCAAAATCCTTTCCAAAATTATTTAGATAAATACCTTCGGCTAGTTTACTGGTGTCAACTAATCAAACTAACTGTTATTTTCCACAATATATGACGATGACAATATATCCTACCCCTGTCCAGGTGCCAATTTAACACAATGGTCATTGTTAATAATTGTCAATGGGTTTTAATGTTATGGATTTTTAATGTATATTCATTTTATTTGAATTTAATTGAATCCAGTAAAATATCGCACACGCAAGAGTGTTTTTGAACTTATTGTCAGCAGAGATGTTCTGCAGGTAATTACAGCCTTATCTAATCCATACATTTTGGAGTACAACTATTACAAACAAGCTTACATTCATTATAAGTAATTGCTGGTAAAATATTTCAAGAGAAATTATGCTATAAAAAAAAAAAAAAAATTAAGAAAAGAGAGAATTCTAAATGACTTACCCTGAAGTTTAAGGACTGTAATAGTTCCCGGACATTCCCTTGGTTAATGGTGGAAATGTTGTGTCCATGACCACAGGTTCCAGAAGGGAAGCTTAACTGTTCTCCTCTGTAAACTATGTGTGTTCCATTGTCTGGCTCAAACACAGGCTCCACCATGAACATCTCATTTGTAAGTAATATGAACCCCCTGTGGATCAAGCATGCATTAAGCAATGTTAAGGAATAAAGGTTAATATAATAACTGTATTCAATAATCACACTTTAACAGAGATTTTGGTGAAGAATAAGATCTCAATGGGACTACAGAGCACTCACAAGGGAAACATTCGATTTATTATTGGGTCTGTGCTTTTTTAAAGGAAGCAATGAAAGAGTACGGATGATGATGAAATTTGAAGGGTTCTGACATTTAACCTTACTGCTATTTTTGCCACTTGTATATCAGTTTTATATGTGATTGTGATTCACCTCCGGGGACTTTTAAAACACAGTGCACATTTTCCAGCCATAAACTTGCTTCTAAAATATATGCCCTAACGTCCAGTGTGTGCAGCTACTTATTAAACTATAACATTATAGCACCTTTAACTGGGATTAACCAGTCTGTCCTGTACATTCTGCAAAGACAGCTGACATGAGCAAAATTAGATCACTCATCAACTCACTTCAAGTGCTATCCAAATACACAAATATACAGATAATATTTCATGTAGAATGAAAAAGCAGGGGTTTACAGCACACACACACACACACACAAAACACTATATTTGCTAACCATCAAACGTACTATTTCACAATTAATCTTGTTCTTCTCGGTTGGAACATGTGGGTGTGTGGAAAGAACTGTGGTAAGTTTCATACTGCTGTCCCTCATGGTGTCTCCGCACCCCATTATTCATTTTGGAAGCTTATACAGGCCAAAATGTTTGCTTCAGCATTTCTTACTAAGATCACAGAGAACACCATTTCGATATTCATGAATCAGCAAACAAATGAGCATAAAATGTGGCCATCATAAAGGTCATTAAAAATGCTAGGCATAGGTGATCAAAGTAATATATGCTGTTCTCAGTTGTGTAAAGAAACGCAATGCTCAAATGTTCAGATATGCTCATTTACAACGTTTTGTTATCTAAATGCACGCAACTTCTTAGAAATGTATAGGTGTACATAGAAGATTTATGCACACAATGAATCTACATACAATAGACATGCAGAACCCTTCACCCCTAAATGGTCAGGCTCTCGAAGCTTAAGTTCTGCCACGAATATGTCAGATTGTTCTAGAGTAAAAAAAAAAAAAAAAAAACACTGTTTTTTTTAAACGAGTGTGTGGCTAATTATGGAGAGTGGAAAAATCAAGCCTTGGTTCTGTGTTTCTACTTTCCTGTTATTTTACTTGGTTCTCTGTGTTTTGGATTATCCTTGCTAGTTGTTTGCTGATCACATGAATTTGCTAGTTTATTATTTATATTTCTTGATTCACATTTTGGACATTCTTCACCTGTACCTCGTCTATAAAACTGCATTTGCATCCACTTCCACCACTTCTACGTAATACGAAAAACACAAGCCCAGGGTGTACACTTTGCTTAGAATGTCTTTATATTTTTTCTCATAACAGCATAACCCAAAGTGCTTTATTTATCTTGAGCTTAAGCAAATTTCCAGTGATTACACGTTTTAGTATATTAATTGTCAGGATTAATGAAGGGCATTGATTTGATTTTTTTATGATTCCTTTTTATTTATTTTTCTACATTTGCAAAAATTTCAAACACACTTCTTTCACATTGCCATTATGGGCATTGTTTCTAGAATTTTGAGAAAAATAATGAATTGAATCCATTTTGGAATAAGGCTGTATAATAACAAAATGTGGAAAAAGTGAAGCGCTGTGAAAACATTCTGGATACAATGTATTACAGTACCTAGGAGCCATTGCACTTTCATAGCTATCTAATGACACTAATCACTCACATTAGTTCCTTGTCACCTTGATTAGCACTTGTACATAGCCTTCACCTTACCAAAAGCCCTGTCTTACATTGCCCCCATGGTCATTGTTGTGATTCTTATCCCACGGTTTAGAGTATATTCTTATGTCTTTTAGATAATTTTGTCTTTTTTTAAGTTGTGTTTTTATCCATTTATAGTTACATTTTAAGTTGTGGAAGGTCTGCAATTTCGTTCCTGCAGTTTGAAAAATACAATGACAGTTGCAAAGAGAAATTCTATAAATGTCAAAAATAAATGCCTTCTTGCAAAAAACTTTTTGCTATGTCAATGATTAAACTCCAATATGTGTATTATTACCCTTGGATTATATATTGCATCCTCCCTACAAATACCTGCAAATAAGAACTACAAAACGATATATTAGCATGTTGCATGTTAGTGTATTAACATAGACCTGTGATTTGTATAACATTTAGCACAAGTTTTAGAGCTTGTTGCTATATAAAAACTAATAAAAAATATCTGGTCAATCAGATTCAAGAAGAGAACAGAGCTGGCTGTACAATAAAGAATGTAAATAAACAATTGGAATCTGTTCTGCCATTTTAATTTAACTTTAATTTAAGCAGAAATATTTGAACATCCTGCACACCAGAGAAAACAACTGCAAGCACAACAAATCCTGCCAGGCTTAAACCTCATCAGTACTCAGGATATGAAGCATGGCCTTCACGTCTGTTTTCCTGAAGATTTTAGACTCAGGCAGATTTGAACATGGTAAGCTTTCATAAAAAAAAAAAAAAAGCTTTGTGTAATCATTGAGAAGTCGTCCTTGAAGAGAAGGCTTTGTCACTAAATAGCTTGCAGTTAATGTTTACTTTTTTCACCTGGTTAGCTTTTTATGGCAACCAAATGATCCTTGGTAATTACACTTTACTCAATTAGCAAAAGTTTTCATGACATGTTAAATACTGCTTATGACAGTGTGTTCCTTCAGCACGAGTGATTAAGCAGAGGATGATGCTATTGACTTTACCGATGGTTTAATTCATTCTGTCAGGTTTACAGTTTCAAAATTTACCCTTTCAGGTGAAAGACCAGACATGAATATTAAATATATTTGATAACAGAAGTATACATATTTGTAGTTATTCCCTTTAAATGTATGCTTTGAATTGGTAAAGGATGTCATTCATACCTGAGACCAGAACAAGTGCTGAGGCTGACCTCTGAATTAGTGTATCCTTCAACTTCGCCATGATAATAGCAGTTCACCTGAAAAAAAGAAAGGAATCCAATTATTATATCAACATTAACATATTAAATAAACTTTAGCTAAGTGCTGCTGCTGATTCACCAATTCAGCCAAGAAATAACTGCATCTTGTATAATCACTGTTATGGACATGCAGACTTTTGGCAAAATGCTGGTGTAATGAAGCATGTTAAAGTGTAATAAATAAAGCAAATTCTGCAAGTGCTGATTACTGTTGTAGATCTTGCTCCTCTAATTTTATTTTCACTGATCTGAAAGAGTCTGACTGCTTCTGAAAGATCTGAAAGAAATGTGAAAGGTGAATTGTGTCATGTCTCAGCTACTGGTTAGCTCTAAGCAAGTTGCTAAAATTAATTGGGTACTGCCAAAGGGCCCAACTGTATACTTAACATACAGTGTACACAGACAAATACAGGTAGACCACAACTTACAACATAGATAGGGGACGAAAACCCATTTGTAAGTCCATCAGGTCGTAAGTTGTGATCTACCTGTATTTGTCTGTGCAACTACTCTATGATGCGTTCCGACGCAGACATAAACAGCCATGGTAAATAAAGCAGCTAAGTGTAAAATTCAAGAACGCACAAGATCACTCTAAACACGTCTGAACTATGCAAGGTCACACCAAATACAGTGTGTCTGATACTCACAATGCATGCAAGGCATACTTCTGTATGTTATCAAATCTACTTACTGCATGCAGATTTTGAAAGTTAGGAGACTTAAACCTGTTCAAGCATGACAATATCCCAGTGCACAAAGCAAGCTCCATTAACATATGGGTTACATACTCTAGGTTCAAGTGCAAGATCCAAAGTGGCATGGTTAAGAGCTCTGACCTTAACCATACTACCGTATTAACCCCGCAGCTTAAACAACGAAGTGGTTTCACAAACTTCAAGCCAAAAAACTGAGCGACATAACATTAGACTAATGAAATTTCTGAACGGAAACGAAAAAACGCACCTCACTTATGTTCTGTGCTGCATGGCATCGGGAGAAAAAACTTCCATCAGATGATTTTTAAACGCACGACGATGCCAAAAGATAAACTTTTTTAAAGGTCGGCTACTGTTTAGATACAAGCCGTTGTAACGCGTTGAGTCAGGGTTAAGGGAGAGTTGGCTAACTCCAGTTGCAACAGAAATCATATAAGCACAGACAGGTTTCCAAAACTTGTGCTTTTTTATTTTTCTCGGCAACTGCGTTACGGGTTAGTCAAAGAAACTTAGAAATGATCCATCAGAAAATAATAAGGACATATTCCTCGGTCTCCACAAATGCAGTAATAGCGGTAAAAATGCAGTGGGATGCTATTTCCAAAATACCGTTCTGCTCCAAAAGGAAGTACAACATTTTTCACCCGTTACACCGTGTGTAACGTATCTTTTGCTAAAGCCTGTGTAAACTACATAAGTGTAGACATAATAATGCGGCTTATAGACAGGTGCGGCTTATTTATGTTAAAAATAAAAATATTTGCGGCTTATATATGGGTGCACTTTATAGTCCAGAAATTTCAGTAATTACTTTTGGGATGAATTGGAATGCTTACTAAACCCAAGGCCTCCTCCCCCTACCTAAGTACCTGACTTTACTAAAGCCTTTGTGGCTGAATGAGTAAAAATCTCTGACATCTTTTCAAAAGTGTGGAAGTTATAATAAAGGCAAATGGGAACTAAATGTGGAATGGGATGTCCAAAACGCACATACGAAACCTATTGTCAGGTGTTCACAAAACTTTACCCATACAGTTTATTTCTTGAAAACTGATTTAAAAAATGTTCATTGTTATAAGCACTATACAATTAAAACTAACCTGAATTATGAAGTGTATAAATGCATGGATCATTTACATTTGCCGCCACAGTATGTTTTAGCCTATTTAAGGTTGCTAATATATCACTTACAAATATGCGAACCCTGGAATCACAAATTGTGAGCAGGTACGTTTACTAAGGTTTTGTTTAGAGATACACAAGTACCAAAGTTTGAATGCTAAAGCCATTTTCAGTGTATGTATCATAACTGATTATACAGACCCTATTATTCATCTCAGCCTCCTCATTGTTTAGTTTGAATTCTTTTTTTAAACTGTAATAATTATTATTTTTTTTAATAACCAGAAACGAAAACACTGTGAAGCAGCCGAGAAATGTCCAAGACTCCCTTTCATGAGGCAATTGTTTATTTTTAGACAAACCAATGCGTCTAGCTCAAAGCATTTCAAAATCTTTGCTTAAACCATAAAAAAATAAAGTTTACAGCTGCTGTAGATGTTTCGAGGATGATATAATAGATTTGGTTATAAATATTCCTTTAGTAACTCTTGGCTGATGTGATGTGTCAGCCACACTAATTTATACTGCGCTGCATTTCTTGAGTTTTGTACATATTATTGCTAGAGCATTGTAGCTAGTCATCAACAATACACTTCGAATGACTTCCATATCATAACATAGCTAACATTAAAAAACTATTTGCATTAGAAATTTACATAAATATAGAGATAATAAAAACGAGTGTTGAATCTACAATTATTTTCAAATGTATGCGGACACCCAACCATGACACCAGTATGTGGTTCTTCTCCAAACTGTAGCCAAAAAGTTTGAAGCAAAAATTATAAGAATGTCTTTGTATGCCCTAGAATAAGGGCATACAAAGATTAGAACATTAGAACTAAGAGGCTTTAAATGTTCCTGCATGACAATACCTGTGTGCACAAAGCAGTGGAGGGCAGTCAGGGCCAGTAAAGCCTTCTCTGCTGGCCTAAACACTATCAGAACACCTGACCTACTTTTACAACCTAAATTCTAATATTTGTTCCATAAAATTGTATACATTTATTCCTAACAATTTATTCTCTTAATTTCGTTGCTTTCTTTTGGCTGCACTGCTTCCAGTACGTGTATGTGGATGTTAGATTTTTTGTCTAATCAGATTTCAGCCTCTATGTGCTGCTATGTCAATCTAATCTGCCCAGGGCCTGCAAAGTTAACACTGCTGGCTGTTTGACAATAGAGAATTTTAGCAACGGGTCTGTTTCTTTAACCAATTAGATTTCATATTCGCCTCACAGGGCTAGGGTTAGGGTTAGGGTTAGGGTTAGGGTTAGGGTTAGGGTTAGCTAGCTGGCCCAGAATAAGGTCAGCATTTTTCCCTCCTCTGATTGGTTGGCGAGAGGGAAACTGTTACAGCCAAGTTCGACTTGCAAAACATGTGTGTAGCTCTGCACACATGAATACATCTGATATAGACTTTTTTTACACCTACGGAGGAATAGAATTTGATTTTACTAAGAAAAACCTGACATCGTGAGGAGGTCAGCCAACCCCGAAGCTAGCTAGCTTGTCTCAGCCTGGGCAATGGTTTGTTTGCCACTTCCAGACCAGTGAATACGAGCGGTACCGCTGGCTTACAGCCTTTGAGGAGCGGTGCGAATTATGAGTCCGTATCTTTAGTGAGTAGGTTGTATTTTATTTACATAAATACACACGTTTTTTTCATGTCAGTATTGATTTAAATCTTGCTTTAGTAAAATGATATTCCCCTCCATAGGTGAAATGCCTCTTTCTCTGTAATGCCATGCGTTGTTATATTGTGTTTTTGTATAGTATCGATGTTTTCCATAATTGCGACATGATAGTGGTGGTATTAAGAGGTGGATTAAGTTGGGTAAGTCCTCACTAAAGGCCCGGATACCAATTCACGGCCCGCCACCGGCATGGTTTATGAAAACATGGTTTGCCAAATTATGAGTGGAAGAATTTTGCGTGGCCTGCACAAACCCCTGATCTCAACCACAGTAAACAAATTTGGGATAAACTAAAATGCTGACTGCATCCTAAGCCCCCATAATAACTATGCACAAATCCCCATGGCCATGCTCTGAAATGTAGTTAAAAGAAGTTTCCAGGAGGGTGGAGGATATTATAACAAGAAAAAGAGACTGAATCACATGTTATGGGCAAAAGTCCAAAATTTTTGCCCATATATGTAGTTTAATAGCCTGATTAATCTAAATATACAGCATATAAATACAACATCATTTTACCACCTTGTCACTTGCCTTTTAGACATATGTACTATATATAAATGTAACCTTTTACAATTCAATGCCATATGTAATTAGCCTGTAAGGATGCTAAAAAGAAATTACATAAAATCACATGCTGAACTGCATGAGGACAAAGCAAAACAGAATGGGAGAGAGAGAGAGAAAGAGAGAGAGAGAGAGAGAGAGAGAGAGAGAGAGAGAGAGAGAGAGAGAGAGAGAGAGAAAGAGACAAGGACTACAAGGACTTCTTAAAGAACCATATGCAACTAAAACGACATCAATTAGTTTTGTAATACAGTAGTAAATGTTTCTTTTGTGAATTCTTCATTGACATAATTATTTAACCCCTTTAAAGATTACCACTCTGAAGAACAGAGGTTCAATGAAGTGTTTTTAATCAGGTATTGAAAACACCTGTGGATATCAGGGAGCAGCAATAAGCACCAATTAGGCAGCTTTAAAATGACTGTGATACTCAGCTCCTTCTAAACATTTACTGGTGTGGTTACAAACATGGTGAGGTCAAGAGAATGGTCCAGGAAGACAAGAGAACAGGTGATTACTATTCACAGGAAGGGCAATGGCTATAAGAAGATTGCAAAGATGTTAAACATACCAAGAGACACCATAGGAAGCATCATTTGCAAATTCAAGGCAAAGGGCACTGTTGAAACGCTACCTGGTCGTGGCAGAAAGAAGATACTGACTTCGACTGCTGTGCGCTACCTGAAGCGCAGAGTGGAGAAAAGTCCCCGTGTGACTGCTGAGGAACTGAGAAAAGATTTGTCAGACGTGGGTACTGAAGTTTCTGCTCAGACAATACGGCGCACCCTGCGTAATGAAGGCCTCCATGCCAGAACTCCCAGGCGCACCCCCTTGCTGTCCCCAAAGAATAAGAAGAGTCGACTGCAGTATGCCAAAAGTCATGTGGACAAACCACAGAAGTTTTGGGATAGTGTTCTGTGGACTGATGAAACAAAATTAGAACTGTTTGGGCCCATGGATCAACGCTATGTTTGGAGGAGGAAGAACAAGGCCTATGAAGAAAAGAACACCTTGCCTACTGTGAAGCATGGCGGGGGGTCAATCATGCTTTGGGGCTGTTTTGCTTCTGCAGGTACTGGGAAGCTTCAGCGTGTGCAAGGTACCATGAATTCTCTTCAGTACCAGGAGATATTGGATGACAATGTGATGCAGTCCGTCACAAACCTGAGGCTTGGAAGACGTTGGACCTTTCAACAGGACAATGATCCCAAGCATACCTCCAAGTCCACTAGAGCATGGTTGCAGATTAAAGGCTGGAACATTTTGAAGTGGCCATCGCAGTCACCAGACTTAAATCCGATTGAGAACCTCTGGTGGGACTTAAAGAAAGCAGTTGCAGTGCGCAAGCCTAAGAATGTGACTGAACTGGAGGCTTTTGCCCATGATGAATGGGCGAAGATACCCGTAGATCGCTGCAAGACACTTGTGTCAAGCTATGCTTCACGTTTAAAAGCTGTTATAACTGTAAAAGGATGTTGTACTAAGTACTAAGATTGAATGTCACTTGGGGGTTGAATAAAACTGATAATGATGTGAGCTCAGAAAAGACATTTGTGGTTATTTCATTATAAATGTTATGTTATATTTGTCCAACCTACACGTGCCTCTTTAATTAAATTGTAAGCAGGATGACTGAATGATCATAATCAATGTCAAACCGACCAAAACAATCAATTTCAGTGGGGGTTGAATATTTTTTAACACAACTGTATATACTGTAGCCTAAAAGCTAAAAGAAAAAAAAAAAGACATTTTCAATATATAATGGAATATTTTTTTAGATTTTGCTACTTCATGGTCATTTCTTTTTATTTCTTCAAGGGCATCTTTAAAAATGTATGCATGCAAAAATAGAAAGTGATGGTTTTATCTACACTGTAAGAATGTGCAGATACACTTGGGTTACTATTGAAGCACTGTTGAATTTTAAGTAAATAAATGTAAAGAATGTTTGGAAATTAACCATAACAAAAAATATATAATAAATTACCATAATGGAAAAAAATTAAGGTTCCTCATCCATGTGTTCCGATTTGAACAGACAACCTTCTGATCAGCAACTCTTAACCACTGGGCCTCTACAACTGCTTTGATTGGCTGATTAAGCAAGATTTTGCAGCTCAGTCGTATCCTGAATTAACCTAATGAGCAAAAATTCTGAGTTATATGACCTTTTATTACTGTATGACAATACAGTACAGTTAAATACTGTAAAGCTAATGTTATATAGTAGCAATACAAATACATTTGTTTATAGAGCGTTATTAAAAACTCAAGTATTTTGGCATCCAAATGATTCTTTGAATTTTAAATCACTGCGATTCATTATTTTAAAGTTGGAATTAGATAGAAAGGTCAACATATATTTTGATTAGATTTTGATTAGCTCTGGATTTACAGCAGACATATACTTATTATGTTTGGCCAGCTGGTCAGTGTGTTTGAGATGCCTGCATGGCGTCTGAAGTACTGCGGGATTTACTGTGGCAGCTTCCTGAAGACTAACTTTGCCAGCATGAAGAGTGTCTGCTGGACTGGTTTACAGAGAAAACAAAATTACTCAATTATACCTGGCACAGACCCACACACACACACACACACACACACACACACACACACACAGAGCTACTGAAGGCGCTCATACCCAGGACTGAAAATATCTGCGCATGACTCAACTAATGGCGTCCTAAAATAATGCACTAGTACCGCAGGGCAACGTCTGGGGCATGTATTAATAACCCAATCATCTTTCTTTCATAGTGTTTCCAGGTGGTTCCATTTTCATCTTTTTCCAGAAATGCTGGCCATTCTGAGCATTACCATGAGATGGATACATTAATTTTTGCAGGGCAAATGGTACAAACCTTGAGTACACTGTTTAATTCATTATAAGCAGTAATGGTGTGATACTGAAATTACTGTTGATAATACAACCGATTATAATACAACAAGAAATTGTATGAATTTATGCCCAACAGTTCTTTTCATTTTGTAAGCATTTCTCTACGTGTCTGTGGATGTTAGATTTTTTTGTCCAATCAGATTTCAGCCTCTTTGTGCTGCCATGTCAATCTAATCCGCCCAGGGCCTTCAAAGTCTGTTCTGCTGGCCTTTTTTACCATAGTCTCCTCAATAAATAGCTCTGTTTCTTTAATTACTGAAATACAACCTCTGAGGAGCGGAGCAAATTATGAGTATGCATCTATTATTTTAACATTTTCTGAACTGCTCCAGATGATGTAGATGCACAGTTGCGGTAGTAGTGTAGAGGTCTGGATTAAGTGGTGGATTAAGAGGTAGATTAGTAGACTAGTGGTGGATTAAGAGGTAGATTAAGTCGGGTAAGTCCTCACTGAAGGACCAGGTACCATGGCCTGCCACTGATTAAAAGTAACCAAAGTCCCTTTTGTAAGTTGTATTTAAAATAAATGTCACGGCTGAATCAGAAAGCCATATTAAGCTTTTGTTTAGCTTAATCTGTTTTATGAACACGGCACATACAAATTATGTATTTTTATTTTTTTTTATTTTTAGCGATGCAATGCAATACATCACAGAAGATGGAGCTGAAGGAAATTTTATTTCTGGGTTTGTGCTTTTTATGAGGTTTTTGTCCTCATATTGTCTTGCTATTTACCAAAGTGGTATTTTAATTAGAATTCACCAAAGATCCTGGCTGTCAGTGCTTTGCAGACAAAGGGCCAAGCGTTATTCTGCTTTGGATGAGAAAACGCAGATGGTGCATTTGACAGAAGAAAGGAGGAAGACGACGTGTTGCCAAGCTTGTCAACTGTTGCTTCATGTGTCGTTTTAATTATGTAACTCTGAAAGATCCAGCTGACCCAAACAAGGCCTGACAAATGTGTCGGCACAGGAGACATGTCTTTAAAGAACAAGTACCCGAGAGCACCAGGGCACTGATTTAAGACAGTGATTGGCAAGCAGAGTTCAAAGAATTTCCATTATGTCCCATGAGCTGAGACTATTTTAACAAGGAATATAGGGGGGAAAAACAACAGTCAAATAGCTTCTGTAGTTTTCCTAAATGGAACTGTCAATCATCTCACCACTCATTATTAACATATGAATAAATTTTTTTTATTAAAGCCATAAAAAACCCATTCACCAAAGCACTGTTAAGTCTTCTTTTCTATAGGGTTTGCACATAATTTGAATGAAGCTTTCCTTCACAGGAACTATAAAGTGGAAAATATAATTTTCTGAAATACTGCACTATATACAGTAAACATTCACTTGCAATTCCAGTAATAACTGTAAAGAACCTTACCGCAGAGTTATGAATGACAGTGTGTCCATTCTTTCTGTAGTGTGTTTCACTGTAATTGCTGCTGAAGAGACCCCTGCAGAAAAGCACAAATTGCACACAAACATTAAAGGTACAGTTGATTTTTTTCTTTTACTTGATGCTTAGGCAAATAATCTGCAGAATATATAGAAACATGAAAAGAAAATGGCTTATGACATGACCTCAGTTCAAAGTATGATGTGGCTGACAAAAACCTATTTGGAATACAGGAATGCCCTCTATTCTATGTGCCTTTATAGATCCTGAGGGTAAAGATTTCAGCAAGAGCAAGAAGGGAGTTAAAAAGTGTTTAAATTTTTTTTTTGGAATTGTCTAAACAACTTAGTTACACCTTGTGTATTAGTCAGCATAAAATAAGCTTAATTAAATGAATCATTTTAATTTATTTCCGCATTCTAATTTATTTCTGCATCTCCATATTTATTTACTTATTAATCAGTTGCCATTTTTCTTGTTTGTTTAAGCATTACCACATTTCTTTATTTATTTAGTATTTCCACATTTATGTATTTATATTTCTGTACATAATAGGTATGTCCTAACCTTGCCCAGGGTGGTAAAAAAATAAATAAATAAAATAACAAAAAATAAATAATAATAATAATAATAGTTGTTATTATTATATAAATAATAAATAATTATTGACCCAGCATTTATTTATTAGAGAGAGAGAGAGAAAGCATGATTCAGCAAAGTGGTCAGTGTCACGCATGGATCAAGAGTCGGAAACCAGAGTACGGGCAAACGCATTATTAGTTTTAGTACACGAGGCAGAAGCTTCAGTATAAGCACAAACCGAAAAACGGGTATAATCCGTAATGTGGGAAGTCCAGGGATGATCACCAGTGTGAACTGTGGATCGGATGATGAACGAGTGGAAATGGGGGCCTTATGAAAAAGAGAGAAGATTGGAGACAGGTGGAGGTAATTAGTAGAAGGGCGAGGCTGTGCGAGTGTGCTAAGTGTAGAAGAGAGGCGTGGAGGATGGTTTTTCTGACATAACCCCCTCCTACAGGGGCTGCTCTTGATGCCCTAACACAGTGCCTGATATGCCCGCAGCCCCAGGGTGCGGGGCGGCTAGGGTGGCTAGCTAAAAACTCCTCTAGGAGTGCTGGGTCTAGCACGTCCTGCCTGGCAACCCACAAGCGCTCCTCTGGTCCGTACCCCTCCCAGCCCACAAGGTATTCCAGGGTAGAACCCCTATGTCGCAAGTACAGAATCTACAGACTGACTAGACCGATGGCTGGTCCAGCATCTCCAGAGGAGGATGATCTATGGTGAACCCAGGGTGTTCCGTAGTGGGGGGCGTGAAGGGTTTCAGGAGTGACACTGGGAAAGTCGGATGGATGTGGTACCTGGGAGGCAGGTCGAGCAAATAGGCCACGATGTTGACCCACCTGATAATCCGGAACGGCGCAGATTTCGGGTGGACAACCAGCATCTGCGAACCTCGGGTGGTTCTGATGGCACTTTGGCGCTGGGTGTGTGCAGCTTCCTACACGCGCACGCTCTCACGGAACAATCCAGGCTCTTGAATGGTAGGTAATGGTGGAATAGAAACGGCTAAAAAACAGGGCCCATCTGGCTTAACGGGGGTTTGGGTGCTTGGCTTCCCGCAGTTATTGGAGGTTCTTATGGTCTGTGATGACTGCAAAGAGGTCTGCCGCCCCATCCAGCCAGTGATGCCACTCCTCGAGCGCCAGTTTGATGGCCAAAATCTCCCGGTTCCCAACATCGTAGTTATGTTTGGCTGGGGAAAGTTTTTTAAAAAAGAAGGCGCAGGGTCGCAGCAGTGGGGGGTTCCCTGATTGCTGGGATTAGGCACCCCCTGCACCGGTGAAAAAGGCATTGAGAAAAGTCTATGATTAACGGGAGCCCAGGGTCCGGGTGTCGCAGGACAGGAGGGACACTGAACCTCCTCTTCAGTTCCTGAAAGGCCTCCACGACCCCTGGGGTCCACGCAAGGTTCTTGGCCTGGGGTCACCATAGATAATGTTTGGAACAAGGCAGGGAAAATAGATAGACCATATGGAATGATGTGATGCTCGTAGTGATCAGAGGGTGGTGAAGATGAAGATTAAATTGTTTAAATATATAACCACAAAAAGGGATGTGTTTACAAAAACAATGCTGATAAGGACAAAAAATATATATTTGGACAGCACAAAATGCACTCTTGGACATACCGAGAGTCAGGAGTGGATGCCCTGTGAATGCCCGGACAAAATGGCGGATGTGTAGACTTTAAAGGTGGACGGAGCCAACTCTTTTGCAAACTGCTCCGGTTGCACTAATCAGGCGGCATCTCGCAGCATATGACCTCCTAGTGGAGGAAGCTCTGGATCGGAGAATAGTCTCTACCACCTTGGTAGAGAGACAGGAACCTTGGAATTGTGCCCCTTCAGGGGCCACAGCCATAGCTTCCACAGCTTGGCAAGGGTGAACTTTTGTGACCCCTGATTGAGAGAGGAGATCCCTTTTTAGAGGAATCTTTCATGGAGGCTGTTCAAGGAGGGCCACCAGGTCCATGAACCACGGATGGCCTCTCCACCGTTAAGCTACCATGAGGAGACAGACTCTGTCCCGGCAACTGGACAGCCTGACTAGAAGACCTCAGTCTGTCTGAAACAAAAAAAGCATCTCTAGCACCACACACTGAGCACTGGAGCACCTCAGGGCTGTGTGCTCAGTCAACTGCTGTTCACTCTGCTGTCTTACGACTGGGTAGCAATGCACAGCTTGAATTACATCATCAAGTTCGCCGATGACAACACCGTGATGGGTCTTATCAGCAAGAATGCTGAGTCAGCATAAAGAGAGGAGGTGCAACGTTTAACAGCCTGGTGTAAAGCGAACAACCTGTCTCTGAACGTTGACAAAACAAAAGAGATGGTCGTGACTTCAGGAGAGCACAAAGCGACCATTCTCCACTGAACATCGATTAGATTGGATTCGATTCGATTCAACTTTATTGTCATTACACATGTACAAGTACAAGGCAACGAAATGCTGTTTGGGTCTAACCAGAGTGCAATAACAGCAAGTGCAGAATATATAGTTTTTACATGATTTACAAAGTTAAATAAAATGAAATATAGACTATAAACAGTAATTATGTATATGTATATGTACTATAAATGTAGTATACAGATGAATATATATGTACTAAGAACATAATATACAGATGAATATATATGTACTATGAATATAATTACAGGTGAATATGAATATATATGTACTATGAACAATAATATACAGATGAATATATATATATATATGTATTGTGAACATGATATACAGATGCTTATTACTATACACAGAGATTTACAGAAGGATGTGAACGGTGAACATAATAAATTGCTATAACTATAAACAGAGAACAGGTATATACACAATGGTAATAATTTAATGGTGAGCAGCAATACAAAGAAGAGCAGTGTGCAAATGAGCAAAGGTTTGTGTAAACAGTCCGTGCAATAACAAAGTGTGAGGTGAGAAATGATCAGTGTCTCAGTGAGTAGACAGTTTTTGAGTAGACTGTCCATTAGCGAAATAATGAACTGTGAGGTGTGGGGGGGGAATGTGGTAGTGTATCAGTGAGTGGCAGAGTTCAGTAAAGAGACAGCTTTAGGAAAAAATCTGTTCTTTAGTCTGCTGGTCCTGGTCCGGAGGCCCCTGTAACGCCTGCCGAAGGGCAGAAGAGTAAACAGTCTATGGGTGGGATGAGAGGGGTCCTTAACAATGCTGCGAGCTCGACGCAGACAGCGATTCTTTTGGATGTCCTCCATTTGGAGACCTTGTGATGCGCTGGGCAGTTTTCACCACCTGCTGCAGTGCCTTACGCTCTGCAACAGAGCAGCTCCCATACCAGACTGTGACACAGCTGGTCAGGATGCTTTCTATTGCGCACCGGTAGAAGTTCACCAGGATATCCGAGGAAAGCTGATTTTTTTTAAATGTGTTTGAGAAAAAAAAAGCACTGGTGAGCCTCCTTGACTAGGCTGGAGGTGTTGACATTCCAGGACAGGTCCGCCGAGATGTGGATCCCCAGGAACTTAAAACTGGAGATGTGGGTGGTGTCATGTGTGCCTCTTGCCTCCTTCCTGAAGACCACAATAAGTCCTTTGTCTTGGAGGTGTTAAGGAGCAGGTTATTGTTATTGCATTATGTGGCTAGGTGCTGGATCTCCTCCCTGTAGGCAGTCTCATAATTGTTAGTGATGAGACCGATCACGTTAGTGTCATCTGCAAACTTGATGATGGAGTTAGATCCATTCACAGGCCTGCAGTCGGAGGTGAAGAGGGAGTAGAGAAAGAGGATCAGCACACAGCCCTGTGGTACACCAGTGTTGAGTGTGATGGTGTTGGAGCAGATGGAGCCAGATCGAACCTGCTGGGGTCTGTTGGTCAGAAAGTCCATGACCCAGTTGCTGGTGGAGGTGGTAATGCCCAGATCTAGAAGTTTGGCTATTAACTTGGATGGAATGATGGTATTGAATGCTGAGCTTAATTCAACAAACAGCATACGTGCATAAGTGTTTTTATTGTCCAAGTGTGTGAGAACAGAGTGCAGTGCCATGGAAACTGCATCTTCTGTGCTCCTATTGCTGTGGTAGGCAAACTGGTGGGAGTCTAATGTGGACATCGATGGATCCTCCATGGAGATCGTCAAGAGCACTAAATTCCTTGGTGTTCATTTGGCGGATAACCTCACCTGGTCACTCAACACCAGCACCATCACCGAGAAAGCTCAGCAGCATCTCTACTTCCTGAAAAGGCTGAGGAAAGCTCATCTCCTTCCCCCCATTCTGACTACGTTCTACAGAGGGACCATTGAGCTGCATCACTGCCTGGTTTGGGAACTGCACCATCTTGGATCGCAAGACCCTACAGAGAATAGTGAGGACAGCTAAGAAGATCATCTGAGTCTCTCTCCACTCTAACATGGACATTTACACCACAACTGTGTGACTGATCCATGTCTTCAGCAGCACTCATATTACATCACTTTATTTCCACAAACTGTTTACATGCCGTTTTTTACATGCGATCTTTTTTGGATTGCTGCTATTGCTCTTTTGCACAACATTTTGTTGAAATTTTTGTTAATTACAATGTTCACTTTAATGTACTCTACACCGCAGTGTGCAATATACAACAGGTTTACTGGTGGCGTTATTTTTATTTGTGTATTTGTCTTACACTGTCCTGTATTGTTTTGCCATGTCTTGTGTTGTCTTTGCACTGTTTGCACCAGGTTGCACAAGATAAACTTTATGTTGTGTGGACACTTACTAGTCCTTAGCTCTGTGTTTTCTGTGTGGAAGCTCTATGTTGTTTTTTTTGTAACACCAGGGTTCAGCTGGAACGTTGTTTCATTTCACTGCGTCAGCTATATATGGTTAAAATTACAATAAAAGCTTTTTGACTTGACTTGAATTCTCTCCAGAACTCCTGAAAGCAGCACGACGGGGGGAAGGCGTAAAGGTGCAGCCTCGGCCACGATTTTGCCATGGCATCCAGTCCCAGCAGGGCTAAAGGATTTAGGGAAAACCACAGGGGACAGCTCAACTCTCTATGCAAACAGGTGTACTAGCGCTTGCCAAATATCTCCCAAATCTGCTGCACCGCCTGAGGGTGGAGGTGCCACCTCCCGGGCTTGGACCCCTGTTTTGACAGGGTGTCTGCTGCTTTGTTCAAAGAGCCTGGTATATAAGATGCTCTAAGGGAGAGGAGCTTCCACTGGGTGCACAAGAGGATCTGGCATGCCAGCCTGTACAGGGAGCACAAGCACCTCTCATCAAATATTTTACAGTAACACACACTATATGGTAAAAAGTAATGACACCTGGCTTTTCCAGCCAGAGAAGAGAAAATGGTGAATAAATGAGGAATGAGATGTTTAAAATTCACAAACAAATCTTATGGTAAAGTGTACATAATTACTTTCCTTCTAGTTTATGTTACTATAGCTAATACTAATTTAAAAAACTATAAAAACATGTCTTGACAATCAATGGCACAATTATGTAGGAAATGCTGTTTTAGTGGAAATTAATAAAACACAATAAAATATTTTAGAATTACATTATTAACTTTTTGAATTCAGAGCTTTGTCACCATATTTATGTCTTAT
Source organism: Silurus asotus (assembly GCA_024362625.1). Taxonomy (NCBI): domain Eukaryota; kingdom Metazoa; phylum Chordata; class Actinopteri; order Siluriformes; family Siluridae; genus Silurus; species Silurus asotus. The sequence goes on from MU551580.1 coordinate 581,905, forward strand.
ATACAGCATAAAATAGAAGTAGAAGGCATAATTAACACTTATATTCAGTACTTACAAGCAAAACACAGAAACACTGGTATCAATGGAAGCAAAAAAAACTTATCAATGCACTTGACTGTGCCATTGTATTCATCAAATTAACAAAGTGATACAAATGTTTAATTACATTTGATTAAGTTATTTACAAAGCAAATGGTGAGCGTGCTGTACTACTTGGTGCTACTCTGCCCCGAGTTTAATTACTCTGGAGTGCATTATCAAGTACCTAAACTGCTTTGCAGTACAATGAAAGTAGAGCACCACACACACACACACACACACACACACACACACACACACACACACATAAACAGACATAGGCTCCCCCAGTAGTGCCACCTGTTAATTCTGCCGAGTTGATTTCATTATGATTTCATCATATTCATCAGTATTACCAAGCATAAAACACATACATATTCCCGATTAAGTTGCTGCTATTTCTCTGATGCCTACACACACATTGCACAACTAAAGGCTTGGCATAGACTTATCTGAAAAATATGAAAAAACTACTATTTATCTGTAGTTAGTATCATTACCAATGGTGGGCCAGTCAGGGCCTTCTCTGCTGGCCTGAACACTATCAAAAGCACTGACCTACATTTACAATTTTAATATTTGTTCAATTTAATTGTATTTATTTACTTCCAACAGATTATTCTCTTTATTTCATAGCATTTCTCTTGGCTGCACTGTGGATGTTAGATATTTTGTCCAATCAGATTCAGCCTCTATGTGCTGCCATGTCAATCAAATCTGCCCAGGTAATTCAAAGTCAAAACTGCTGGCCCAGAACAGCATCGGCATTTCTCCGTCCTCTGATTAGTTGGTCAGAGGAAACCAGTTACAGCCAAGTTCAATTGGCAATACACGTGTGTAGCGCTCTGCACACATGAATACATCTGAGTTAGACTTTTGTATGCCTACAGTGGAAGAAATTGCTTTGGTCTCGGACATACTTAAAAATACATTTTCAAGAAAAGCTAGACATCGTGAGAAGGGGTCGGCCAACCCTGAGGCTAGCTATCTTGTCTTAGCCTGGGAAAGGGTTTGTTCGCTGCTTCCAGTAAATACGAGCGGTACCACTGGACTACGGCCTCTGAGGAGCGGTGCAAACTATGAGTCTGCATCGTTGGTGAGTAAGGTGTATTTTATTTACACTTTAATTATTTTTCATAGTATTAGACAAATATTGATTCTGAACTGCTCAAGAAGATGTAGGTGGCATAATTGTGGTTGTAGTGTAGGGGTTTGAAGCTTGCTTTAGTAAAGTTGTATTCACCCTCCATACGCAAAATGACTCTCTGTAATGCCACGGGTTGTTATATTGTGTTTTTGTATAGTATTGATGGTTTTTATAATTGCAACGTGATAGTGGTGGTATTAAGAGGTGGATTAAGTCCCCAATGAAGGCACAGGTACCAAAAGCACAGCCTGCCACTGTTGTTAACAATCATTTGACTCAATTTGGTTTGATTTGTATAAGCACATTTAAGATGGGACATCATCAAAAAGCGGCAGATATAGGATAAAATGAAGAAATCGTGAGGAGTCAATAAACAGCCTTTATCTGCGTGACACTGGGGACATGCACTATAGTCTAAGAGGGCAATTGTGTAACCAGCTTGAACAAAACTTTGCTGAATTAATGAACTGTTTACCGATCCTCATAAGGATTATAATGCAAATATGTATTGTGTGTGTGTGTGTGTGTGTTTGTGCCCAACTTTTTTCAACCATCCTAAATTCACACATTACCCAATTGCTGCATCCCTTCCACTGGCTCCCCATAGTTACTTACATCAAATTTAAAACTTCTACAAAGCCAAATACGGACCTGCGTTCTTCTACCTCAAAGCACTTATCACACCCCGCACTGCACCAAGCTCCCTCTTATCCTCTAGCACTGCTTGACTGCTCCCACCATCTCCCAGGGTATAAGGAAAACATGTCTTTTCTCAAGACTTTTCTCTTTTCTGCCTTTAAGTGGTGGAATAAACTTCACCCAGGTGTCCAAACAACTATATCACTGGCTGTGCTGAACCTACTTGTTCCAAAAGCACTTAGAGTCAATTCTTTGGTCTTTGGTAAACTCTTCTCTATCCCATTAGTTTTTTGTTCAACTTTTTGGTTTTATTCTTAGTCTATGACCTGAACAACCATCAGGTTGAATATATGAATGACTATCCGGTTGTAATATATTTATAGAGACTTTAAAGCACTTCTGTGTGTCACTCTGGATAAGGGCACATTCCCAATGCAATAAATACCGTATAAGAAAAAATGTAAATGTGGGTGTGCAAGTGCAAATGTGTGGAAATATGCTTGCGCTAATCTTTCTTCGAGTTCTGTGCTGCTTGTTTATTCCTGTGCTCAGGAAATACACTGCGTCCTAATTCTTATCATTCCGTGCAAATAATACTGCAGTAAAAGTGTCCTATATAAACATAAATAATTAAAACTTTCTAGATTGTGGCCTATATTCAGGGCACACCATAAACATTAGCATCATGAATTTCAAATTGTTACTTCAGCTGCAGACACAAGCAGTTTGCAAAAGTGCACTTTTTTGCAGTATTTGTTTTTCTTCAAATACAATTTATTGGTATTTCAGTAATAGAACTACAGACATGGACTGAGCTACCTGGGACAAGATGATATTTTTTGTTGTTGTTGTCTGGTAGACATAGTTTTAACAAAGAACCCTCTTTCTTGTTGAATTTTGCTAAACAAATGTTTTCCTTCATGTAGATATGTTTAAATGCAACACTTCACAGGCTCTTCCTGCTGTAATTAAAGCTATACATCATTCCAAATCCCTACAAATGCTTTCTTACATGGCTGAGGAGTCTGACTGACTATTTTTACTAACTGGATTCATTAGCATGCACACATGAGAGATTATCATTTTGGAACCACAATTATTGCACAGTTTTTCATTTTTAACTTGTTAACTTTCATTACATTTGATTTATTTTACACTAGACATTTTAGTCAACAGCATTAAAAACCTCAGAAAAGTCAAGGACTTTACTTGCCTGGTGATAGATAGTTAATAGATTTCTGACAACCCTTGTCAACCCTTGTCTGCCGTTTGGTTGTCATTTCAGGATATGTGCTAATGAAAAAAAAAGAGAAATTACACTGAAAAAATAATTATTTCGTAACATAGTTTAATGTATTCTATCATGTCTCTTCAACCAAACTGCAATTAATTTCAGAGACATAAAATGATTCCAATAACTTAGACAGTCATGTAAATATGTAACTGCATTCTTACAGCAAAGCCACATTTTGATCCAGGCCTTAGAAAGCTTCACCAGCTCATTAGCCTTGTTTACGTGAACTCCTCCTTCCATGCTCAATCACATGGTTGAAAGGATGATGTTCAGTTGTATTTTATTAGGCTTCAGTAATGACATCTCAAGTTGTCTGGTTCGCATTCTCCTCCATTAAACGTGGCCGGTAAAGGAGGACCAGTGTGTTGCTTTGGGGCCTCTTCAAAAGCACATCCTGAAGTGCTCTGATGTGTTCTCAGAGCCGCTGCTGTGACACGGCTTTTATATCTCAAATCTTAAAAGTGCTAAAAGTCTGCCTACCACAAATTCATGAATGAGATGAAAATGCAGAAATTAATATTACAGAAAAACAAAAGCCAAGGCAAGAAGTGATGTTTTAATGCTTATACTAATAACAAATTTAAAAAATATGTGAAAAAAAAAATTATTTATACTATAATATTATAGATATGATATTAAGGCTGTGTCATATTTTTAATCAATGAAATACCAGAACTTTGGATAACACTATTAAAATAAAATTTACTTTCACTCTTTGTCCTACAGTTTAGATTATAAATCATGTGATTAGTGGTGATTGCATTTTCACAGGAAATTTAATTTGTGATTAAAATGCATATCTTATTTTTATTATTTCTACTCAATTGGCATATTATGTGTTTCAAATGTATGTGTTTTAAATTAATTTTTTTTTGAAAAGTATGTGTATGCACAGCTCTCATTACTGCATCTTGTGCGTACAGTATCATCAATGTGACATGTACAGTAGACCAGTGTTTTGTGTGAATTCTATTAAATATTGTGATGAAGTTTGTATATATAAGTGTATATCGTTCATTACTAAATAGTGTAATTGAATGTGAAACGAGTGCTACAAAATAAAAATAAAATAAATTCATGCTTAATCCATTGGAAAATAACAAATATTTGCATATCTATTTCTAGCAAACGTTTGTGCTTACAATTTCCCTTTTACATGCTTGATGTGCTGCGAGAGTTTTATAAACTCATACTGTATCGATCCTGGACAGGATAGTATATAAGAATCAGAGTGTGATAAAGGCAGGAAGAATAGACAGATGGTCTCTGCTCAAACAACTCTGGAGTGTGAAGAATAATTATGACCGCACACTGTGTGTGTGTGTGTGTGTGTGTGTGTGTGTGTGCGTGTGTGTTTGTCTATGTAGAGGGTGTATAAAGATTAGGGAGATAAATGCTTTCAGTAAGACTGAATAAAAGGCTTGAGAGCACAGAAGCCTCAATTTCAGTCATCGGAATGCGAGAGCAAAAATTATTTTTATGATCACAGAGCAGTATGTAGGCCTTGGGAATTAATGTTACATCACACTGCCATGTGGGACGGTTCCGCCATCCTTTTTGCCACATTTTTTTTACATGCAACAAACACATTCACACATTTCAAGAGCATAAAGAAATCAAGAAATCAATGTGCTATTGTTAGGACTTATTTTTAGGACTACAATGACAAACTTCAGAGGGATATCAAGCAATGACATGAATACATTTATGGTGTAGAGCCACAAAACTCCAAAAATTAAGTTCTTCAATATCTGCAACATGTTCAACAATACTGTATTCCTTTTATATTTCTTTTTTTTGTGGGTAGGTAGGTAGATTTTATATAGCTGTCACCACAGCCTGTAGAACACCTGGTATTTCTGTAATATTCAGTAAAAAACTAAAATTGTGCAACCTTTGAAGCTTCTCTTTCCATTATGTTTCTTTTATCACCACACTTGGTGCTATAGACGTTTCCAACACAATAGAAGAATAGATTTCTACCATAATTACTCAAACACCCAAAACCTATTGACTACATAAAATGAAATGGTGAACCTTGCCAGACTGTCGGCCTATATAGTAGACTCGACATTTCATTTTTATAACAGATCAGTATTTCGTATTTAAGTGAAACTATTGACAAATTTGAATATAAATATAAAAACTTTTACAAAATTGTCCTAGAAGAAATTGGACACATGCCTTCACTTGAAATCAGGACAGTGTCACAGGGTTTACTTTTGGTTGGTGAAGTAGACAAATGTGTGTGTGTGTGTGTGGGTGTGAGATTGAGTGAGTGGTAAAAAAGTATCCAGTCTGACTCCTCATATATAACTAAATCACAGACTTCATGGGTGGTTGTCAGGAGAAAGTCTGGCGCACACAGACAATATCTAAAATTCTGTCTCAGTCTAGACCTATTCTCTCTCTGAGGGACAAACCTGCAAAAATGAAAAAATAAATAAATAAATAATTAAATAAATAAATAAAAACTTCATCAGGTGCTAGGAGTTTGGCAGGTGAATTAAATGTTAAGTGATCATTCTTCCATTTATTTCACTTGATTTTGTCCTTGAAGTCTGTCTCTTTCTCTCTTGCTCGCTCTGGCACACACACACACAAACACACACACACACAATATGTTCATTACAGCCAGAATTGAAGGACCGTTTGTCTAATTTGGTGTACAAGGTGTTAAATTGACATTTTGCCCTTCTGAAGCTTCTCTTTTGATGATAATGTAAACTAGTGGTGTGCCGTGCATTTGGTACATGGTCCTTCAGTGGGGACTTACCCGACTGAATAGAATAGAATAGAATAGAAACCATCAATACAATACAAAAACGCAATATAACAACACGATGCACTACAGAGAGAGAGAGAGACATTTCACATATTAAGGATAAATACTATTTTACTAAAACAACTCCAAACCTCTACACTACAACTGCAACTGTACCACCTACATCATTTGGAGCAGTTCAGAAACAATATTTGTCTAATAACATGACAAAAACATAAAAAATTTAAATAAAATACAACCTATTCACCAGAGATGCAGACTCATATTTCGCACCACTCCTCAGAGACTGATAGCCAGTGGTACCGCTCATATTCACTGGTCTGGAAGTGGCGAACAAACCCTTTCCCAGGCTAAGACACGCTAGCTAGCTTCAGGGTTGGCCGACCTCTTCTCACAATGTCTAACTTTTCTAGAACATTTATTTTTAAATATGTCCGCGCTCAAATTCATTTATTTTCCTCTGTAGGCATAAAAAAGCTACACGTGTGTTTTGCCAGTCGAACTTGGCTGTAACAGTTTCCCTCTGACCAACCTATCAGGACGGAAAATGCTGACGCTATTCTGGGCCAGCTAGCAAAATATGAAATTCTGATTGGTTAAAGAAACAGAGCTATTTATTGATGAGATGTCAGTAAAAAAGACCAGCAGAACAGACTTTGCAGGCCCTGGGCAGATTAGATTGACATGGCGGCACATAGATGCTGAAATCTAATTGGACAAAAAAATCTAACATACACATACTGAGACAGTTACACAGACCACTGCAGTCCATAAAGTCTATCACAAGTTGGTTAGAATGGCCACTGAGTCAAGCAAACTAAAGTATTCTCATTCCAAACATATACAGTGCAGTACACAGTAAAATCTCCTTATACAAACACAACACCAAGTAATGTTCATTAAGAGCCGTGTTCTTTTAATAGTTCTAACCAATCGCATGCTCCTTTACAGCCACATAAGCAGTTACAGGTACATACTTTACATAGGGTGAGAGAAATATGAGTCAGTACATAAAAGGTGAAAAAGAACAATTCATTTACTTAAAACATTCATTTAAAAACATTGATTTGTATTTTTTTTTTTTGTGCTGTACACATAACAACTCTAAACAGTGTTGCCATGTTCATAATAAGAAGTACTGGCATTTTCTTTTGTCAAAGGTCCACGGACTATTTTAATATTAGCCCGTATACAAAGCTCTACAAAAATACAATACTTATATTAACACAAATAACAAAATAAGTAACAGCTCCTGTTTAGCTGTTTATACATAAATGCTGCATGTATTGTATCTATTAAAGGTAATGGGTTGGTGAGAGGTGATAATGTGCTTCAAAGATCTGTCTAATTAAACATCTGTCTAATTTAAGAGATAATGAGCTGCACTCTACCTTACACAACTGTTTTGCTCTGGGCCAGACATGCACTGAACTGAACTGTGTCAGGAGTAGCTGAAACTAAGGCTTGGATGTGAGTGAAGATAAATGTATATTTTTCCCACAGAGAGAGAGAGAGAGAGAGAGAGAGAGAGAGAGAGAGAGAGAGAGAGAAAGAAAGAGAGAGAGAGAGAGAGAGAGACAGAGAGAGAGAGAGAGACAGACAGAAACATAGACAATCCAGACACATTCTACCATTTCAAGAGAGAATGGAAACGTATTTAGCATTACCTTAAAAACACACACACACACACATACACACACACACACACACACACACACACACACACACACACACACACACACACCTTAATCTCATTAGTTTCAGCTGTTCCTATCAATCTGTGATTTACATATGCTCTACTACTGAGCGCACACTCACACACACACACTCACACACACACACAGATTACCCTAATTTACTGCTTGCTCCAAAATTCGACTTCTATTTTCATTTCCACATACTGCCATAATTCATAAAATGAATACACTACAGGGAGTGCAGAATTATTAGGCAAGTTGTATTTTTGAGGATTAATTTTATTTGAGGATTTAATTTGAACAACAACCATGTTCTCAATGAACACAAAAAACTCATTAATATCAAAGCTGAATATTTTTGGAAGTAGTTTTTAGTTTGAGCTATTTTAGGGGGATATCTGTGTGTGCAGGTGACTATTACTGTGCATAATTATTAGGCAACTTAACAAAAAACAAATTTATACCCATTTCAATTATTTATTTTTACCAGTGAAACCAATATAACATCTCAACATTCACAAATATACATTTCTGACATTCAAAAACCAAACAAAAACAAATCAGTGACCAATATAGCCACCTTTCTTTGCAAGGACACTCAAAAGCCTGCCATCCATGGATTCTGTCAGTGTTTTGATCTGTTCACCATCAACATTGCATGCAGCAGCAACCACAGCCTCCCAGACACTGTTCAGAGAGGTGTACTGTTTTCCCTCCTTGTAAATCGCACATTTGATGATGGACCACAGGTTCTCAATGGGGTTCAGATCAGGTGAACAAGGAGGCCATATCATTAGATTTTCTTCTTTTATACCCTTTCTTGCCAGCCACGCTGTGGAGTACTTGGACGTGTGTGATGGAGCATTGTCCTGCATGAAAATCATGTTTTTCTTGAAGGATGCAGACTTCTTCCTGTACCACTGCTTGAAGAAGGTGTCTTCCAGAAACTGGCAGTAGGACTGGGAGTTCAGCTTGACTCCATCCTCAACCCAAAAAGGCCCCACAAGCTCATCTTTGATGATACCAGCCCAAACCAGTACTCCACCTCCACCTTGCTGGCGTCTGAGTCGGACTGGAGCTCTCTGCCCTTTACCAATCCAGCCACGGGCCCATCCATCTGGCCCATCAAGACTCACTCTCATTTCATCAGTCCATAAAACCTTAGAAAAATCAGTCTTGAGATATTTCTTGGCCCAGTCTTGACATTTCAGCTTGTGTGTCTTGTTCAGTGGTGGTCGACTTTCTGCCTTTCTTACCTTGGCCATGTCTCTGAGTATTGCACACCTTGTGCTTTTGGGCACTCCAGTGATGTTGCAGCTCTGAAATATGGCCAAACTGGTGGCAAGTGGCATCTTGGCAGCTGCACGCTTGACTTTTCTCAGTTCACGGGCAGTTATTTTGCACCTTGGTTTTTCCACACGCTTCTTGCGACCCTGTTGACTATTTTGAATGAAACGCTTGATTGTTCGATGATCACGCTTCAGAAGCTTGGCTATTTTAAGACTGCTGCATCCCTCTGCAATATATCTCACTATTTTTGACTTTTCTGAGCCTGTCAAGTCCTTCTTTTGACCCATTTTGCCAAAGGAAAGGAAGTTGCCTAATAATTATGCACACCTGATATAGGGTGTTGATGTCATTAGACCACACCCCTTCTCATTACAGAGATGCACATCACCTAATATGCTTAATTGGTAGTAGGCTTTCCAGCCTATACAGCTTGGAGTAAGACAACATGCATAACGAGGATGATGTGGTCAAAATACTCATTTGCCTAATAATTCTGCACTCCCTGTATAATCCAGTTCTACCTTCACAATTCATACACTGCTGGTGAGTGGTGAACTCCTCAGAGTTGAAAAAAAATATTTTCCTACACGTATCCAATCCTTGTGAGAGCAACTCAGCCTGCTGACCTTTTATACCTTTTATGCAGAATCGCCCCTTGCTCATATTACATGCTGCAAAAAACAAACAAAAATTATTCAAAAAGAACAGTGTTAGTCCAGAGGTGTAGTCTATATAAAATCAAGGTTAAAGCTTAAATAAACCTTCTAAAAACCAACAAGGATTTAGGAACAACTTAAGGTGTTCTCGATGAATTACAATCTACTATCACAAGGAAGTGTTTTTTTTCTTTTTCTTTTATAGACTTTTACATGAGTTTAGCTGTCACCAATGAAACTGTCTCAAAATGGTCAAAACACTATAGTTATGTCAGATAAACTCTTACACACTGCAGAAATAATTAAGATTTCTAAGTCAGATGCTAGTGAATGTATGCTTAGTGATATGAACAGATGCAGTATAGTATATCTAGAGCAGAGGTCCCCAACCACCTCGTTGTGATTCAGTGGAAGAGTTGATATGGAAAGAACATATGGGGAAAAAATTACTACAGAAATGACACTGTATTTTTTATTGTACACTATCCAAATATCAGAAAACATTACACTGGAAATTATTCAGCAAATTCAGCTAATTATTAACATGAGAGCTGAGCAAACATCAATTGAAAGCGAGGAGGTAAGACCAAGTGATAACAGAAAAAATGGCTAGTGGTGGGAATAAAAGTAAAAATTAAAGTAAAAATAAAGGCAGCCTTTAACCGAAATGATTCCTCATATCTTAACAGGTTAATTAATCTCTACAGGTTAAATAAATGGTATGTGTGTATATACATTATATGTATATGATATGATATGAGAAGGTGGAGGGAGTATTTTAAGAAGCTGATGGATGAGGAAAATGATAGAGAGAGAAGGTTGGATGGTGTGGAGATGGTGAGACAGGAAGTGGATAGGATTAGTAAGGATAAGTGAGAGCAGCGGTTAAGAGGATGAATAGTGAAAATTCAGTTGGACCAGATGACATACCAGTAGACAGAGGCGGCAGGAGTTTTTAACCGGGTTGTTCAATGAGATTTTGGAAGGTGAAAGTATGCCTGAGGAATGGAGAAGGAGTGTTCTGGTACCCTACTTTAAGAATAAGGGAGATGTGCAGACCTGCAGTAACAACAGGAGAATAAAGTTGATCAGTCACACGATGAAGTTACAGGAGATCTTCCACTACAAGCCAGGCTGAGTAGAGGTGACCATCTCTGAGCAACAGTATGGTTTCATCCCAAGGAAGAGCACCACAGACTCAATATTTGCTTTGAGGATGTTGATGGAAACGTATAGAGAAGGTCATTGTGATATTGTTCGAGGGAATAAGGTGTGTCAGAGAAGTATGTGAGGGTGGGGCAGGACTTGTATGAGGACAGTGTGACAGCAGTGAAGTGTGCAGTAGGAACGACAGACTGGTTCAAGGTGGAGGTTGGACTGCATCAAGGATTGACTCTGAGCCATTTCCTGTATGTAGTTGTGATGGACAGGTTGACAGACGAGGTCAGGCAGGAGTCTCTGTGCACTATGATGTTTGCGGATGATATTGTGATTTGCGGTGAGAGTAGGGAGCAGGTTGAGAAGATCCTGTAGGGGTAGGGGTATGGGATGGAGAGTAGGGGAATGAAAGTCAGTAAGACAAAGTACATGTGTGTGAATGAGAGGGAGGGCAGTGGTGTGGTGCGGTTGCATGGAGAAGAGGTGGAGAAGGTGGAGGAGCTTAAGTACCTGGGATCCACAGTGCAAAGTAATAAAGAGTGTGTTAGAGAAATTAAGAAAAGAGTGCAGGCAGGGTGGAGAAGAGTGGCAGGAGTGATTGGTGATAGAAGGGTATCTGCAAGAGTGAAAGGGAAAGTGTATAGGACTATGGTAAAACCTCTGATGTTGTATAGTTTAGAGACAGTGGCATTGAGTAAAAGACAAGAGGTGGAGCTGGAGGTAGCAGAGCTAAAGATGTTGAGTGACGACGATGGATGTGATTACAATTAAGTTTATTAGAAGGACAGTGCATGTAGGACGTTTTGAAGACAAGGTGAGGGAGGCGAAATTGAGATGGTTTGGACATGTTCAGAGGAAGGACATTGGTTATATCAATAGGAGAATACTAAGGATGGAGCCACCAGGAAGCAGGAAAAGAGGAAGACCAAGTAGGAGGTTTATGGATGTGGTGAAGGAAGACATGCAGGTAGTTGGGTTGAAAGAGGCAGATGTAGAGGACAGGGGGGTATGGAGATGGATGATCTGCTGTGGCGACCCCGAAGGGAGAAGCCGAAAGAAGAAGAAGAAGAACCCCCCTAAAAAAACATTAAAAGAAAATATTAAAAGAAGTAAAACAATTGAACGATTTTGAGCTAAAATATATCACACTGCATAATTTAGCACACATTTTCTGAAGATGTTTTTTTTCTGTAAAAAAAAGTGGTTCAAAAACAATTTGCACCTTGGCATTTACATAACTGATGGTACATTTCTCCTAAACTAAAGTCAACACTCTCATAACAATCAGCAAAGCTATTAAAACACACTAAATACTTTCTGTTTTTAATGTTATTATAAGCTTAACATTTGCTATTTTGGCCTTGCTGCATCTTTCTTTTGGTTGCCCCTTTCTTTTGAAAAACCCTTTTCATAGTACTGTTCATGTTCAATGTCTTCCACTTTTAAAAAGCCCATACAAATCTTATGTCATCTGTCCACAAACGTTGGTCCATATATCTGGGAAACCAGACTTTCCCAAGTTTACACTAACCCATGCAACTCTAAATCTCTTGAATACATTGTGTTGAGAATGGTTTTACTTAAGAATGGTCTGTCATTTCTTCAGTTGCTTGAATGGAACATTTGCATGATCTTGTCTGATGCTTATTTTATAGAAAACTTTTCACCTACTCTTTTGATAGGTGCCATAATTATGTAGTTGACACTATATTGTGTCCATGGGTGAATATATAGTTGATTACAATATAAGCACAATTTTATACTATACTATAATGCTGCTTAATTCACTTTGCCACTTTATACCCAAAGAAAGTCAACAGTTATTACATTTTTGAACAAAGTGTTAGGTTGCGCAATTAAGCAAGCTAATGGCGTGTAGAAACAGAAGGAAAACGCTGTTAAATAGCTTTCATTTTCAGCTCTCTGCTTGATCCCTACTGTATTTGTTAATATATAAAAAGTATTGAAAATGGCTTCTCAAGCAACTTGGGATTTTATTTTACTGATTCTCTGCACACACACACACACACACACACACACACACACACACACACACACACACACACACACACAATCAAACACGTGGCCATTTTCGGAAGATATAAATATCCCTAATGGGTACATTAGTAATAAAAAATGGATATATAAAAAAAAAAATTGTACATAACACAGAGTGCATAGCCCTAGTTCTTAGGGGGAAAAAGACTGACTCAGTGTCTTTCACAGTAAAAACACAAGTAAACATCTATTCCTTATGACTATGCTTTTGGTTGCTCAAATACAGTCATCCTATTGAGACTGTGTCTATGATATTACAATCTCTTTCTTTTTGATATTCTAACTATTTCCAATCCAAATCCTAGCTGCCACATCCAGCTGAGATGAAATACCAAGTGTGTGCTGAGGTTCAAGTGCAGGTGCCTGGTTATACATACAATATCTGAATGCACACACTAATATACTATGAATGTAACTTAATATAAATGCATTTTTATAGATTTAAAGATTAAACAACTAAAGGCTTCTGAAAAAAAAGAAAAAAGATACGACTAGGAGAACGACTAGATGAACTATTTTTACTTGGGTTTACGTATTTGCTCATATATTAAGCTTGTGGAACAAACAAAGAGCAAGTTCAGGGACTATCAGAGCCAGAATTCAGAATGCTAACAGTGCTGACATGACAGTGTTGACAATGTATGGGGCATGTATTTATGGAGCCTTTGAAAGAACATCAGTTGCTCTGCAAAGAACACACATTTTTTTGAATGCTAATTACTAAAACCCAATATTGTTGACGTGAGCACAGTTTACTTACAGTGTGTTAGTTTAGAAGTTCAGTAGTATTGAATTTATCTTTATATTAAACTATAGGAACTGTAAAAGAAGCATCTACAGGATTATCAGTAGGTATTTGACTCTAAATAAGTGAGAAGGCTAAAATGTTAGCTGTATTCAGTATGGAAAGAGTAGACAATGTGCAGCTTGTATAGCATTACTGTCCTCTGAAAATAACTCAACATGCAACCATTATTGTCTAAATAGCTGGCAACAAAGGTTAGTACCATTAACATTATGACCACTGTGAGGTGAAGTGAAAAACACTGAATATCTCTTCATCAAGACACCTGTTAGTAGGTGGGATATATTAGGCATCAAGTGAACAATTTGTCCATTAACTTCTTTAGCAGTAGCTTATCTGTTGAATCTTTCCATTTGGGCCAATCTTCACTCCCCATGTGTATCAATGAGCATTGTTCCTGCTTCTAATACATAGACCTTAATGAAAAATGTTCACTTGCTACATAATATATCCCACACACTAACAGGTGCCATGATGAAGAGATAATCAGTGTTATTCAATTTCCCTGTCAGTGGTCATTATGTTATTCCTGATCAGTGTATGTCTGGAAAATGAGGAGATTAGTTGCTGAAGTTTTTGGAGAGGAATGTTGCCCATTATTGCTTTCTGATGCACCAAATTCTTTAGGAAGGTCTGGACAGAAAACCAGTTCAGCACTCGGGCTCTTCTACCACAAAGCCATGCGGTTGCAATATGCAATTTAACATATTGTCTAGCTATAATATCCAAGGCCTTCCTTGAATAATAATAATAATAAAAAAACAGCATCTGGTTGGAGGCATATGTTGCCCTTAAACCTGTATATACCATTCTGCATTAATGTTCACATTCTATAGGCACTATTGCACCCCAGGCCATCAGAGATGCAGACATTTAAACTGAGCACTGATAGTAAACCAGATGATCCCCCTCCTCTTTACTCCAAAGATAGAGTTGTCCATGGTTTTCATAGGGAATTTTAAATTTGAATTTGTCTGACCACAGAAAACTTTTACAGTTTGGTTTCAGTTTATTTAATTTTTTTTTTTTTTTTTTTTGGTTTAGAGAAGATGACACCATTTCTGGATCATATTTACATATGTCTTATTTTTTTTGTGTGTGGGCTTACCCTCTTGTCTGGTAATTTCCCATGCTAATAATTCTCAGCTAATTTATTAGAGCCTAATCTCTCTCTCTCTCTCTCTCTCTCTCTCTCTCTCTCTCTCTCTCTCTCCCTCCCTCTCTCTGTGTGTGTGTGTGTGTGTGTGTGTGTGTGTGTGTGTGTGTGGGTGTGGGTGTGTGTGTGTGTGTGCTGGTGTATGTCTCTAGTATGGATTTGTAAAGTTTACTTAAGACTAGGACATACACAGAGTAAAAAGCTACAAACTGCTCTTGTTTAATACTTGCTTCATTACAAAATAAGTTTTGAGAGGTCTGAGGAAGTCTGGAAAAAAAGGGGAAAACATAAGACAAATTAAAAGCATTTAATCAAAGTATTATAAGTATTATTATTCCACAAACCAAGTCACCTACATTACATTTATTCAGTTCAATTCATTTTTATTTGTATAGTGCTTTTAACAATGAACATTGTCTCAAAGCAGCTTTACACAGATAATGTGATGATTAAATGTCACATTTCTGTAAGCATTTTCTGAGCATCTGTAAGTAACCCCACAAGAGTTGGTATAGTCAATGTCAATGTAATTTATATTAGTTTAACCAGATCTCTAAACTAACAAGCTGTAACCAGGACAATTAGACAAGAAATAGAGTGAGAGAATGCAAGAAAGACAAAAAGAGTAGAAAGAAACATCGCCCTTATTGTGTTGTCAGTTCCTGAAAAAAAAAAAATAAAATGTTTCCACTTGGACCCATTGCTCCACTGTGTTTGTCCTACCAAACACACTCTCTCTCTCTCTCTCTCTCTCTCTCTCTCTCTCTCTCTCTCTCTTTCTCTCTCTTACAAAAAATCCCCTATCCCCTATGCGCATTTCCTATGTTTTTGTCATCATCACGTTTTCCTGATAAAGAGGGTACTCACTTCCTGGTTGTGCTGTTGACCTTCAGTGATGAGGTCATTACGGTCAAAACTTATGCTGGGAACAGGAAGTGAGACTGTGAGAGCGACAATTTAAAATCTTAGCTGACTGTGGAGAAACCTACAAGATGATAACTGCAAAAGCATTTATCTAGTTTAACTTTTTGGTTTGTAAAAATTTAACATTTGTTTCAAAACATCATTTGCTTTTTACTTTTTTGTAACTTTGTTGAACTTTTTGTTCATGTTTGACATGTTTCTGCCATGTTATAATGAAGCACTTTAGTAATTTATTCTAATCCTTTGAATGGCAGATGTTAGGTTTAGGTACTTTGTTCTAGTTGAGTGACTTTGGCAAGTATTTTAATCAGATAAACAAAGAGCATGAGCATCGACATGAATAAAAGTGGCCTCAGAGATGCAATTAGCGAATTATCGAGAAGCGAATATTTTGCACATTCTCAAGCATATATGAACACTCTAAAGGGATTAAACAGGAATTGGAGTTGAAGCTCCGCATTAAAGAAAATGTATGATTATCCAGAGTGATGATAGCATGCTTTAAAGTACTAACTTCTATACCATTGCTTTATTTATAGTAAAATGTTTATCTATCACATATATATATATATATATATATATATATATATATGTGTGTGTGTGTGTGTGTGTGTGAGTGAGAGAGGGAGTGGATGGACTCTTTTTTTCTTATTTTCGCGACTTTTTGATACGCCCCTTCCAACCCAGTAATGACCCAAAGAACACTATACGAAAACGATTTAAATGAGTAAACACTATTTCACAATACTATACTATTTTAACAATACTTTATGTAAATTAACAGCAACAGCTTAATTTAAACGTATGCAGTAGAGAAGTACAAAAAATACAGTACAATACAGTATGTTATATTTTATAGTTTAAATGAAAAATACATAATAAAAATAGTTTTAAAGCATTTTTAGACAATTTTAATGAGATAAACCTTGATTAGAAATGTTAAAACTACCGTTTTGAGCAGCTCGCGGTTGCTCACGAGCCGATCTGAATGAGAGTCGGCGGTCGGAAATGAAAGTCACGAGCATGCGAGGTCGCGAGCGCTGAGGCCGCGAGCTCCGAGGTTCCACTGTATATACAAATGCATTGGATTGCCTATTTGCCATCTCTGTGAATTATAATGATATGATTTGGTCCAAAATTCGCTTCAAACTATGTCTTCTCAAAAGCAGACAAACATTAATGTTATTACACGAGCAATTTTAAGTTAAACCAAGATGTGAAGCATAGCAGCATTTTATTCTCTCTAAGGGGGGAGGGGTATTGATCTTTTTTTATGACAGCGTCACCTTATTAACAATTGGGAAACTACTAAAAAGTTGAACAGTCAGTCTATTAATTAGCCATTTGGGAGAAATAACCTCTAGAGGAATAATGCTAATAACAGTGATTTACCCAAAGTGCACTGAGGCAGCATGTGGTTCTGAGGGGTGTATTGTAGCAATAAATACTTTAGGTTCATGAGGTAGTTGGTGATACAATGTATCATTCTATTACCAGTTTTATCTACTAAAATATAATCATGAAGTAGTACAAAAATGCAATTCTAAACCAATGGGTATATGTTACCTTATTATATTACTCTCTGAGAGTTTTAAACAAAAAAGACCCTTTATAAGAATTTGTAAACTGTGACTTTCTGGATTTTGGTGCACTAACCTATGAGCTTTGGCGCTTATACTCTGTTTACTGCTAAATGAATTGTGTAAGCAAAATACATTTCACACAAGCTGTGTCTAAGGCACTACGACTTTGCTTGTCTCATATATTATTTATATGAATTTTATGTCCCTGCATTTCTGCTTACTGCACAATAATAATAAAAAATAAAAAAAGCAACATTTTGATTTCCAATCATTACAATCAAATTGAAACATTAAATCTCACCGAGAAATTTTATATGTTGTTAAAAGAAGAATAAAACATTATTAAGGCCATATGGGGGCCTGCTAAGACAAACTCTGCAGAATAAGTGTTCCACTGGCATGCTCCCTAAGGTGCTTTGAACAACTCATCAAATCTGTGTGAGAGAAATGAGTGTGCTACTTTTTATTTATTTAGTTTTAATCCATTTACTTTCATGACCAAGTCATTTGGCTGTTTACTTCTATATAATATAAGGTAGTTTTATGTTTCATTTTTAGAAGCTTTTTTTTCAAGTATCAAGCATTCATGTTTAACAGTCTTTGCTGAACAGATTTTCTTTACATGTGAATACTTCTACAATTTGTATTTAAGTTTTAACAACAGACTCCAGTGACAGCGGATCGATGTTTTTTTCTGCATGAAATGGATCCTGCATTAATTGCCCCATTGCCACACTCTCTGCACTGACTTCCTATGTGCATGTAAATACCTAATCTAATCTAACCTGGTCTGATTTAATTTAAACGACTCTAATCCTATATGAAAGCTATATAACACTGAGATGTGTTGTAATAGGAAAATAATAAGGTGTGTGAAAGGTCAACTCAAAGCCCAGCCACGGTAATGACCAAAAAAAGCAAAATTATTCTCCTATAACTAAATGTTCCATAGAGCTTTATTTGCCAATAATTACAAATTTAACTAATAAAATAAAAAATAAAAAACACTGACCATAATTATATATTTTTTTTATTCAGTTAACATTATGAAACTCCTGCAAAAAAGTTATATGTTTTGCCTATGATATAGAGCTGATCAGGGCAGCTAAAATATAAGCATGTATTCTCTTGCTTCTCTGTTGTTACTTATCTTGAATTTAATAAAGCAAGAAAACATCCTGTTCTGCAGATATGTAATTGTAAATGACCGTATATGGTTGTGTCACTTTAAATTCTACAGTAATTCTTATTAATACATTTCTCATAACTTTACAGTACAAATGATTATACATTTTAATTTTTAATTAAAAGCACATAATATAATCATATAAATAGTACAAAAACATTTTATAATTTAAGTCCTTGTGATTATTATTCAATCACTAATGTATTAGAATGTGTGCATAAATATAGATAAAGCATCAATAATTAGCAGTGCTGTGGAAGATTCGAATAGAGCTGAGTCTGGATGAGTCTGGAAAAAATAAAATACGAAAACCAAATGGACTGAACATAGTTTCCAAATGCTAACAGCAGGAAGGGGGGATGGGGCGATAACCAGAGGAGACACCAACCTAAAAGAACAAGTTCTGCACTCTTCACCATCATGACACTGCACAGTCATGCAACACAAACTTCCAGTTCTCTTCTTATCAGGCTCTGATGTACAAACTGTGGTTCACAGAAAGAACACACTGCTGTGTGTCGCGAAATGCACTAAACCTTCCTACCTTATCTTCAGGTAAGACAAGGGATCAATAGCTGAAACTGCTGACACATGTTTAGTACTGAAAACATTTTATTCATTATTTTCTAAGCATCTTTGCAATATTGATTTTAAATTAAACATTTTTTTCCACATTGTTAGCAATTCTAACAATGTGGAAAAACAGCTTTATATATATATATATATATAATATATATATATATTACAATATACATTTATAAATTTGTCACTATATGTTTATCCTTATTGAGCAAGCTGGTGGCAACACAAAATTCCTGATATAGTATAAGGAAGAAACCTTGAGAAAAACACAACAAATTTTTTTCTATGCATATGCAAAGCAGTGTATACTGCACATTTACAAATAAGAAAACGAGTTTTACAAAGGTTCAACTAGGGAAACCAGTGACAGTGGACAGATGCTTATGCAAAAACTGTTTAATTATATACAGCATGCTTGGATTTAATTTTGTGTCAATTGCAATTCCTTTGAAAAGCTAAAAAATATGTGAAAACCTAATCTAATCTAATATCATTTAATATAATTTAATTTACTAACCCTGAACTCAATTACTTTCCATGTCCCAAGGTGTCACAGTTCAAACAATAATGTATTACAATCAGTGCATTAATATGAACCTGCCTATTAAAATGAATCAATACCTTCTGACCAATCAGAATTTACAAGGGTAGAAACAGGGTGGATTTTCTACTTTGGTAGAAAAATCAGTAAAAATAGCACTGATAAATCTGACAAACTGCATAGAGTACACAGATTTCAAGAAGCCTAAACGTGTATGAGAAGCTATTCCAGCGAAATAAAAAATAAAAAATGATTTGGGCATCAGAGATAAAAGACAGAGATAAATTGGTGCACAAGGGTTCGTTTGAACGCTACACTTCGAGTACATCATAGAGTACTTTGTCGTTTTATCTCCCCGGTGAAACAAAGCCCATCAATACGATGTTTCCAAATATACAAAAAACATACTCTTCATTATGAGGAAGGGCAAAACAGATTTCTCTACCTATAGGAAATTTTGTCCAAGTTGCAACCAATTACTGAATGCAGTATATTTATTATAAACAGACACTTGCAATTACAAAAAAAACATTGATGTTTTTTTCTGTCCTGTCTAGACATGCACTTTTGGCAGGTAACCCATTTGAGAGGCTAAAAGCAGCAGAGATCAGGCTGATATCGTATTTGGTGTTAGGCTTGGTTGGTAGGAGCGAATTGCTTTAAAGACAGCACACTCTATGCTAATGTCAGACACTCAAAATAGAAGTGACTTCTGGTAAAAGCAAGAAGTCAAAGAGATTAACAAGGAGATGTACATGCGAAAGGCACAAACAAAACACATCATGCTTTAAAAATTAAGAATTTCCCAAGATTTTGTCTCAAAAAAACATAAAAATTAGGTATGAGATCATGATTTCATTAATAAATCAAAGCAACATTTTTCTATAATTTTAAATCGGCACACGCTATTAACTTCTCCTGTTTCTCCAAGCTATTGAAGTTCTGGCACTCTCCAGCACTCCTGACTACACAATGTCTATTTCCATTTCAAGACGAAAAATTACCTGATGCCCCCTGTGCAGGAGTAATTTTCAGGAGAGGGGACGTTCATGCGCACTTGGAAACGTTCACACTGAATCTACAGATTTTCTAATTAACCTATAATAACCCTCTTTCATACTTTTTTTTCTGTCATCATTTAATGCAGATTTTATACATACAGACATAGTTATAGTTAAATGTAGTAATTGATGTTTTTCGAAGCAGATTCTGTAAAACTAAATCTTTCCTAAATTCACAACAATATATAGGTAACCATGTTGAGAAAGAACCACAGTCTGACAGTGCATATTGTAAACATAAGATTTCTTTCCACCCCAATAAGTAACTAATGAAGAACTTTACTGAATATTAACTTTGATTAGCCCTGACAGAGCTTCTGCATGCAGTCTCATCACTTAAGTTATTAAATGCATAACTAATAATCTGTTTTCTGTCGAATTGCATGTGTACTCCTGCTGCCTGATGTGTTGCCGGTGCCTAATTCTGACACACCTTCCCTGCTGTGACTCTGCTCTCCTCTTCTTTTAGAAATAACTGATTCATCATGAAGCTCTACCTGGAGAGTTCTGCAGTTGTAGCTCACCTTCTGCTGCTTTCAATAGTCCACCATGGGGACACTAAACAATTTATGCCAAAGTAGCACTCTTGCTTCCATAGATAATCACACCTGGATAGAACTGCTGCTGTAATCATAATTACTGTCCAAAGTTCATAACTCCTATTTACAATATTATTATAATAGGGTCAGTATTCGTTTTATGTATAGCATATCCTAAAAGCAAGTTATTTTTAAAATACTTAACCATGGGTGCAAAAATACTTTTACTAATTGCACTGCTGTGCTATTCTGATGCGTGACTGTTGTATGTAAAAGACAACATTTCTTTCCTTGCTACTGGCGGTTTGCTACTAGCATCAGTTCCAGCACCTAAAAAAACAAGGCTGCTCAAATATAGTTAATGGCATATAATAATTTACATAACATTTTACTACAAAATAAATAGTTTTAGCTATGCATATGCTCAAAAGCAGACTTTATCAGACTTTCGCTTTAACAAGCCTATTTGCAGACTAGTGGCTAAATGGTTAAGACTCTGGGTTATTGCTTGGCTGTCACTGTTGGGCCTCTATCTGCTCCAGGAACACTATCATATTGTCATATCCATATAAAAGATTTTGCTGATTTTACATCAACTGAAACATTACAATCGATCAAGTACTGTATGAGATCACAGTGTACAGTACAGACATTATTAAACTTTGTTATGCTGTCAATGTTAGTATGTGCCCTCTGCTCCCACTATGCACTGTCCTTAATTATTATGGGACTATGGGCATGCCTAATAATCTCTCTCTATCTATCTATCTATCTATCTATCTATCTATCTATCTATCTATCTATCTATCTATCTATCTATCTATATATATGTCAGGGAGCTACCTGTTCCTTCTCCTGTGCAGGCCGCGCCCACTCGTAGCTCATCCCCAACTTACTAAGGACACACACCTGAACCTCGGTTTATGTCATTCATCACCTACCCATATAAGCCCCTCACCTACACACACACTCTGTCAGTTATTGTTTCATGGTATTGCTGCCCGTCACACGCTTCCCGTGGGACTGTTTAGCACCGTGCTTCCTCCCCGAGCGCACCAGGATTCATTTATCCGACTGCCCTGTGTTTGTTTCGCATGTACCGTGGACCGCGCGGCTTCTGCGCCCCACCGGATATTAAACCTTTTACCTGGCAATGGATACCGGACCCAGCGGCTCCTCCGGGAGCAGCTCCGCCGACCCGGTTCGGGATCTCGTCGCCGCGCTGCAAGCCGCCTTTCCAACAGCCGCGGCTCGACCAACCCCCCCTGCGGTTACCGGCAGTCCCATGGCGCTCCCGGGGACGTTTTCGGGAGAAGCGGCGGAGTGCCGCGGCTTCCTGCTCCAGGTGAACCTCTACATAGAGATGCAACCGCAGCGGTTCCCTTCCGAACGGTCCAAGGTAGCGTTCTTTATTTCTCTGCTTTCCGGGAGAGCGCTAGCTTGGGCACAATCACTGTGGGACTCGGCAAGCCCGGTATTAAACGCCTACGCTTTGTTTACCGCGCACTTCCTGGAAGTTTTCAGCGCCGCCTCCGGGGTCCTAACCACCGCCGACCAGCTGCTCAGTTTGCGACAGGGGAGTGATGACATCACGGCTTACAGCCTGCGCTTCCGCACACTGGCGGCATCTAGTGGTTGGAACGAGTCAGCGCTTCTGAGCATATATCGAGTGGGACTCTCACCAGAAATTAAACAGGCAATGGCGATCTATGACGACAGGATGGGGCTGGAGGAGTTCATAGGAAAGTCCATCGGCCTTTCACAGCGGCTCGCGGCATGCCCACCGATACACCATCCCTCAGGGACCCATCCTGCAACCACCCCGGCTTCCGACACCGAACCGATGCAGCTGGGCTCACAAAGGCTGTCCAGGAGAGAGAGAAACAGCCGATTGGCCACCGGAAAGTGCCTGTACTGTGGTGACCCGGGTCATTCCATCGCCAGGTGCACCAGACGTCCCGTTCGCACGGCGGTGAGTACTGTTGAGTTCTCTGCAGACATATCTCCT
>MU551580.1:608241-641253 GCA_024362625.1 Silurus asotus
CACACACACACACACACACACACATACACACAATGTCTCACACACACAAACTCTCAGTTCAACCAAGTCCACAATCAAAAATATAATAATTTACAATAGTGTTTTTCCTTTACTCTGCCATTCCAGGTCAGAGTGCAACTGTGATTCGATAGCCGTGTTAATGTCCCATATACTGTGTTCAACAGTGTGGCAGGACAGTTAGACGTCTGATACAATGCCTTTTAGTTTGTCGTTTCCAAAAGACAAGATTTCAACAACGTCACTGAGGCATTATTTAACATTGTATGGCTTTTTAGCCTGTGCAATGTTCCAAGCCAAATGTCATTTTCCAAGCCAAATTTAAAGCTAAATTTTTGGGAAAACTGTATTTGCTTTTCTGCCTGACTTTTCAAAAAAAACAAACTGTGCTTGTGAAGTTCAGTCCCTTTTGGAAATTCCTGGTTGATGTTAGCATGGAGTGAGCTGAAGTGGTGCTGAGATTTAAAGATTTGAAATGCGCTAATGACGCTTGACATAAGGCAGAATGACTTGCCATTAGATTCAACATAATAAATATAAACTCTCTCACACTCTGTAAAAACATCCTGTGTTCATCTTCATCATGAGAGCGAACTTGACACAAACTGTTTACTTAAAATGTAAAAGTAAACAATTTGCATATGGAAGTTTGTGTTTTTTTTAATGTGCATGTTCGCTTCCCTTGAGTTCAATACGGTATTTTCGTCAAATGTGCATGTGCGTGAGATGAAAATACCACAAGGTTTCCCAGTAGGGGCAAGATCATTGAAGTCTTAAAAGTAAGACTTGGCCACCCCTGTCTTAAAGGATGCAGAAGATGAAGGTCTGCTTGTCAGTGCTCAGACTGTACGCCGCACACTGCAACAAGTTTGTTTACATGGCCGTTGTCAAAAAAGGAAGCCTTTTCTGAAGCTGACTCACAAGAATGCCTGCAAACAGTTTGCTGAAGAATTACGGGAACCATGTCCTAAGGTCTGATGAGAGTAAGATAAACTTGTTTGGCTCAGATAGTGTATCGTATCAAGAAAGATTGAATCTTGCCTACTGTCAAGCATGGTGGGGATAGCCTCATAGTATGGGGCTACATGAGGACTGCTGGTACTGGGGAGCTGCAGTTCATTTAGGGGAAGCATGAATTCCAGCATGTACTGTATCATTATTAAGCAAACAACAGTTTGCTGTCAAACAACAGTTTTTTTTAATTATAATGACCTCAAACACACTTCCAAGATTACAATGTCTTGCTGACGAAGCTGAAGATAATTGAGTGGCCAAGTATGTCCCCAAACCTGAGCACCTTCGGGAATCCTTAAGCGGAAGGTGGAAAAACGCCACGTGTCTAACATCAAACAGCTACGTGATGTTATTATGGAGGAGTGGAAGAGGATCCCAGCAACAACCTGTGCAGCTCTGGTAAATTCCATGCCCAGGAGTGTTAAGGCAATGCTAGATAACAATTGTGCTCACACAAAATACTGACACTTTGGACACAGTTCTGACATGTTAACATAGGGTGTGCTCACTTTAGTTGCCAGTTATTTAGACAATAATGGCTGTATGTTGAGTGTTTTTCAGGACAGTAAATCTGTACTGTTATTCAAGCTGCACATTGACTACTCTAATTATATCCAATTTTCATTTCTAAAGTATTGTCTCTTGTGAACACATAATAAAATAGTTGCTGCAATGTGAGGGATGTACTTACTTTTGTAAGATACTGTATGTGAATATTTGATCTGTAAACTGGTTGCATATATCAGATTTCTTTCATGACTCTGACAAAGAAAACCTGTTGCATCATTGTTTATTTAATTAACTTTAGGATTTAAAGAAATACAGTGCCTGTTACACGGCTTGTATCTAAACAGTAGCCTACCAAGAAAGTCATTGTTCACTGTCTTCCTCTGTCTTTTCACAACAATTTCTCTCGAGAGTTTTATATATATAGAGAGAGAGAGAGAGAGAGAGAGAGAGAGAGAGAGCGAGAGAGAGAGAGAGAGAAAGAGATACAGTATTTATATATTTTTTTACGTTAATCATCAGGATACCAATCACAACTTTTGCTATTGTTTTCCATTGATTGGCTTTAACTGCCTGATGTGTGCATATTTACTGTGATTTTGGTGCTTAATTTGAGACTTGATGCATCATTAAAACAAATGTTTAATGATTACAGTAATTTTTCAGTGAGGGTTATTATTATTTTTTTGGATCTGACAAAAAAATGTGTTGCGTTAAATGTTTTAATTTTGCTTTTTTATATTTATTTATTAATATTGTTAATAAAATAAGCAAACAGTAATGCACGCTGCATTAATAAAATGAGTGTCGTTAAAATTTGCCTGTTATTAACGTGTTTATATATATAAAATGTAGTGTGTGTGTGTGTGTGTGTGTATATATACAGTGCCCTCCACAATTATTGGCACCCCTGTTTAAGATGTGGTCATGGACTTCTAAAAATTCTCCTTTTTTTTTAAAACAACAAAGAAGCCAAATGCAAAAAAAGAGAAAAATCCAACCTTTCATTTAAGTACATTACTTTGGTGGTAAAAAAATCACACATTTAGAAAAAGAAAAAAAAATTGAAATCATGTGTGCCACAATTATTGGCACCCCTGATGTTAATACTTTGTACAACCTCCTTTTGCCAACAAGACAGCACTTAATCTCCTCCTATAACATTTCACAAGATTGGAGAACACAGGGAGAGGGATTTTTGACCATTCTTCTTTGCACAATATTTCTAGATCATCCAGTGTCCTGGGTCCTCTCTTATGCACTCTTCTCTTTAGCTCGCCCCATAGGTTTTTGATTGGGTTGAGGTCTGGGGACTGAGATGGCCATGGGAGGATCTTGAGTTTGTGACTGCTGAACCACTTTTGTGTAGATTTTGCCACATGTTTTGGATCATTATCCTGCTGAAAGACCCAATGATCTTCAGCTTTCTGGCAGAGGCCATCAGGTTTTTATTTAAAATATCCTGCTACTTCAAAGCATTCATAATGCCATGCACCCTAACAAGGTTCCCAGGGCCTTTGGAAGAGAAACAGGCCCACAGCATCACAGATCCTCCACCATACTTCACGGTGGGCATGAGGTGCTTTTCGGCATACTCATCTTTTGTTTTACGCCAGACCCACTTAGAGTGTTTGTTGCCAAAAAGCTCAATCTTAGTCTCATCTGACCAAAGCACACGATCCCAGTTGAAGTCCCAGTACCGCTTAGCAAACTCCAGACGTTTACGTTTGTGAGTGTTAGTGAGAAAAGGCTTTTTCCTTGCATGCCTCCCAAACAGCTTGTTGGCATTTAGAGAGCGTCTGATGGTTGTTTTGGAGACTCTATGACCCCAAGATGCCACTCTTTGGTGCAATTCTATGACGGTGAGCTTGGGAAATGTTTTTACTTCTCTTACCATCCTCCTCACTGTGCGTTGTGGCAAGATAAACTTGGGAGCTCTTCCAGCCTTGTTTCTCACTGTTTCAGTTGTTTTAAACTTCTTAATGATTCCTCTGACTGTAGATACCGGCAAGTTAAGGCGAGTGGCTATTTTCTTGTAGCCATTGCCTGACTTATGAAGGTCGACACACATCTGCCTTACTTGAATGGTGTGTTCTCTTGTCTTTGCCATGTTGACAAATGGTAAGAGAATTAGGCCTCTGTGTCACGTCATATTTATACCCCAGGGAAAGAGGAAATCATGAATTACTAATTAAAAGTCCCTAGATACCCTGACCAACCTTAGCAACTACAGAAAATATATATATTAAAAAAATTGTTAGGGGTGCCAATAATTGTGGCACACATGATTTCAATGTATTTATTTATTTTTTCTAAATGTGTGATTTTTTTTACCACCAAAGTAATGTACTTAAATGAAAGGTTGGATTTTTTTCTTTTTTTTTGCATTTGGGTTTTATGTTGTTTAAAAAAAAAGGAGATTTTTTAGAAGTCCACGACCACATCTTAAACAGGGGTGCCAATAATTGTGGAGGGCACTGTGTATATATAACTTGGATTTACCAATTTGTCAGAACACGTCTAGTGAGCCTGCTGCTATCTAAAAGTGAGGTAAGGACAAAAAGATCATCTGCCTTTCTATCTTTAGCTTTTCTTTATCAGCCTTTCTATCTTTATCAAACCTATTCATCTCTTTCATTCATTACATATGCTACCTGTCTATATTACTGTGAGGAGTAAAATCAAATATGTATGTATGTATGTATGTGTGTGTGTGTGTGTGTGTGTGTGTGTGTGTGTGTGTGTGTGTGTGTGTCTCTTAGGTTAAAGCAAATAAACAGATCTAGTACTATTAGATCTTAAAGATCAGGTGATGTCACTCTGGCAAGAACAAGCACAAACACCTTCCCTATCACGAACACACTGCCTTGGCTGCTGTGGAGATGTTTTGAGTTACTGCAGACTGATGTTTTTTTGTATCCCTCTGTTGTGTTTCTTCCTGCTTGGCTGAATGAGAGGAAGAATATGTACTGCACAATCTCTGTCGCTTTCCTTAATAGCAGTGACATCTGTGGTAGTGAAAATAGCTCACTGCATCTTTCTATATTAGTTGAGGATGCATGACAGGATATGTTTGACAGGTAGAATTTATTCCCAGAACAGATGCCATGTTTGAGAAAGAACCTAGCCGAAATGTCACAGCTGTCAATCTAGCAACAACTATGGGTCCTAGTCCACTTTATAAGCATTTAAAAGATGAGTTAAAATGGAATCTACAGTATTCATCTTCTATTTCTGTGACCATTATAATTCATACCATAGTGATTACTGCAGGGGTTTCAGACATTAGCTCTTTTTAATATGTCAAAGGAAGATAAAAGGCTGGGACCAAATCCTAATGTCATATTAGACCTGCTGGTATTTAAGTGTAGTTCACATCTTATTTATGTCATGTAGTAAGTGTGTAACTGTGCAAGTGCTAGAATGGGTAGACAACTTTAAAAAATAAAATAAAAAGGCAGCTGATGAATACTAAACATACTACAGTTAGTTTAGCATTTAAAAGTCTGCTATTGGAAAATTGGCAAATTGGAAAAATAGATAAAAGGTATTTTTATTCCACTAACACCATCACTAATGCTAAAATAATGTTTAAAGAAAAACAAAACATCCTGTTATCCATTACATCATTTGGGCAAAAGTATGTAAAAACCTGACAATTATACTCATTTTTGCTTGCTAAACATTCGATTCAAGAGTTGCATCCCTGTTTGCTGTTATAATATTCTCCATTCTTTTGGGAAGTCTTTGCAATAGATTTTGGACCTCAGTTATGGGGATTATTTTTCATTCAGCCAGAGCAATAGTGAGATTACACACCACTGTAAAAACCCAATATAGTGAGTAGTGGGATCACACACACTTCTGTATTGTTAAAAAATGTATAATCAAACTCTTGATGTCACCCAGATGAGGATGGGTTCCCCTTTTGAGTCTGGTTCCTCTCAAGGTTTCTTCCTCATAACATCTAAGGGAGGTTTTCCTTGCCACAGTCACCACGACTGCTGATCAGGGATAAATGCACACCATTCACCTTGACTGTTGATTTCTGTAAAGCTGCTTTGAGACAATGTCTGTTGTGAAAAGCGCTATAGAAATAAACTTGATTTGACTTGACTTGACACTGTTGTGTGAGGAGGTCGAGGGTGTACTAGTTGTTCCAATTCATCCCAAATGTGTTAAATTTATTACATTTTAATTCAATTTTATTGTATAGCACTTTTAACAATGAACATTCCCATAACAGAATTAAATAGATTATGGATATTACTTTTACATTTATAAATAAGTCCACATAAATGTATCTATTATATGTTAATACCTAATGAGCAAGCCATTGGCGACAGTGACAAGGAAAAACTCCCTGAGATGCTATAAGGAAAAAACAGGACTCAAAAGGAAACCCATCCTCTGCTGGTATTTACTGGGGTTGAGTTCAGAGATCTGTGCAGGACATTCAAGATCTTCCACTCCAAATCTTGAGTCTTAGTTCCAGTGGTGGGACACCGCAATAATACAGCATACAAAGACATTATACTAGTGTGCTTCCAACTTAGTGGCAACAGTTTGAAAATGCCCTCATATGGGTGTGATGGTCAGGTGTCTGGAAACGTTCAGTCTGTTATATAAACAGTAATTCCCTCAATAGCTTTTTGCTTTTTTTCTGGTTCAAAGTTGATAAGACAAAATAAACAGAAAAAGGAAAACTTTACCACGCCTGAAGATTTAATATAATAGCTTTACCTCAGACTGTTCCAAAACCCTGACACTTTCTCCCTTTCACCTCACACATACTTCACCATATCAACATGTACACACATTTTATAATCCGATTATGTGTCACCTCCACCATACAAGCCCCTGTGTGTAAGTTCTTACTATAGAAACAAGAGCATATTAGAATGAGAACACTAATATAATCCTAAGGTTTGCCTGCAGACAGTTATTCTGTCAGAGCTGCTTTTATTGAAAATTAATCAGCTCCTGCTGGCCAATCAGATTTGTGAATTCAATAGAACTTAAGTAAGAAATAACATTAGTGCACATAGGAAGAGTAATATATTCATAACACGTTTGTAGAAAGGCTTGTGTGAAAGTCTCACTTTTTCACTGTGTTATTGGCTGTGTCCAAGAGTCAAAAAGACCACTGTGGAAGCCATCTTAGACTCCCTGAGGCGCTTCTAAATATTAAATTATGTCACAATATCCATTTCTGCAAAGCCTAATTTCACTGAAGCATTAGGCAAGCTTTTCCAATGTGTAATGCAGGAGATATAACACATCAGGTATTTTATTCAAATTTACTTGTGCTTCATAATTTCAATTTCAAATTATACTATACAGAAAAATAGACAGATAATAATTTTCTATTTAAATAAAAAAAAGTGTGAGGTACAGCAATTGGAAGAACAAACCATTCTGTAAGTGTTCCATCTGCTTTTCCTTGTTCAAATACAGTCACCATCATTCAGCGACAATGAGTCACCATTTCATTGTTCACTGCATCAATCACTTTATACAGTAATTAGTCATAATAAATAATATTGGGTTTAATGGTAACAGGCAGAGTTGTGCATGTGCATAAAATGTCAAGTCACCTCCAAATTAACTACAGCTGGGTAACTAATTTTTTATTAAAGTATGCAAAATTGTGAGTATTATTTCTCTCTCTCTCTCTAACACATGTTAATGCATACATAATTTATCAATGACAAATGTATTTCTCTAAAGATTTATTAACTTACTTAATTTATTAAAATACAAAGGATTTTATTAGAATGCACTATTTTTAACTGAATCATTTCAAAATCTTAAATATTATATAGTTTATCATTTTTTTTTGCCTAAATATTGTGTCTGAAATGTGATCTTACAAATGATTAAAGTGAAAAAAATAAGAATGTTATGAAACTGAATGGGAAAGCTAAATATCTAAATGAATGACTTAGGGAAAAAAACTGATACAAAATAACAAATAAAGCAGTTAATAAAAAATTAACCCAATACACTTGGGGGAATTCGAAGAGATGCTATACCATGAAATAACAAATCTACATTGTGGGCTAGAAGGAATCAATGTACTATTCTATGCATTTGGCATTACTGACATAGGTGGTGCTTTGTTTCATGCTTCCATGAAAATTAAATATATAATCTCTGTTAAGATATTTATTATCAGCAACAACAAATGATGACAATGTGGAGGCAAAATATAAGCCTATTTTCTTTCAAAGACAGACAGGCTCATTTATAACAGCAGGCACTGGATGGAGAGACTGTTAATCTGAACTCCTCAAACTCAAAAAATATAAAGACTAGTTTATTTGTAAAGCCGAAAGTGCATCAGCTTGTAATCCTTAAATGTTTTGTTTTTTTCCTTTCCTGAAAGAGCTTCTGTTTTTTCTACTCAATTGTATAATTGTGTTAAAATTGTCCACATTCATTGTATTTAAGTGCTGAGAGTCATATACTCACATGCAGAATCACACTATCTCACTATCATTTCACACGGTTTTGACTGGTAATGGATCTACAGTGGAACCTCGGGTTACGAATTTAATTGGTTCCATCACTTTACTCTTAACCTGAAAAGCTCGTATCCCGATACAAATTTTCCCATAAGAATAAATAGAAACTTCGGTAATTCGTTCTGGACACCCAAAAAGTGTTTCTTAAAAAAAAAATAACGCCACTAATTCACTAATATTATTTACTTTTAACATGTTATATTGAAATCGTATTAAATAAAAACATACAAAAATAAATCTTTAAATGGTACCTTACCTTTGAGAAGTCTCGCTGCGTGCATTATGGAGACGACGTCCGTAGAAGCGGGAGGAGGGAGAGTTATTGTTTGGAAGAAGAATTTCCATCAGGCTACTTTGTTGGCGGCATGGTGATAGGAATACGTACAGTATTTAAAGTTCAGTAATTCCACACTGTTAGAGCGACGAGCGGATGTGTATGTGCTGCATGAGAGCGCAGCGAGGGCACGTGGCGATACGTAAAAACTAGAGGCAACATTTTTTATGAACTTCGATTCGTAACCTGTATTATACGTATGCCGGGGCGTTCGTAACCCGAGGTTCCACTGTATATGAAAGCTATGAATCGTAAATGTTCTTTGGCCAAACATATTGGCTAATGTATTATATACACTGCTATTGTATGTAGGCATTCTACCATATTTCACATATTTTAAGAAGACATGCTGTTGGATTGCACTTACTCATTCTTCTTCAGCAAGAGGATCAACTGCTGGCCTTCTGCCTCTATCAATATCTGCAGCAAAGCTGGCGGACTCTGAGGAGAGACAAACAAAAATGTATGACCTCATAAGTCCCATATAGTTTAAAACTGTCGAATCTTAAAAAAACTAAAAAAATTCCTTAAAGTGTGTAAATCTAAATTTGACAGAAAACCCTATGGAGCCAAAGGGAGCACATCGACTGACATTTTCCACAAGGGCATGTGGCACATGTATTTTAAGATCCCATATCTCACTTTTAGTAGGCTACAATAAGTCTATCAAATGCTGGTCCTTTTTGCTATTGTCTACAGTAAGTGACCATTGGATGCAATATTCAGAAATATTTTTACTCACTTTCTGTACTTGGGTACATTTTTCAAATATCTGTACTTTATCAAAGTATTTCTATTTTGGGAAACTTTGACTTCACTACACTTTTATTTGTAATGTGTTACTTTTTATACATAAACTGTGTTAAAAGAGAACCTGTTAAGGTTCACAACTGTAACCCTACGATTCGTGCAAGTTTGTGTGTAGTAAGGGTTCTTTTAATGTGTGTGTGTAACAATAGAAAGCTCAGTCCATAAAAAGCTATAAAAAGCAGGAGAATTAAACTTTGAATTGCATAAATTACTGAGATATTGCTCTTCTATTTGTATTGGTCTCAGCATTTTTACTTTGGTACATAAGAAAATTCTAAAGCAAGGTCTTTTGCTACATTTGAAATCTAATACTTTACCTCAGTAATAATTAAGCATATAAGAATGTGTACTTTTACTCAAGTACAGAAATAGCTTACTTTGTCTACCACTGCTTGATTAAAATTTGTACATTATTAAATGTTTAACTACAAACTGTACTAGTTTGTAGGTAAAACACAAAAAAAAAACAGTTATTTTATAGTAAATACTAGATTATTGTCAACAGACGCAAAAAAGTTACTATATTTAGGATTCTGCTGTAAGTCAGGTGTTGTAGCCACATATACACTAAGCTTCAAATCATTATTACTGTTATTATTGCATTAACTATAAAACATATTTGCTTGTTTTATTAATTTCTTCCAGGCAGTTAACAGATGTATTCTATAGTGATATTAATGATATTTCCTCTGATCAATAAAGAATAAAATATTTGCTCAATAATATTCTAATACTAAATTTTACATAATTTAATCTAAATCTATCTAAAGCAATGTAATAATAAAAGGTGAAATTACATATGAGGCTAAAGATTAATTAGTTACTACGCACTATTATAAACCTCTGCCATCTTACAATGTGAGTGTGAAGGAAGTGTTTTCAATGTTGACCCTCTACGCCACACAATATCAATTTTCCTGAGTGAATACAAGACTAAATTGTAAAATAACATAAAAGAAACAGCTATAACAATGTTGCAATAATTAATAGAGCAAATTATCTGTAAAATAAATGGAAACAGATTCATTTTATTAAAATTTTGTTAAATGTGTTTACATATGTATTTATTCACACCACAGTTTTCCATTCCTATTAGGAAATTAATACATCAATAATAAAAAAAAAGACCTATAATATTGACAATGTGATATCCGCTCTAAGCCCTTTCCTGTTTGCAGTGGTGATGGACAGGTTGACGGACGAGGTTAGACAGGAGTCTCCCTGGACTATGATGTTTGCGAATGATATTGTTATTTGTGGTGAGAGTAGGGAGCAGGTTGAGAAGAGCCTGGAGAGGTGGAGGTATGTGCTGGAGAGAAGCGGAATAAAAGTCAGTAGGAGTAAGACAGAGTACATGTGCGTAAATGAAAGGGGAGGCAGTAAAGTGGTGCAGTTGCAGGGAGAAGAGCTGGAGGTAGCAGAGCTAAAGATGTTGAGATTTTTATCTGGATTGACAAGGATGGACAGGATTAAAAACAAGTTTATTAGAGGGACAGCGCATGTAGGACGTTTTTGGGGACAATATGGGAGAGGCCCAATTGAGAATGCTGAGGATGGAGCAGCCAGGAAGGAGGAAAAGAGGAAGGCCAAAAAGGAAGTTTATGGATGTGGTGAGGGAAGACATGCAGATAGTTGGTTTGAAAGAGTCAGATGTAGAGGACAGAGTAATATGGAGACCGATGATCTGCTGTGGCGACTCCTAATGGGAGCAACCAAAAGAAGAAGAAGAAGAAAACGAAGAAGAAGCACAATACCCATGTTAACATGACAACAATAACCATGTTAACATGAACATACAGTGTTTAATCATTCTGTTTAGTTTTTTCCTTTGTTTTCAAGAGACATAGTGGTGAATACAAACAAACAGTCAAACAAGCCTTCTGATTTAGTCCACACCTACTTTGGGTATAAATCCTAATACAGAACCACGTTGTCTATTCCTTATGGCCATCAGTGTGGCGTATACTTTGCTTACATATAAAATAAACATACATTGGGATGTTGTGTGAGTTAAAACATTGGCTAAAACAGAAGTGGACCATTGGATTAATAGTATAGTACTGTACATGAACTAGAAATAGGAAAATGATGTACTGCATACAGATTTTAGAGCAAGAATTGCATTGTAAGATAAAATAAATACAGGAAGGTTTTAATTTTATACCTCAGAACTAAACTTGTCATCACCATTTAACTGCACCTCATGCCACATGCCTGTTTCACATTTGTGGTTAATTGCATTTACAGTAGTTACATTGTGTACTACACTCATTGTCTAATAATGCATACTGTAAATGCAAATAATTGTCTTTTAATAGTGTTGTTCTAGCTCATGCTATCTCAGTCAGGTTTCTGTTTTTTTTTAGCTTGTTTATTTGTGTTTTACATTTATTCAATAATGATCTGCATCTGCCTCTGCCTATATAACATGACACAAGGTATAAAACCTGTAGTGATGGATGACCTTCTGACCCCTGTCACCAATGTGTGTACAGTATAAATGACTTTCTTAATGGAAATCATACATGTTCTATAAGAAAATTATTAGTCCTATGGATTATTCATCCTATAGATCATTGATGTAGAAATCAATAATCACACACACACACACACACACACACACACACACACACACACACACACACACACACACACACACACAGGGGCTCCAGATAGCTTTTAGTTTTGCATTATTGATATGTCATGCCATATGTGGCACTTGAAGATCTAATATTGGTCTTACCCTAGAGCGAAGCCAGGTGATTGAGTGCTGTTTATTTCCATCCAGCAGCAGTGGTACCATAGTCTCATAATGTTCCAGCTTCATGTCCACTCTTTTCAAAAGCCGCCCTGTAAAAAAGTACAGAAGAAATGTACCTAGTTTTGAAGGGGAAAAAATTTACATATGAAAGACTATCAAAAAAGACTGGGATGCCAGTCAAAATATTTTGCTCAAGTAAATCAAACACCAAGGCTTAAATAAAAACTGAGATAAACATACTGGTATACAGCAAAAAGGTTCACCCCCAAAACCGCCCTCACTCCTTGAAATACAAACAGCCTCAAACTCAAAGCAAAATGACAAAAATAATCGATGAATTAGACACAAAAAAATTATAGGTGCGTATAGATATACAAGCCTACATGTTCCACACACGCCTACTGTCCTAGTTTTTGATTCACCGCACCTCTGCAAGCGATTCGTGTAATTGGATTAAGGATCAAAAAGAGCATGATAGGGTTATTTTTTTATATGTATATTTTAATTTGCTGCCAGCTTTCCAAATAAAATTTCTTACAATCAGGGGATTATGTAAATTTTCTTATGGAAATACTACTACAAACTTAGGCAATTTTTTTTTTCTTACTCTTTATTGTTGTACCTTGTTACTTTAGCCTAATCAAAATTTTCCCCTCGCTTCTTTAGGTAGTGCAGTATGTCCCAGTAGGCTTCTCCAAACACCACAACCATCCATTACAACATCCATTATGAATGAAAAAGGCACACACTACAGAATAATAGTGCAACAGCTCTGAGACCTAGGAAGCAAGTGAGGCGACCGAGTGCGTAATTTTCAGCTCCTCGGAGCACTGCAAGCATCTTTCTTTCTGACACACAAACACAAAAAAACTTATGTGCACAATTAGTTTCTACAACTCTACATTTTATTTTCTTCATATGAGTTGTTCTGAAAAACATGATTATAATAACATCTAGACTTCCAGGTACATTGTGTATGTTTCTTGTATCTGAGAGTTCATTAATGAAGTTACAGCATGAGAACATGACGAGAAATGACATGGAATACAGTACCAAAGTATTTTTACTCAATGTTTACCTTTTGCAGTACATTTCATCGAATGTAGAGATAACATTCTAGTCTAAAATATAAGAGAATATGAGAAAACTAAAAAGTAAAAGAAGATATGAAAAAATATATTATATAACAATAAGGAGGTGTTGCAAAAATAGCCACAAAGCCTTCCAAGAAGACTGTAAAGGCTTATGTCATGCTGGAGCTGTAGTTAGTCTGAAACGTGAAGCTGCAATGTTTAGGCTCTATTATTGTTTTTATTACTATTATTTTGACGTATGCCTCAGTTTTCAGTTGTATTATGGTTACCATTTTTTTTCAAGTATTTTGAAATTGATTTCAGTATTTTATTTATATATTTGTAATTGCACTTCAAAGTAATATGATAATTAAATGTATTAAATGCATTTAGTTTTCACAGAAATTCTTGTATGCAATTTTAGCAATAAAAAAAAAATCTAAAAAGGAAACAAATTACTTGGTAATTTTAAGATAGTTGTTTTATTTCCTCTTGTATATTAAGCATTGCTCTTTAATAAAGAAAAATAACTTTGGTAGATATAAAATAATTTGTAGAATACTCGATTGCTCGATATTGATGTAAAATCCTAATAAAATAAAAGGAAACTGCCACTGTGACTGAACATGACTAAAAGCTAGGCATTTCAAACAAAAAGCTATAGTTCTGTAAACAACGAGGAGAATTAAGTTCCTGCCTTCAAATCCTAATGATAGAACCAGATGTTTCTAAAGAAGAAGGGATGTACAGATTGTATTGACATAGTGGGGGTGGTCCTTCTGCCTAATTTTAATGAAGAGGTAATGAAACCTTTATTTGGGTAATTACAACAAGGGAAGTCAAAAAATTTAAATGCTTCCTTCATTAATATGGTGCAATCAAGTATAATTTTCCCACTAAAACTGAACATTCTTCCTGTCAGCGAAAGCATACGTGATTGTAATTGTTCAGCAGATGAACCAAAGTGAAATAATGAAGAGAAATATTAAACTTAACAAGGAAAAAACTTTCAAGTGAAATAATTTAATTCATGCATCCTTGGCAGCACAACCAACTTTTAATACAAAATAGACTGCATTAAATAGAAAATATTAAACACATCCCATCTTGTTCAAATACATTTTGAAGTTTGCTGACAACTGACCATCACACCCGAATGTGGTTCTTGCCCAAACTGTTTCCACAAAGTTGGCAGCACACAACTGCATAGAATGTCTTTGTAGGATGTAACCTTACAATTTCCATCCACAGGAACTAAAAAGTCCCAGACATTTTCCAGCATGCCCGTTTGCAAAAGGAGACATGGTCAAATATAAAATTTTGGATAAAAGAACTTGGGCACAGATCCCTGACCTTAAATCCCACTTAATGTTGACTACATGCCAGACCTCCTCATCCAATGTCACTGTCTGGCCTCACTAATGCTCTTGTAGCTGAATGAGCACAAATAACCACAGTCACACTCCAAAATATGCACAAGATTTTGGGCCCACTGAAACCAAAATTCATTACACATCAACATGAAACCAGTAATAGGAATGGTGCTTAAAAAGAAAAATCAGCATTAAGCAATATTTGGATGCTGCTTGTTGGCCAGAAGAGGAATAATACTTTCTCAACATTTCTGATTTCCATTAAAAATCTCCATTAGAACTTACAAAATATAGAAATATTCTAAATTAGAAAATTTTGTATGATTTTTGAATGAATAATCACTAGTATAATAATTTCAAATGAACTTTTTAATCAAAGTTCTGTTATGTGATTATTCAGGACACAGCTTGGTTTTTGTGTGTACAGTCTCATAACTGTGTTTAGCTGCTCAAGAGCATGGCAAGGAAAAAGGTTATGGGAAGTGTTTAAGTAGGTGCGGACTGTGCATTTAACACCTAGGCCGTCAGTGGTGTTCTACCATACCATTTTTTTCCATGCATTATGGTTTTCCTGGGGATTTGAGAATGAAAACTGATTACATGGTTT
Source organism: Silurus asotus (assembly GCA_024362625.1). Lineage (NCBI taxonomy): Eukaryota > Metazoa > Chordata > Actinopteri > Siluriformes > Siluridae > Silurus > Silurus asotus. The sequence goes on from MU551580.1 coordinate 623,266, forward strand.
GTGCAAATTCTACAGAACAAACTGATTCATGAAAAGCTTGACAACTGTTTTGAACAGTTTTAGCTGACCGTTGCTCATGATGTCCAGTTTTTTTCTTAAAAAGTCTTTTGTGTACCGTAATTTCCGGACTATTAAGCGCACCCTTATATACAGGGAGTGCAGAATTATTAGGCAAATTAGTATTTTGACCACATCATCCTCGTTATGCATGTTGTCTTACTCCAAGCTGTATAGGCTGGAAAGCCTACTACCAATTAAGCATATTAGGTGATGTGCATCTCTGTAATGAGAAGGGGTGTGGTCTAATGACATCAACACCCTATATCAGGTGTGCATAATTATTAGGCAACTTCCTTTCCTTTGGCAAAATGGGTCAAAAGAAGGACTTGACAGGCTCAGAAAAGTCAAAAATAGTGAGATATATTGCAGAGGGATGCAGCAGTCTTAAAATAGCCAAGCTTCTGAAGCGTGATCATCGAACAATCAAGCGTTTCATTCAAAATAGTCAACAGGGTCGCAAGAAGCGTGTGGAAAAACCAAGGCGCAAAATAACTGCCCGTGAACTGAGAAAAGTCAAGCGTGCAGCTGCCAAGATGCCACTTGCCACCAGTTTGGCCATATTTCAGAGCTGCAACATCACTGGAGTGCCCAAAAGCACAAGGTGTGCAATACTCAGAGACATGGCCAAGGTAAGAAAGGCAGAAAGTCGACCACCACTGAACAAGACACACAAGCTGAAACGTCAAGACTGGGCCAAGAAAAATCTCAAGACTGACTTTTCTAAGGTTTTATGGACTGATGAAATGAGAGTGAGTCTTGATGGGCCAGATGGATGGGCCCGTGGCTGGATTGGTAAAGGGCAGAGAGCTCCAGTCCGACTCAGACGCCAGCAAGGTGGAGGTGGAGTACTGGTTTGGGCTGGTATCATCAAAGATGAGCTTGTGGGGCCTTTTCGGGTTGAGGATGGAGTCAAGCTAAACTCCCAGTCCTACTGCCAGTTTCTGGAAGACACCTTCTTCAAGCAGTGGTACAGGAAGAAGTCTGCATCCTTCAAGAAAAACATGATTTTCATGCAGGACAATGCTCCATCACACACATCCAAGTACTCCACAGCGTGGCTGGCAAGAAAGGGTATAAAAGAAGAAAATCTAATGATATGGCCTCCTTGTTCACCTGATCTGAACCCCATTGAGAACCTGTGGTCCATCATCAAATGTGCGATTTACAAGGAGGGAAAACAGTACACCTCTCTGAACAGTGTCTGGGAGGCTGTGGTTGCTGCTGCACGCAATGTTGATGGTGAACAGATCAAAACACCGACAGAATCCATGGATGGCAGGCTTTTGAGTGTCCTTGCAAAGAAAGGTGGCTATATTGGTCACTGATTTGTTTTTGTTTGGTTTTTGAATGTCAGAAATGTATATTTGTGAATGTTGAGATGTTATATTGGTTTCACTGGTAAAAATAAATAATTGAAATGGGTATAAATTTGTTTTTTGTTAAGTTGCCTAATAATTATGCACAGTAATAGTCACCTGCACACACAGATATCCCCCTAAAATAGCTAAAACTAAAAACTACTTCCAAAAATATTCAGCTTTGATATTAATGAGTTTTTTGTGTTCATTGAGAACATGGTTGTTGTTCAAATTAAATCCTCAAATAAAATTAATCCTTAAAAATACAACTTGCCTAATAATTCTGCACTCCCTGTATAAGCCGCACCCACTGAATTTGACAAAGAATTTAATTTTTAACATAAATACGCCGCACCTGTCTATAAGCCGCAGGTGTCTACAGTGAAACTAATGTACTTTACACAGGCTTTAACAAAAGACAGGGTCTGTTACCTGGTGTAATGGGTGAAATATGTTGTGGCTCCTTTAAGAGCAGAGCAGCATTTTGGGAATAGCCTGCCGTCGCATTTTTCTGCTATTACTGCATGTGTGCAAGACCAAAGAATATGTCTTTATTATTTTCTGACACTCATTTATTTTTCTTTGACTAACTCGTAACGCTGTTGCCAAGAAAAATAAAAAACACAAGTTTTGGAAACCTGTCTGTGCTTATACGATTTCTGTTGCAACTGGAGTTAGCGAGCTCTCCCTTGGCCCAGACTCAACGCTTTACAACGGCTTGTATCTAAACAGTAGCCTACCAAGAAAGTCATTGTTTACTGTATTCCTTCTTCCTTTCACAAAAATTTCTTCTTTGAAAAAAAAAACAAGTTTTTCTTTTGTCATCGTCGTGGGTTTAAAAATCACTACCAGTGGAAGTTATTTTTTCCCGAAGCCATGCAGCTCAGAACACAGGTGAGGTGCGTTTTTTCGTTACCGTTCGGAAATTTCATTGGTCTAATGTTATGTCGCTCAGTTTTTTGGCTTGAAGCTTGTGAAACTGGGAAAAACCCAGGAAAATCCATAAATTAGCCGCTTCATTGTTTAAGCCGCGGGGCTCAAAACGTGGGAAAAAAGTAGCGTCTTATAGTCTGAAAAATATGGTAAATGTTCTTGTAAGCGTATCTGCAAAAAAAAAAATTTCTTCTCCTTTGTCAGCCAATGTGGAATTAAAAAAAGATATTAAATTTACACAAATATATTTGAGCTTGTGCAGTTTCCGAGTCTGACTAGTGTGCTCTCTGACCACACAACAATGGGCCAGACAGGGTATCATGTGGCAGACGTGTTTGGATGCCTGCTAGCGGGTCTTGGAGTGGCCAAATCGTAGTCTGATTGTGTGAAAGCTACCACTTCATGCAGCTTAGATTTAAATGTTACAGGAGCCTATTCATTTCAATTTTAAAAGAGCCATTAAACACTTCTCTGGCACCACAAATAAATAAATCAAAACACTGAACACAAGCAACTAAAACCAAGCAGAAATTTGATTTTTGGGCCTTAAATAAAAAAGTTAAAAGGATTAAAGCACAGTGGACACAAATCAGGTAGCAGCTTAATTCCAGCATACATCAGAAGTAATTGAAAATCCATTCATCCATTCCATTAACTCTTATACATATTTAAAAATTTAAATTAGGAAAAAGGCACATTCCTAGTGAGAACATAACCACACAATTGTGGCTTTTTTATTTGTTAAAAAGTAAAATGGCAAAGAGAGGGACTCTATATTTTATATGAATCGACCATTTGTCATTTTTATTCTATAATAAAAAAAAGCTTCAGTGTATTTTTATGAATTTTACATTAAGAGCCATACATTTTCGTGCAAACACTACTTCCAATGTAAACCGCATATACGATCAAACAAGACACTGAGAGACAGTACTTATGAATACAAGGTCACTGAACATAAGTGGGGAAAATTCTGCTCATGCTCCCACACACTCAGCACCTCGTAGCATTCAGCACATCAGAAATCCTTGAGCTGAGCACACTCCCTGAATCCTGATCCCACTTGAATCTCTGCTGCCAGATTCTGTTAAGCTGCTTCCTATTCCCCATAGCTCTGCTCCCAGAGGCAGGAAGTGGGAAACTGCGCCCTACAGAGACATAATGAGAGGCTCTGAGGCAAGAAAAAATGGGCCAGACAGGGTATCATGTGGCAGACTGTTGCAGGATATGTTGATTCCCAGGAGGACAGATGAATGAAGGCTAAAAAAAGGGCCATTGCTTGAGTTTTGAATTTTTTTGCTATTTACTGTTACTTTTTATGTCTATTCTTTAAAGCTCATCTCTCTGTTTAAAAATTTAATTTCCCTTTTTTTTTCTGTCTGTCTCTTTTGCTCTCTTTTACTATCTGTCTGTCTCTGTCTCTTTCTCTCTCGCTCTTTCTTACACACATAATATTAATAATGTTAACATTTAAAATATATAATATTAATATATCTAGTAGATACGCAAATACAGTATACACAAAGTATATATACAAAGATCCAAAGCCCACACACACACACACACACACACACACACACACACACACACACACACACACACACAAATTATCTGACTTCCTGTGTGTGTGTGTGTGTGTGTGTGTGTGCGTGTGTGTGTCTTAAGGTTTGTCTATCCACCCTCAGTTTGTCTCTTTCTTTATCTCTTTGGTCTTTGTTAGGTTTCTCTTAAGACTTGTAACCTTGGATTTGTAAAGATTTTAATATTTTTTGTATTTTTAATACATAATCATCCATTAAATTGGTATGATTATACAGTAAGTATGCTTATAAACTGGAAATAACACTGTACATTCAGTCTGACTGTGAGAAATAGAAACCCTCTGATGAAAGAGAAACACTAGATTTGTCCCCAAATACATTTTTGTGATTGATTAAAAATGTATGTATGATGGATTATTTTTATGGTTTATTTTTTAAAACCATAAAATGTTTTAATGTTTTGTTCATGGACTTTTCACATCTTCAGTGTCAGTCTGTAAACATGCATCTTGTTCTTGACCTAGAGCTTGTGAAATTAATGTTGGATTTGTCTTTGCTTTCTGGATGTACAAAGTTTAACCAGAAGTAATCCTTCCTCTAGAAACCACAGCATTATGATTAACATGTACACAAATTAACAAATCAAGGAAACCAGAAGTAAAGGTTCGACTATAAGCCGCTACTTTTTGCTCACACTTTGAACCCCGCAGCTTAAACAATTAAGCGGCTAATTTATGGATTTTTTCCTCTGCATAGAGAATTTTCTGCTGCTGAAACAATGAGACTCTGCCATCAGAGCAGGGGACGAAACAGCCTTAAGAACAGAAAGGGCCAAACTGTCCCGTGCCATCAGAGAGGCGAAGCGCGTGCATGCAAAGAATATTCCATGACAGCGGACACACCCGGCCCATGTGGCAGGGCATCCAGGCGATCACGAACTACAAGACATCACCTGCTTGTGACCGTGACTTCTCCCTCCCAGATGAACAACTTCTACTTCTACTTCAACTTCTCTATGCAGAGTTAACCCACGGAAGTCTGCTGGACCAGACAACATTCCTGGCAGAGTTCAGGGAATGTGCAGAACAGCTAGCGGATGTCTTTACCAACATCTTCAACATCTCTCTGAGCAACAACGTTGTTCCTACTTCCCTTAAGACAACGACCATCGTTCCCGTGTGGAAGAAGTCTACTTTTTCCTGCCTTAATGACTATCGTCCCGTCATGCTCACACCAATCGTGATCAAGTGCTTCAAGAGGCTCGTCATGAGGAACATTAAGACCCAGCTTTCACCCTCACTGGACCCCATGCAGTTTGCGTATCGTCCAAACCGATCCACGGACAATGCCATCTCCACAACCCTCCATTTGGCCCTCACCCACACGCACAACAAGGACACGTATGTACGAATGCTGTTCATTGACTTCAGCTCAGCATTCAACACAATCATCCCTCAGCACCTGATTGAGAAGCTGAGGCTACTGGGCATGAACACCTCCCTCTGCAACTGGATTCTGGACTTCCTAACTGAGAGATATCAATCAGTCTGCATCAAGAACAGCACCTGCACACTGAGCACTGGGGGTCGCTCAGGGCTGTGTGTTCAGCCCACTGCTCTTCACTCTGCTGACTCACGACTGCGTAGCAATGCACTGATCGAACCACATCCACTTGCTTTCTCAGCCGCTTACTCTGAAGCTCCCGGCTCATATGGTGCTCTTTTAGCACTCATCACCAGCTCCTATTTAAACTTCCACACTCTCACTGTCCGTTATTGTTGGTATATGTTGGTTCACAATGGTCGTTGTTATCGCTCATGCGTATCCCGGTACGTGCCTTCCCTAGCGGCACTCTCTCAACGGCTGCGCTTTTCTTCCCAAAGCGCATCGCGGATTCCCCCGATTCTGCCGTTGTTAATTCTTTGAACACAGCTCAGAACACAGGTGAAGTGTGTTTTTTCATGCCCAGTTGTTTTCAGTGTGATGAATGATTCGGATTTCCTGTTGACAGTCCGAGTGAGTGGCAGGTCAAACATCAGAGGAACATCAACATGATGTGGTGCGGCCTGATTTAGTGGGAGCGCACCCGGTTTGATATAAAGAATTTCATTGGTTCACCTAAACCAGTTTGGCAAGAGGGTGAAACCCGGAAAATCCAGGAAAAAATCCATAAATTAGCCGCTTAATTGTTTAAGCTGCGGGGTTCAAAGTGTGAGCAAAAAGTAGCGGCTTATAGTCCAGAAAATGTATCTGTGCTTATTTGGAGCTCTTATAAAATATATAATATGGCTTCAAACCTTAACTTAACTTAACTGCAAGAAAGCCACTGCATCTTGCTTATTCTCAGTTATTTCCTTTGTTTGGGACACATAAGGTGCCACTATTGCTTTTTTTATTTTAAATATTAAAGATGTTTTTTTCAAGATGTTTTTTTTTTACTTGACTTTGTTGACTTAACAAAGAAAAGAAAATAAGGACCGAGGTATCAGTGTCAGTATACCTGTGAATAGCTTTGTGTTTGGTTTGCTATATTTTATGTATTTCTTCTGTGTTTGTTTCACTTAAGTACCTTTACAGTATGTACCAATGCTTACCTTTCATGGCAATGTAGTATGCGTCTGGTGATTAACATCTGTACATCTGTAGCCATATGTTTTTCATTGTGTGATGACAAATGTGGAGAACCATCAAAGAACCCAATCATTTTTTGCCTCTGCTGCTAGATTTCTCTCCCACTGAATACATGTGCAGTCATCCAAAAAGACGTTTACAAAAGTATAAGTATCTGAATGACCCTATGGTTCTGCTATCTAACAAGCAGTCCATTCATACATACTTTCCTTTATCTATATTTATTTCATTTTTAATCTTTTTTTACCTTATATTGTGTTCGGGTGAAATTTGACATGTTTTCAAGTTATATGTAAAAAAACCTATATTTACTTTTTTGCTTGAACAAGCCTTCATGATCTCCTCAAAGACAGCAATTGTAACACAACAAAAGAAACTGTCACCATTTTAGTAAATTCTGAAGGTCTTAAAAAAGTGTGGTGCTATGGGTCAAATTTAAAACTCCAAGAATTTTGACTGTTATATACATCCATGTATCATTTAAAACGTTTTGTGGAATATTGATACTCATTTTTTTGGGGTGTGGTATGAACAATATGCACAGAATTCTCTGAACATTGCTACCTGTAAATAAAGCTCGTGTGTTTATTTATCAGTTTCAGTCTGTAGCATCGTCAGTGTATTTCAACATGAGCAAGAGATTAATTGTCGTTGGGCTGTCATCAGATGTGTCTTATTCAGGATCATACTCCACATCATCCTTATTCACAGATTTCCTTCATGAACAAAGATAGGGTCAATAACCTCATAGACACCACATATATTCAGTGTCTTTAAGGTTACTGACCAAATATTTGGTAATGTAAGTAATATTGAGGACAGAGAGCAAAGTGACAGTGAGGAGGATGTGTCTAAGGATTAGGACGATGTGGAGTATAATCCTGAAGAAAAAGACACATTAGATTAAGAGGACAGCCTAAATTGAACAGATGTTCAAAAAAAAAAATCTTTAAATAAAAAAAGGTAACATCTCATGCTTGTCAATCCCTTATTCCAATCAAGGCAGAGCACAAACTGAGAACATGATCAGAATAACCCCAGGGTCTACTAGATATGCTGTGTCACATTTTTAATACATCAGGACAGAATTTAAGTTGTTCATACCACCATCTGATTAGAGGATCCTGCTTGAGATGACAAACACTAAAGGGTAAAGCGTGTTTGGCAACAGCTGAGTGGAGATTGACAAAACACACCTAAATGCTTATATAGGGACAGATCCTGTAATGAGGCTACAGCCAGCTTATGGGATGGTGAGTCACGGACAAGAGCTGCTCGCCATTTAAATCACAAGCTTGCTCCCATTTGGGATGTTTGGGACAAAAGGGTGGAGCACCTAAATGTGGGAAACATATATGCACAGTAAGGAGCACACTAAACAATCCTATACTGTGATTTATGAATATGAACACAAACACCTTGTCAATGTTTAGTATTCAATTCAAAAACTTTCTTTTTAACACACACACACAAATACAATTTATGTGGTCATTGTTTAATGTTCAATTTGAGAAAAAGATAAAACATGCTGCTTTTAGATGTTCAAATTAATTTTGCAATTTTTAGCAAAATTAATTTGATTATGTGAAACAATGTGGCTTTTTACCTCTTTCCTAACATAAAATTGCCTATCAGATGTCACTATTGTTAAAAATGTTGAGGTTTTCATTGAAAGTGACAAGAATGGACAAGATTAGAAATGAGTTTATTGGAGGGACAGTGCATGTACGACATTTTAGAGACAAGGTGAGGGAGGCGCGATTGAGATGGTTTGTGCAGAGGAGGGACATGGGGTATATTGGGGAGGAGAATGCTGAGGATGGAGCCACTAGTTAATAAGAAAAGAGAAAGGATGTGGTGAGGGAAGACATGAACGCAGTTGCGTTAAAAGAGGCAGATTTAGAGGACAGGGGGGTATGGAGATTGATGATCCGCTGTGGTGACCCCTAATGGGAAAAGCCGAAAGAAGAAAAAGAAGTCACTACTGTTATAACTAATTGTTATAATATATAATAATAATATTATAGTCAGATAACATAAATACCCATTGTTTTTACTATAACAAATATAATAAGTGAATTTCAACATTTTACATTCAATTGAAATGAGTGGTATGTTCTTATGTAAAGAGTCCATTTGGCCAAAAAAATAATAATAATAATATGAATTATTTAAATATTAAAATAACTTGTGTTTTTCATAGTTATCAATGCATAACAAGTTAGCTATGTGGTGAAAAACAATATTGGATGATAATCATTGTTCTTTGAGCATTTTAGGCTGAATTAAGTCATGGGTCAAATTTGGCATGCTAACACAAAATAGGTAGGCAGCTTTCTAACACATCAAAAGGGTTACACTATTAATAACAATATTTGATGCTTTTTAACGTTTTTATTTTGTATATAGCTGCATTATAATATTGTGAAACATCCTCAAAACCGGAATGAATCCTGTTACCAGAATGTGTTAAATAATGTTATTAAAGCAGCAGGTTTTTTTCTCTCTCCTGGAGTTTATAATAAATATTATTATTTAAGAACAGAAACTAATTGATTTAATGCATCAAATGTATAACATTTATTTGGGAGTTAATGTGTGGAAAAATAAGTAATCCAGGCACCCAGTACACCCCTGTAAAACAACCTCAGAGCATATGATACTAGTGTTGGCTTTAGAATATTAGCATACTTATATACTTATACCAACATTAATTCAGCAAGTCACTTGTGTGTTTGAATGAGTTTGATGGGAATTTTCCTTAGCTGTTTCTTTCTTTCATGATAATGACAGTTTAAGAGAACTTGTTAACCAGTTAGATATTTGATAGAAATGATATAAAGTACAGTACATCACAGAATGAAACAAAAATAACAACAATAGAAAACATGCAAATGTCAATAAAGTCACCTTCAGTAAAACTTTGACAGCAGACATGACTGAAATAAAACAAAATTATAATCAATACTATGTCAAAAAATTAAATAAATAAAAGAGAGCTTTTCAATCTTTTGGAGTTCTGTTTTTAGATTTTAGTTTACTTTGCTAAAAGATTGATCTTATCTGACAGTACAAAGATTTCCTTTTTTGCTCTTGCTGCAACAGTACAGTGATGGAACTGGGAGATGAACATTACACACCCGGTCCGCAATGCAATGCTCACTAGATACAAAAAAAGGATCATGTTGCTTTGATTATCATGGGTGTGTGTTCTAACCTTTAGTGTGATGTAGTATGTGAAATATGTAAACCAATGGTCATAAATTTCCTCGTTGCTAGCGTGTTTAACGGCATGTCCTTTATGACTCGGTTGTTAGTGGAGTCTAGGAGTTCTAGACTACATGCATTTTCTTCTACACTCCTGTGCAACATAAAATGATTCAAGCAAATATGGCAAATGTGAAGCTTTTAATGGTCATAACCACAAATCATTGCTCAAAAAGTTATCAAGAATGAAACAAAAAGCTCCCGAAATATCCTGTGCCACCTTCTTTTTTGCTGCAGTCGTTTGTCTTAGGAATATGAATTATTTATTTTTGTACACAAATGTAAAATTAATGAACACACTAAAAAAACTTTTTTTTCCCAACAATTATTAAAAGCTTCATTTTTGTCCCCTGGTGGTCTAGTGGTTAGGATGCGGCGCTTTCACCGCTGCGTCCCGGGTTCGAACCCTGGTCAGGGAACCAACCCCAGCCACTCTTAGTGCCGGTCCCAAGTTCGGATAAATGGGGAGGGTTGCGTTAGGAAGGGCATCCAGCGTAAAAACATGTGCCAAATCAAACATGCGGATGGTCCGCTGTGGTGACCCCTAACTGGAGAAGCCAAATTTTGTTTTCTTAAAAGCTTCATTTTTGCCATTGCCATTTGCCAGTGTAGATACACACGAGGATCTAGATGTAATTTAGGTGTATGTGTATGTTTATTAACTTGTGATTAATTCTCCGACTTTAGAAAACAGATATTTCAAAGTCATGGCTAATACATTCAGTGTACATTCTAGTAATGTAATTTCTGTATTAATGTCTGTAAAACAGAAAAGGTTTCTTTTCTGTTGCTGGTCAGTAATATTTTTTGTGGTATAGAACGAGCGACCTGATTGTCTGCTCTTGGTGCATGTAACTGTTCTCTGTTAATTTTCAAAAGAATACCTGGTCTGATCTAAAGAAGAGAAGATACAGTGCCAGTGGAGCTCAAGATGTCTTCCATACATGCCTTTATAAACCTGTACTTTTTATGAACCCAGCTCTCTTGCATTAAGAACTTGTTGCTGCTCAGCCTAGGATTTATAGAATCCCTGTGATCCTTCTCTTTTACTTATAACTTTTTCTAGAGTAAGAAATGTAGTGGATGTAATCTTTACTTGCACCACCTTTCCTCCTAACTGCGTGACACACTGCAAGGTTCTCAGAAGGTTTTGAATCAGTGTCCGAGTGTCTGTAATTCAACAGTTCTTTCTATTGTTTGTGATTTTTATTCTAAAGGCGCGAGGTTGCTCGGTACAGCTGTCCCATCAACAGAAAAAACATGAAACCATCAGTAATTTTTTATAATGGATCATACACATTTTTTATATGATGGGGCTTTCCTTCTTTAACTTTCTCTTGATATGAAGTTTGTTAACGCAATCTTTTAGTACATGGTTGTACCCTGCTAGTAGCCTACTGTTAAATCTAGAAAATACTGCAGGTTACTGTAAGTCAGGGCATTGTTGTGTTAGAGTAACAAAGTGTATAGCTAATTTTAATATGAATATGCAAAATAATAGTAAACTTATGACTACCCTGTTGCCAATATTCTACTTTTAATTTACATGACAAATTTTACAGTTTAGAAATGAGGCACAATAGTTTCCACTCTTGTTACATACACACATAAATGTCTCTTACTGCATGACATATTTGACTAGTACAATCAAAAACCATACCATTATTGCCTATAAAGTAACACATTTGGAACATAAATGAATATCTAATCCAAAAACAAATATAAAGCAAACAATTCCCACCTTGACCAATTACAGTAGCCGTTATACAATGAAATTATAGTTGTACACCCCCACTACAAAATTATAATGCACTCAAAGTCATGATTCTATTTTATTCTAAGCAGTTAGCTTAGATAAAAATATCATGACAGCCCTATTCTTCAGAACTAAATGCATTTCTCCTTTGTTTATAAAGTCTTCCTATCTGACAAGGTTTTTTGATAGTGCTTTGATTGATAACCAAGGCCTAGCTCGATTTTCTTCTTGACAGGTAGTTATTTACAATTTAAGGCTCTGGTGTACTTTTTATTCTCGCAACTATTCTCTAAATTTATAACATACACAATACATTTCGAAAGAATAATAAAACAATTAATTGATGAAACAATCTAAACAATGAAGTTTGATCCAGCTAGTTATATACAACTTTTACTCAAATATTAGTAATTTTACTAAAATAATAATAATAATAATAATTATAATAATAATAATAATAATAATAATAATAATAATAATAATAATAATAATAATAATAATAATAATGGAGAAAAGTTGGGAAAAGATTTTACACCAGATTCATTTCTCAACATAAAAAAATATAACAGTGTGCACTCATGCTGAAATGGACAAACTTTTGATCGGATTTAGGCATTTTAAATCAAACAACTAGGAATGTTTTCTAAATAGGTGCTTTAATAGAAGAGATTTGAGATTGGAAAAATGGGACCTTTTGTACAAAGCAGTTAATATGACACGTTTGTTACATTCGAATTTGATCAGAATTTCCAGAAAAATCTGAGCCGTTCCCCCAAATAGCAGAAGACAAAAATGTCAAATATTATAGCAGTTATAGTGATTATCCTTCACTGTCCAAGCCCAAGTGGTAAAATCTAATAATTAATGCACAGTCAGTCACAGTCAGCAAGTTCGAAGTATCAATAGTTTAACCTTGCATAATAGTTTTATTTCATAAACCTAACAGCTAGGTGTATAACATATATTAATGTATTGCATACACAAACTAGACAGCACATATACATTTGTTTCAGTTGAAGGTGAAATTTATGTGGAACATATGTTTTTTTGGGTGTGCGCACCTGACAGACGTGAATTGCAAAGCCACTAAGAGGTAACCAACACAACTTCAGGGTAACTTCCTGCAAACCATTTACACACACACACACACACACACACACACACACACAGCGTTCAAGTAGGTCGCAAGTAGAGTAGTGCTCTACTCTGGGTCACGTTACCACACCCTTCTAAAATATCATTCCTGAATACCCTAAAGAATAACACAGACACAGACACAGACACGCACACACACACACACACACACACACACACACACACACACAGACACGCACACACACATACCTCTGCACAAATTCCCCCAGCAAGGGAAATATGAACTTAAAGACTAATTCCCACCTGTTTTAGCACAGAGCATAGGTGTTAAATTAGTCTGGATTTGAACGCCTGCAGGATTCACACACTTGGAAAACCATAAACAAAATTCCAGTATAAAACATCAAAATTTGCAACTCCGCATTAGAGACATAAACTGGAAGTAAGCGCACATGCACAGACAGACATACAAACACACACACACACACACACACACACACACACACAGCACAAACACACACGCCACATTCACAAACACAAGCTCGACTCTTTCATGTTGTCTTTTTGTGTTTGGGATTCCTGGTGTGCTTCTGTCAGAGTGAGGGTGTAAATAATCAAGTTCACTGTCATGAAAACCTTTGTATCCAGGAAAGTGACTGAATAATAATAATATTATTATGATTGTGATTTATTTTTATGATTATTATTATTATTATTTCACTATCATTATTTATATTTATATTATTTTATATTTCAGTAGAATAAACATTTACATTAGAAAAGTGGCAAATATATATCATATTAAATAATTCATGTTTATTATTTTAAGGTTTTATTTTAGCTGTATGATACCTAGAAATCCTATAGCAATTACAACAAATATTCTTATTTGTTTGCTTTTTTTATTGGTCTAGACAGAGTTGAGACATTGAAACGCTCCTTCCTTGTTTAAATTATCAAAAAAAGAAATAGCAACCTCAGAGGTACTGTCACAGATAGGAAAACTAGACGAAAACAAAACTGCAGGGAATGGCAAACTTAAATGAGTGCTTCACCTGAAGCATTGCTAGGAGCATGGAAATTTAGGCAGTAAGAGCGGTAGGTAGTCCGGATAATCTACGGTCGTAAACTGTAGATCGGACGGGGGGGCAAAGGGGAAGAGTGTCCTTATAAAGGGGACGGGTAAATGGAGGACAGGTGTAGGTGATTAGTAGGAGGGAGAGGCTGAGCGAGAGTGTTGAGCCTTGGAGGGAGGCGTGACTGGTGTCTCTCTGACAGGTACAACCTGTACATTGGTAATTTGCATAATTTGAACAATTGCAGTGAAGATGGAAATGAAGTTTAATCAGTACATCCTTCAAATTTTTCCCTGATACTACCAGGGAAAGCATGACAATGAAACGGGATACCTTGTATTTATTGAGAATGTATTTTTTAGTGTACAGGGCTGTTTTGTTTGCTCAGATTCAGACAACTGCTTCCCAAAGCTGCATATTACAATAGGTGCGCGACTCAAAATGCATACTTCAAAAGCAACACAAGATGTTTTTAAAGCCAGGAAGTGCAAAAATTAGTGCTGGCCGAGTCAGTCACCTAAACCGAATCCAACTGAGGATGCATTTTATTACTGAAAGCAAACAATAAGATAAAACTGTACACAAGACCATGCAGCAACAAAAGACAGCCATAGTAAAAACCTGACGGAGCATTACCAGAGAAGAAACATAGTGGCTAGTGATATTTTTGGCTTCCAGACTCAAAGCATTCATCGATCTCAAAGGATTTACTACCAAACTACGGAAAATTGACAGTTAAATTGATGAGTATCCATTTGTCCAGTTATTCGTATTTTCCTAAAAAAGATGGGATCATATAAAACTTAATTCCCACACCATTCTGGATGTGAATACCCTGAAATTAAAGCTGAAAGTAGTCACTGTGAGTTTATATACAGTATTAACTCCAATAAACACTTAAATACTAATAACCATAAAATAATAATAATATTAGTGTCCAAATGTTTTTGGCTTTGACCAGACAGACTTGTGATGCAGAAAAGGTGTAAAGTTGCTAATGTCATGCAATGTCAAATGTATAAGTTTAGTACAAGACATTTTCCAATTACAACAAACCCACGCACATAAATACACACTGCGGTGCGTTTAGCGTGACAGAGGGTGATAAATGACCATGAAAACCAAAAGACAGTTGCTATACAACATTCCCTGCAGAGCATCAGGTGTTAGTGACAAGTGCTTAAATATAGACAGCACACACACACACACACACACACACACACACACACACACACACACTACTTATATGCTTAAGTAACATCCTCCAGTCATTTTAAAAGGAGGCAGGTAAACCAATCATTGTCCATTTCCATTTATCAGGTCACTCTGTACAAAGGTGCACCCCAGAAGTACCAGGCAAGATTACTACGCAGACCACGTCATGGTTCTCGCTCTGTTTGAGTCACGTGTGTGTGCTGTTAAGAATATTAATAAATATTCACCTACCTTCAAATGACTTATGATCTTGTCAAAGAACACATTTGACAGTTTTACATTTCTAAAGAACAGAGATTCTGTTTTAAAACACACACACACACACACACACACACACACACACAGATTGATAACTCAAAAGTTCGAAAGTTAACATGTGAAACATCTTACAATCCTGAAAAGCCTGGAGTATGTTAGCAGGCATAATCTCTCTCTCTCTTTCTCTCTCTCTCTCTCTCTCTCTCTCTCTCTCAATCCTATAACAGCAGTCCAGACTTATGACTTGAACTACTATCAAATTGTAGAGCCAATATTTTTTCATAGTTAAATAATACAACATGTCTTTAATGTTGTATCAGACAAAACTGAGGTATAATGCTACACCATATTGGCCAGCTCTAAGTCAATATTTGTATCTACTTTTACCAACATTACCCGTTTTTTTATTTATATATTCATATCTCTTTTCCAGCAACTTCCGCACAAAACCTTAACCGTAACACATATAGAGTTTAAACCGCTAGTCTTCGCCACGCTTTTGGAATCACAGCTAAAAAATGACCAACCTGACAGAAGTGGGCTACATACTCAATTTGGAATACACTTTTGTCAATCATTCAAAGTTGATATTGCTCAAAAAGATAATAAGTATTATATGATGAAATGCCTTAAATATACATTTCCTTTTTTTGAACTTTTTTTATTTCATATATAAATACGAATATGAAAATATGAAATTAGTCCAGGAGCAATCCAAAAAAAGTACTGGTTTGAAGGCCACATGTCTCATGAGTTTCTATTTTACATTTTATGAAAATGTAAAAAGAATTAGTTGCCTACAAACATTTATCTGAGAATATGTCATTTAGAATGATATATAGTTTGTCATGGTTACTCTTGTCCCTTTCATTTTAATCTATTGTTAAACATTAAAACCTCCGAACAATGGGATATTAGCCGCCCTGGCGTGACACTGAGGGCTAAGAGGTTAAAATCCTGACGTTTTCTCTAACTCTCTTAAAAATGTTGCTGATTTAAATAAACCACTGATCCTCGAATAAACAGGGTGTCCGAAAAGTCTCCTATACATTACCAGTTTCACACAGCCTTCAAGAATGCCTTTGACAAAAGAGTTTTCACGGCTGGATCGGAAAGATGTTTTAAAGTTGCAACAGACTATAACAAGAGACAATGGCAAGCACATCACACAAGACACTGCTGCCAAACTTATTAATCAAATCCAAAATGATGTGTTGGAAGTGCAACTAAGAATTGGATGTCCACGAACATCCACCAATCAAAGCACAACCTTGGCATGATTTAATGTTATTTTGTCTATCTATCTTTCTATCCAAATCGAGTTGTAGCACTTAAATGTTGATCAAGTTTTGTAGTATAAAAAAGTAGCAGTAATAATACAATTATTAAGTACTTTGACCTGTATTAACTCTACCAAATCAACATGCTCTGGATGTAATGTTCAAATATTAAACCTGTATAAAATAAGGTATACATTATCATAAATAAAAGCTCTGGGAAACACACACACACTTTTTTTAATCAGCTAAGATATTCATTGATCCATTTCTAATAAAATGATGGTGTATACATCAATATTCAGTGTATTGATTCATATTAAACTGTAATTGAATCAATGTTCTAATTTTTCAACGCGCAGCTTCTCTAAGGTATACAGTAAAACATACATTTTTATTTTTATGATGCTATGTGTGCAGGGATTATTCTAATGCAATAACATAAAGAGGGAAAATAAACTCTTCTATTAAAACATGACAAAATATATATATATATACTGTGTGTTCCATGAGAGAACCTCCTCACTATTCCGTTCCTATACCGAAGATACACCCCGTGGTACTATTTAGACAGAACTGTGGTCATCAAATCCTTTAACCAACTGTTTATGTTTTTGAATTGTCAATTAACTAAAATGTCAATTGTTAAACACAAACAGCATAGCAGATTCTTTGGCAAAACAGAAACTGGACCACTGGGTGATGAGGCAGATCAGATACATGACTCCTACTGTAACATGCCACTAGCAGGAGTGTGCTGTTCTCATGGCCATTACTTAAAGGATCGGTACTATTAGCAGTTATTGGAAGACACTGTCTACCTTTTTCAATTTGTACAAGTTTAATTTATTGTGGCATGAGAACTACATTTTCTAACACTTTTCTACTGATGTTTATGTTAGGACATTGATGGATTCATGTATTTATTGCAAATTCTGTCTCTCTGTTCCTTTGTTGAAAGTGTTTAATCAAAAAACAACAGATGTATGTAACTAATAAGCACCCCCCCCAAACACACACACACACACACACACACACACACACACACACACACTTCTTTCCTCCTGATAAGTAAGGAAGCATGCAGCTGACTCATGTAAACAGTGTCTCTTTACTCTCATTCCTGCCATTGTGCTTTGTTCATTCCCATTCAAGCACACATATATATGTTGGAAGCTAATATTCAGATCAATGATCCATGCATATAGTAGATTACTACACACACACACACACACACACACACACACACACACACACACACACACACACAATTCATCTTACTATCCTTCTAACGAACATCTCCTGACAGTTATTAATGCATGTGATTAATGACATGCCTGCACTTAGATCACACCTCAATCAATAATCTTTGATTATTTCTTTCTTTTTTAATACTTGCTGAGTGTTTTTTTTTTTTTTAGAGCAACCAAAGGTCCCCACAAGGTCAAAACTACTGTTAGATATTCTCATTCCTGTGCTGTCTCTCAAATTGAGAGAGAGAGAGAGAGAGAGAGAGAGAGA
>MU551580.1:641387-666282 GCA_024362625.1 Silurus asotus
ATATATATATAAATAAAAGATTCGCCTGTGGCCACGATTTGTTTATTACTTAACTTTTTTGTGTGTCAATAATAAGAAAGCAAAAAATAAAATAAAAAAGGCAATGCGCGCTGGTGTTATATGTGGGATGTAAAGACTTACCATTAGGTAACCGAGCGGCGAATGTGACGGTCAGCAGCACGAGCGCGTGCACGAGCGCAGCTGTGAGAGTGCAGTTGTCCGCGCGCTGCCGGTGCATCATGTTTACCGGATTAAAGCACGCGTGCAGGAAAGAGCAGCTCTAATAAACCCTCAGAGCGCAGTGATGCAGGAGGCAGGATGTGAAGGGACTTCCTGCAAACAGCCCACCATCAAATCCCAAAATGCACAGGGGCGGGTTCAGTCCGTAAGAAAAAGTTTCCTTCTCCTGCAGAATGGAAATCAATAGTGAAACAGTGGCGCGTGCTGCACGGAGGAATAAAACAGAGAGAGCGAGAGAGAAAGAGCGAGAGAGAGAGAGAGAGAGAGAGAGAGAGAGAGAGAGAGAGAGAGAGAGAGAGAGAAGCTTCATTTAATGGGCTGAAACCCCGCGCTACTTAAACAGCTGGATTCCCATGTGCACTCTTTCTGAGCTTTCAGCTACTGTATGTTGCCAGATTTGACGAAAGTCCTCATGGTTGGACTACTATTGGGAACTGCAAATAAAAATTAGGCTACTCTTCATCCGGGTCGAGACATTTACATACAGAAAATAAAGTGATGGGAAGTAATGAAGTACAAATAATTCGTTACCGTACTGAAGTATATTTTTCTGGTATTAGTATTTTACTTCACTATTTATTTTTCAGACAACTATTTACTTTCACTCATTACAGTTTTTACACAAATATCTGTACTTTCTACTTCTTACATTTTCAACCCAGGCTTGTTACTTTGATTTTAATCTATTTGGTGACATGATCAATAATAAAGAATAATAAATAATAACAAACCGTTTTCAGCCCATCAACCTATTTCTTATAATTTTGTTGTTTTTCAAACTACCACTTGTATATCATTCCTGGCCATCACACACCATAGACATCGGCTAGCTTACGACTCTAACAACAAGCAAGGCAGAAGGCAAAAAGAAGTACAGTATGGTTGATATCAGCGATATAAACATGACATGGATGTTCATTCATTAGATAACAAAATTTTATATTCTGATGTAAGGTCTAGTTACCAGCTAGACACTAAAAGAGGGTGTAATAATGGCTACTTTTTACTTACATAAGTACATGTCAGAGTCCAAACTTTTTTACTTTTATTGAGGGAAAAAAGTGTAGTCACTACTTCAATCTTTAATCTGTACTCCTCCTTGAGTGAAGGATGTATGTATATTTGGCATCTCTGAGTAAATAACACTATGGTGCACACACACACACACACACACACAAACACACACACACACACACACACACACACACACACACGACCAAAATTAACCAAACAGTAACCAAAATTGATAAAAAATTAATAAACTGTACATTCCTTGCCACCGTGGGTGGAGGGTACTTTTAGGAAAAAACCTTTTGTATCTTTAATAACTTTCACTTCAGAAGGTTTTAATTGCATATACTTTTAACATGAAATGTAATTGCAGTCCAGGTCACGTTTGCAGCATTTGACAGATTAGGGCATGTTGCGTTTTGTTTTATTAAGCAGCACCTCTCCGTCACTTGCTGTCATGAACATGCTGGTGACACAACACGATGGAGACTTTAGCTGTTATAATGACCTCCATTCCTCTGGAAAAGTGTTCTACTAGATTTTGGTACGTGACTTGAAATGTGCTCAGGTACTGATGTTAGGTGAGGAGGCCTAGGGTGCAGTCACCTTCCAATTTATCCCAAAGGTTTTCAGTGGGGTTGAGGTCAGGAATTTGTCGAGGCTACTTGAGTTCTTTTACTCAAAACTTAGTTCGGACTGCTTAGTTCCTGTGAAGGGAAATTGTAAATTCCAGCATACAAAGCCATTCTACACTGGTGTGTGCTTTCAACTTTGTGGTAACAAACCTTAGACCATACAGCATATAATATTATTTGCTCATCACTTTGATGAATGGAATTTTTTACCCAAGCATAAAATAAACCCTTCCTAAGCAAAGATCACCTGGAATTCAGTCGTATCTATAATTAAACACAAATTTTGGCATGTTTGTGTTGGAACTGACGTCTGTGGGAATGCACATTTTCAGGAATAGTGTTAGTTAAAACTGTTCTTACTATTATGCTAAAAACCAAATAGTAATTTATAGTCATCTTCAAATTATATTGCTATTTTTTTTCTCAGTGTATAAGCTACCGAATATGTCAGTCACAGTATGTAAGAAAAATCGCAAAACCAGGTGGATTTGTCGTGCAGTGGGCAGTTTAACTACTTAAGGGTTCCCGCTGTAGTTTTTAGCTCAGTTTTTTTTTTTTTTCTGTAACATCCTATCATCTCTGTTACCATGGGTTTCTTCCTTGTTCTCAGATTTTCTTCTAGTGTCCAAGATATGCATGTAGGTGTATTTGTAGCATTATATACTGTATATACTACACCCCTAAAAATATTCATCTTTTTCTTCCCCAGGCACTTTCTTTATGGGAAAAAAAAAATTATTCAGTTTTTACCTTTGATCTTGTCTTTGATTAGATAAAAGTCAGCAATCTTTCTCCAATCATGATGTTATCCTGTCCTTTCCTGTTTAGTGACCCTCTCTGTGATAGCAGCTTTCATCCTCTTTCAGTCAATCACACAAAATTCCATGTTCCGGACCACAAAAGGCATTTCAAGGAATTGCAGAAGATTCCATTCTCTCTCAAACAACAGATTAAATTTTCAACTTGTGAGACTCGCAGCTCAATTTATTGAAAGAGACAAACAAGGGAATAATATCTTAAATTAGACAGACAAGTCGACAGATATCAGGGTAGTACATTATAAAGCATCATGCTGAAAGCAAACATTTCTTAGTAGTTATTTGTGTTAAAAAAAGACAACCCATTTTGTGTAATTGATATAACAAAAGGGTCGCATTTTCTTCAAATATGACATTGTAAAAGGATATGCTGTATAGAACACTGACTGAAAACCCTCATGCTAATCCCAAAGCATTGGAGTGATATATTTCTTTCAGGCTGAAACAGTGGAGTGATTAATCACTCTATGAATAATGTATTAGTCTATGTATGTGCATATGTCTTTTTTCCGGAGACTCTATTAACTCGGCATTTACCCGATAATTAGACGCCCATATAATTTGGAGCACATAAAATGATTAAAAAGAAATGTCATTTCTTTCATTTGATTGGTTCGACTCTTCATTAGTGCTCTAAGAGTAGGGCATAATTAGCTCTATAAAACTTTATGATGTCCATTCAAATGAGATGCAGTCATGCTGTTTTCATAAGGTCTGCTAGGATTAAGCTTTGTCTTCTATTCTGACAAAGTGCATTATAATCCAAATTTTATCAGCATCAGGGCTTGAATATGTGCATTCACCTCAACTACAGCGAGACGTGGTTTGTATTTTGAGGTGTGTTTGGAAAAAATCCTGTACTGATCTCAGCTGGGGGCTTCATAGCTCTTCTGAACCTCAAGTTCTTCACCACAGGCAAGGAGACCATGAAGGACGCAAGTTTTGTGCACCGACACTCTTTAGTCAATGTTTCTTTGTAGGATCTGGTCCAGAAGTTTCTGTGAAGAAACCAAGGAAAATAAATACTTTTTTTTTTATTGATCCACAACAGCAAATCTTCTGTTCACAGCTGATTTCTACTCTTTGGGATAACAATATAAAATACAGTTTACCAAGAATTCTGTCTAGTTTATTCCTCGAATGGTTATCTTGTTAAAGGTGGTGATTACCTGCTATCGGTCCACCCACCATACTGGACTATCACATCTTTTTTTTCCCCAATTGTGGAGTTTTTACTCGTGGACGAACATCCTGTTCTCACTTATCTCCCATTCTGTTGCCAGCAAAAGCACTGAACATTACAGTAACTGTAACTGAACAGTACAGATCTCATGAAACTTTTAATTTTTATTATGAAATGTTTGTGAACACTAAAATATAGTTGTTTTTTTCTAGTTAAAAATGATTATTGCTTTCTGAAAGTGTTTAGAGGTGTACTTGTAATTTGATTTTTGATGTAATGCAGCAAAGCATTTATCTCATTTATCTGATTCTCTCTGAAGCCAAGCGTGCTTTTGGGTGGAGCAGAATATCAGTTATAAAAATCAACATCAACATAAAAAAATGCAGTAGTGCAATATAAATTAAGCTTTAAAATGATATTCATTGTACAGTGCCCTCCACAATTATTGGCACCCCTGTTAAAGATGTGGTCGTGGACTTGTGTCCTGGGTCCTCTCTTATGCACTCTTCTCTTTAGCCACAGGTTTTCGATTGGGTTGAGGTCTGGGGACTGAGATGGCCATGGGAGGACCTTGAGTTTGTGACTGCTGAACCACTTTTGTGTAGATTTTGCCACATGTTTTGGATCATTATCCTGCTGAAAGACCCAATGACGACCCATCTTCAGCTTTCTGGCAGAGGCCATCAGGTTTTTATTTAAAATATCCTGGTACTTTAAAGCGTTCATAATGCCATGCACCCTAACAAGGTTTCCAGGGCCTTTGGAAGAGAAACAGGCCCACAGCATCAAAGATCCTCCACCATACTTCACGGTGGGCATGAGGTGCTTTTCGGCATACTCATTCGCCAGACCCACTTAGAGTGTTTGTTGCCAAAAAGCTCAATCTTAGTCTCATCTGACCAAAGCACATGATCCCAGTTGAAGTCCCAGTACCGCTTAGCAAACTACAGATGTTTACGTTTGTGAGTGTTAGTGAGAAAAGGCTTTTTCCTTGCATGCCTCCCAAACAGCTTGTTGGCATTTAGAGAGCGTCTGATGGTAGTTTTGGAGACTCTGTGACCCCAAGATGCCACTCTTTGATGCAATTCTGTGATGGTGAGCTTGGGAAATTTTTTTACTTCTCTTACCATCCTCCTCACTGTGCGTTGTGGCAAGATAAACTTGGGAGCTCTTCCAGCCTTGTTTGTCACTGTTTTAGTTGTTTTAAACTTCTTAATGATTCCTCTGACTGTAGATACCGGCAAGTTAAGGCGAGTGGCTATTTTCTTGTAGCCATTGCCTGACTTATGAAGGTCGACACACATCTGCCTTACTTGAATGGCGTGTTCTCTTGTCTTTGCTTGTTGACAAATGGGTAAGAGAATTAGGCCTCTGTGTCACATCATATTTATACCCCAGGGAAACAGGAAATCATGAATTACTAATTAAAAGTCCCTAGATACCCTGACCAACCTTAGCAACTACAGAAAAATATATAAAAAAATAAATAAATTACATTTTTCAGAGGAATTGTTAGGGGTGCCAATAATTGTGGCACACATGAAGTTTTTTTTTTCTTTTTCTAAATGTGTGATTTTTTTTACCACCAAAGTTATGTACTTAAATGAAAGGTTGGATTTTTCTAGTTTTTTGCATTTGGGTTCTATGTTGTTTTAAAAAAAAGGAGAATTTTTAGAAGTCCACGACCACATCTTAAACAGGGGTGCCAATAATTGTGGAGGGCACTGTATATAAATACATACACATACAAACACAGTGAAAACCAGCATTAAGAGAGTCTAGCTCACATACCCAACAGTTTAGAATCACAGAAAACAACTATGCATCTCAGAATTCCTATTCAAGACAAGATTGCCCTCATGATGACCTATATTTATATCATGAAATATTAAATAGTGATAAAAAAAAAAGTAAAGTCTGATACACCCCTAGATCTGGAATTTGTTACACTCCAGGCTGGAGTTGATGTGCAGACTCTGAGCCTGTCTCTTGCTTGAGTGATCACACAGCCGTCACTGTCATGCGGAGTTGTAGCTCTCATAGCAAGCTGCAGGGAAGACAGTGAGACTGACTGTGGATGATAGAGCTGAGCTCCCTGAGGATCTGATACTGATAATATTAAAGCACCACGACGCAAAAGCGGAGCTCTCATCAGAAAGTCAATGCTGTTTAGCTATCCACAGAGCAGCCTGTCAGGAAGTACATCAGACTGTGTGAGGGGCATTGCTACTGTCCTGACAGTCAGCACCAAAACAGAGGCAGAATAAGCATATATTCCATCTCAAATCTAAGTGTCAATCATTCAAAAAGCCAAAATAACCAAAACAAATGGATGAATTAATATGATTTAAAGGAACTCTAAACAGAAAGTCTGAGAGGGTAGGATGGATTCATACGTAGGACAATACTGACCTCTAGTGGTCATGAAGAAAAAGATTCACGTAATTATTACTATTTGGTAATAAATGAGGTTTGCGTAAATGTTCACAGCCCCCAGATCTTTTCTACAACTGTAATTGCTACAGTAATTGTCATCATTTGAAATCAATATGATAAATATACATATAAAATTGCAAAGAAATCAATCAATCAGGATCAATGATATACAGTAACAATCTGGATTGATTCATCAATTTAAATTTCCATTAATCATTGTCACATTAATGAATCAATTGTTAATTAATAAAGGACAAACAACAAGTGTGTAAAAATAATTACAATTTAAGTTTTGTATTTGTAAATAATTTTGTTGAGGCTCTTCGTCGTTTCTGTTTATGTCATCAATTGAAAATGAATGGTAGGGCTACCCTAGGTTCTGTAAGGCTGATATATTGATTTATACAGACCCCAGCAAATTCAGTGGTATCATCAGGTATCAACTCGAAAGCCTGATGTTTATTTCTCTCGATTTCCTGAAGTTGATTTCCAGCAGATGTCATAACCACCTGTGTGCAAATGTTATAAAAAATGTCCCGAGGGGAAAAGTTAGGCTCAAAAATCTGTCTATACTGTAGAGGGCCATTCATTTAGAAGGAGTGAACTATATTAGTCCAAAAAGCGTAACAACCTCTATAATAGATTTTGGTCGAATGTAAAAATTGCTGTTATAAGCATGGAACATAAGGCTTTTCTTAAATTGGGGACAAACAGCAAGCATCATACTTTTCTGAGTATCTGAGTTTAGATGCACACTGTTCTACTTAAGAATTATCAAATGAATGTAGTCCCCTATGACACTATGGAAATGACAAGACCATTCAATTTAATTTATTTATTTAAATGTGAGACAAGAGTTTAGGATTTTTAGTTACATGTGTTAAACAACATGAAATACCAAACATTTAGTGTCAGACTGCTCCATTTAAGGCTAACAAAATGATAGAAATACAGTGCATCCGGAAAGTATTCAAAGCGCTTCTTCCACATTTTGTTATGTTAGAGCTTTATTCCAAAATGGATTATATTCATTATTTTCCTCAAAATTCTACAAACTATACCTAATACATGATGAATGACAATGTAAAAGAAGTGTGTTTTATTAACCCTGAAGCTTTTACATAGTGTGATGATTTATTACTGGGGTTTAAATATACTTCTGAATGTTGAGAGAGTTCTACCTTCTTAAAGACATCAGCTCTCAGTCTGTTGGTTTGCAGCACCAGCCTTCTTCTCTCGTCTTCTTTCTTTTTAGTCACTTCAGGCAGTTTGTTGTAAATTCTGTTATGAGAGAGAAAATAGTCTACAGAATAAGATCATAGCTTTTGAATTGGTTCTGTTCTGATACTGAGCCTTAGATAACATTCTGTGGTAATTTCATGGTACAAGATGTGATTCTTATCCTAAACATGGAATGGAGAAGTGGAATTAGCTCCTTTAAACAAAAAAGAGTTCTCACATAAAAGCTAAATCGATTTACTGCAAGATAAACAGAATAAATGATCAAATAATTGTGAGTAGTTCTTTGTTTTAAATTGTTTGTGTGGGTCTATGTTTGGTTATGTACAATAGCCTTTATTTAATAGCTAGATGTATATTATATTGAGATAACAGATACGCTCAAAGGAAATTTATATAAATTCAGTCAACTGTTACTAATAAATGGCTTGCTTGGTATTCTTTTGAAAGGTTTCACAAAGTAGACAATAAGCTAATTCTCTACAGTGGCATGCCATGCATTTCACACCTAGGCCCTGTATTCATTTTACCTCGCAACACCGTCATTACTACATAAATCATCAAAATTACACAGAAATGCAGTATAACAGAGCACTGCATCGCAGACAGGTCTCTCAGGCAGAGAAAATGAATGTCATTGCTAAAGCAAGAAAACCAAACTATACAATTCATCAAGTCTCCTTACACTGCAGCTATATCTGCAATGCTTTTAAAGAAGCATTAGTATTAACCTCATAAGACAAAAATACGTTCCAGCTTCTCTGACCTTGAAAAACCTGCAAATCCTACTGAAAAGAAAACAAAAAATGATAAATAGTATAAAAAAAGTAAAAATGAAAAAGTCTCAATAATAAGTTTGAATAAGCTTAACAACTGGCTAACGTTTCCTCACGATGTCTAGGTTTTCTTGAAAAGTCTGTCTTGAAAATTGCCCTGTAAGTATATCTGAATCCACATTCATTTCTTCCCCTCTCTCATCAATTATGGAATAAAAAAAACAACTGATAAGCCTACATGAATATATTTGAGGTTTGATAGCTCTGACTAGTCAATCAAAAGAGGTGAAAATGCCAGTGTTATTGTATGCCTGCTAGAAAAAAATATGATATGAAAACACGAAATATGATTGGTTAACGCAAAGAAGCAGCAGAGAAGGTCTTGCTAACCCTGACAGCTCACTACTGATACTGTAGGAACCATTCGGTTTCTTTATTATTTCATTGGGTTTTCAATGGTTTTAACAACAGTTCATGGAAAAATAAGCAAGAATCAAGCAAATAGATACAATGGATAGGTTTGTCCACTTATTGCTTTAAATCTTTAATTTTTAGGAGTGCTTTTACATAAAAAACCCAAAAAAACAGCTAAGAGTGGGAAGAGTCAGTGTTGTTCAATTCAGTTTTGATAAGCTGTAAAAAGTTCACTGACATTTTTCATAAACCCAATTTTTCCATCAATTATTTGAGTAATTTTAATGGTTTTAACCTTGTGTATAAGGAAGAACACAATATATGTACATTTCTCTGTTTCTAGAGCATTTAAAGACTGCAGTTTGTGTTTATTTTGGTTGGTTGTTCTTTTTTCTAAAATATGATTTGAAGATCTGAAACAATGAAGTGGGACAAGAATTCTAAAATAAAATAATTTGAGAAAATACAAATAATTTTGTTCACAGCATGCTATGTAATATGTTCATCCGTGTATGGACTAACCGTCTAGATCGGACTTGCATCTCCTTGCCTGAGATCTCTCTGTCCTTGGGTTTGAAAAGATTATCTAAAGAACAGAAAAATGTTTGGCCACAGCACATCACGTTTATAGTGCAAATTTATCACAACAGTACTTACTGTATGTATTAAGAAGTGAATTATGTATAAATAATGTAGTTGATTCTTTTATTTATTTTTTTCAAAGCTGTAGGTTGATATAATGACCGGCAGGGGGTATAAGTAAGCTGATTTGGTGACAGACTGAATATGCATTTCAGTAGTTTTCAGTCACTGAAATAAAACAGAATAAAACAAAACATCTTATTTCAACCATAAAGGTGTTCAATATTGATTTTTTTTCAAAAGAACACTGTGGATGGAACAAAATACTATAGGTTTGAGTTGTTGTTACAGACATAAAAAGTGTTGTTTTTAAATCACATAATATACAGTATGTGTATGCACTGGATTAAATGGACTCTGGTCAATTGTTGTTTTGTTGTGACTAAAAGGAAAAATAAAATGTCTCATATAAGACCATGCAGCATTTATGTGATTGCAGACCTGATTAAAAGTCGGCAGGTGCTTTGCTGCTAGTGCCATACTGCAATATGTTTGCTTCAGCAAACAAACACGCTTAAAATAAATCTTATATGTATCAAATAAGAGTATTATGCTGTCAATTTCCTAAATGATTATATGTACTATGTAATTTCGTGTCTGGTTTCTATAGCAAGCACTGCGCTGACTAGTCTATTCTTCTCTGAATATTGCGACCGGTGAGTCAGTGAAAGCCTGTGGAAGAGAGGCTAGTTCAATTCAATGTTGACAACTAAATAATACAACAGACAGTGCTGTCTCACTCTGATGGCCGACATTCCAAACATTAAAGGACACAGTAATGTGTGTATATGTGTGTGTGTGTGTGTGTGTGTGTGTGTGTGTGTGTGTGTGTGTGTGTGTGTATGTGTGTCATTTAATGAAATGGAACAAAATCTGATGAGGCCAGATTTAACCCGTTCCAGAGTGGTGGCCACATTAGAGTAGGAAGAAAGGTGAATGAAGTGATTCATTGTGCCTAGTACATACCATACAAGCCTGTGTGGGTAATGTTAAGATCTAGGTTTAATGTCCAGGTTTTTCCAATGAATATATATCTATTTTTTTTATTTGTATTAATCAATAATTTTTTCTCTCCATGATCCCATGGGCATATCCAAGATAAACTTGCCAGAATTAATCAGGCTCAAGTTGTAAAATAATGGTTCAGTGAGGATGAAATATCATTTCCACACATAGATTGGCCACTAGACCCTAACGCCACTGAGAATATTAGGGACTACTATATACACCTGACAAAAAGATTCATGTGTATTTTTTTTAAATCCCATTCAACTTTTTGTGCTAATTTGCTGTTGAAATAACCTTCACTCTTATGGGAAAAGGTTCCGCTAGATTTTGGAGTGTGGGTGTGAAGAATTGTGCACATTCAGCCACAAGGGCATTAGTATAGTCAGCTACTAATGTAGGGTTAGAAAGCCTAAGGTGCAGTCAACTAATTCATCCCAAAGGTGTTCAAAAGGCTTGTATAGCAATACACTTAAGATTCATGAAGCTGGCTTTGAGCTCAAAGGTACTGTCTAGCTGGAACAGGTTTGGATCTCCTAGTTAGAGTGAATGGGAAAATGTATTGCCTTAATACTTTTATCCATGTATTTTATAAGGTATATCAATATATATATATGTACAGTGAGGAAAATAAGTATTTGAACACCCTGCTATTTTGCAAGTTCTCCCACTTAGAGAAGATCGGTGTGGAGGAGTGGGCCAAAATCCCTCCTGCAGTGTGTGCAAACCTGGTGAAAAACTACAGGAAACGTTTGGCCTCTGTAATTGCAAAGAAAGGCTACTTTACCAAATATTAACATTGACTTTCTAGGGTGTTCAAATACTTATTTGCAGCTGTATCATACATATAAATAGTTAAAAAATCATACATTGTGATTTCTGGATCATTTTTTTTAGATTATGTCTCTCACAGTGGACATGCACCTACGATGACAATTTTAGACCCCTACATGATTTCTAGGTGGGAGAACTAGCAAAATAGCAGGGTGTTCAAATACTTATTTTCCTCATTGTATGTGTATGTCTTGTAGCTTAAGGTGCATTTCGAAATTAAAGATGGTATTGGAATTTCCTAAACAACTACAAGCTTATTTATATCTTAACCTACAGTGCATTATATTTCCAAAAGCAGCACAGAAAAGAATAATTTTCATGCCATTGCAGTTTTTAAATGCAATTAGGTTTATTATACACAGGGTCATGGGGACCCTGGAGCCTATTTCAGAGAACTTAGGGGCAGAAGTCAGGGGACACTCAGTATGCGATAACAACAATTGCAGTCCCAACCATTTACACAGTACGGATAATTTTAAAATACTGTACGTTCCTGCTTATAACACGTGTTTGGATTGAAGGAAAACCCCAAAGCATCTTGGTAACATGCAAACTCTGCTCGCACAAAGCAGAAGGAGGATTTAAAGTCTTAATCCCTGCCGTTTAATAGACAAATATTTTCTTGTTTGTACACGTGCTCTTATGTATAATTTGGTACTTGTTTTATACACTATAAAGATAAATGAGCATCTTGCTGATTATTCTGTTTCAATTAAGTTTGTATTACAGAAATTTGAATTTTCAACCTTACGCTACAGTAACAACTTTTAATAATTAATAATAATAAATAATAATAATAATATTATACAACTTGTAAATGTAAATGTGTTGTTCTGTAATAAAGAAAAAGTATAATAGTTGTTAAAAGTAGGCTTGTGTAAGGACACATTCATTCAACTTTTATGGAAGGAGTGTTAGGTGTCAGGGCTTTGTAAAGGTCAGTAAATTTCCTTCACTGTGTTGGAAAGTTTTCAGAACAGAGGAGTTTGCTCTTTTCAAGTACTCAGTGCAATAACAAACAGATTTTTTTATGCTACTTAATTAGTAAGCCTGGTGATGTGTGACAGAAATAAATAAATAAATAAACTCTTGTATTGTGAACATTTCATGATATTAAATGTAACTTTAAATGTATAAAAAAGTATGGTATGTGTTTAATGACTAAAAAAATCATTTGAATTTCTGTGATATTTGAAAGTAATTCTCCACTTTACCGCAGTTCAAACGTCGTGACCCCGGTTTATCGCGGAATTGCATTTGCCACATAACTAATTACTTTTGCTGATTTTCCCTGTCTCTTGCGGATAGCGCGGTGGACCAAAAAACATAAGGAATTGTTTTTATGTAGTTTTAATTATAAAATGAAGTAAAATGTTAATACAGTACAGTACTGTATACATAAAATAGCATTTTTGTGGTGGTGTACGTTTATCGTGGTTTTTCTTTTATCGCAGGTGGTTTTGAAACGTAACCACCGCGATAAACGAGGGATTATTGTATATGATATAACAATTAACAAATACTTAACAATTACTTAATAAACCATAAACTAGAAAGCTATCCAGCGTTACATGTTCCTAAGTGGAAAGAAATGTGTACCTATAGACAAACAATTATAACTACTTATAGGATTTTGGTATTTCAGTAGTTAAGGCTCTAAAATACTGATCAGGAGGTCAGGGGTTTAAACCCAGGCACTGCTAAGTGTAGTGCGGAAGTGCGTTTTCTTTTCTTTTTCACCGGATCTACGTTGAGTGCGAGATGTTGTTTAGCTAAATGGAAAAGAGTTTGAAATAAAACGAACCATATACCTTGTTCCCAACACACTTGTGGACCTCGTGTGTAACATAAGCTGTGACTATTGGGCCCTTATGCAAGATCATTAATGCTCTGTGCTCCATGGTTGCTGTATCATGGCTGACCTTAAGCTCTGACCCCAGCTTCCTTACATAGCTGGGATATGTGAAGAAAATATTTCACTGTGCTGTAAAGTGATAAGTATAAAGCACCTTTTTAATTAATAAAAAAAAAATCTTTGTGGAACTTAATGACTCTTTGCTCTTAAAATTTTTTGAATAAAAAAGGAAAAATATATAATTAAAAGATTTCTATTCAGTCAAAGTAATTGCTTTAAAACAAATATGTGAAGTGCAACAAGTACCTAATTATTTTTAACTGGAATTTAAGTGAAATAAAACTGGGGCAATAAAGTAAAGAAATGTTTCATTTAATAATACATCTATACACTGCTCGGTCCTCCTGCGGTATACTTTCAATAGAATTTAAAATGTATTAAATATTAACAAAAATGTAACAAAAATGCTAAACACAGGGTATTTTGGGCTGGTTATTACCAAGTGTATATGATTCTGCATACTACTACAGTATAAGTAATGCTACATATAAAGTACAGTATAGACTGATCCATTTTAGAAACATTTCACCTCAATTTCATGTCATACCACTGAGTGGGTGTGGCCTGGTGCACCTCTGCCTCTTATTGGTGGTCTGAAACAATATTATGGAATTTGCTGGTTGTAAGCCCCGCCTCTCTCTAGCCCTCTGCTCCAGTCGATGTACTCGTCTCTGTGAACGATGAATAAAATCTGGTCGAAAGAGCTGTAAAGCCTCCTGTACAAAAGAAAAATACACATATATGCGTATTAAATAATATCTTTAAACAGACATAGTTTTTAGACATTATATGCACAAGCACAACTGTTCAATATTTTTCATGTCTCAAAGTCAGGGTTCCAATCTATTTATTTAGTGTTAAAAATATCTCATATTTAGATTAGATAAAAAAGCCAACATGGCTGAAAGTGAAAGGGTTTTTTTTTTTTTTCGTAAACTAAATATAACTGCCACCAATCTGCTCACCTAAACACTAACAAATTTAGTTGGTTCCATTTCCTAAAATATAAACAAAACTTGTAGCTCAGTTTACACTATAACAAATGAGTCTTCTAGTTCAAGTGAAGGGAAAACTTCTACCAGATTCTAGTGGTGGATGAAGTACACAAACCAAGTACTCAATGTAGAGACCCACTAGTTAAAATATTACTCCAGAAAAAGTAAAAGTGCTCCCTTCAAGTGTATATAAGTATCCAAAGTAATATGATTTAATATGGCTGTAATGTTCCTTTTATCATTTTTGTCACAATACTCTTGCTTAATCAACTCAGTCTATGTGAAAAGACTCTGTTACAATCTATTAATAGAATGATAAGAATTAGTCAAACACTGATTGATATCTATTAAAATTATAATGAGCCCAAATGTTACTTTTCAACTACTTAAAAAAAAATCACACAAATAAGGCCACTGGTGTTGTGGTAAGTTAGACTCAGGAGATTCTCCCATCATGTTCTGCTTGCTGTTGAACTGACACTGTATGTTCATGCTAAATAGATACCATCAAGCAGCCATCAAAACAAGATCAAAACAGAGTGCCACTCGACCCTGATTAGTGGCTTGCTGCTTGTTTGACCAGTTACATTTTTATTTACTCATAAAATTAAAAGGAATAACTGATTTAACTAAATGTAAAAGATATTTAACTTTGAAATGTAGTAAAGTTGAAGTAAAAGTCTCCCCAAATGGAAATACTTTAGTAAAGTACCAATACACAAAAAACCACTTAAGTGCAGTAACCAATTACATTTACGCCATTAATGTTCACCACTGCCAGATCTAAAGACATCCTATACAATTGTGTGCCTCTAATTTCATTGTAACTGTTTGGTGAAGAACCATATATGGTTGGAAGTTTTATGTCCATGAAGTGTTCAACAGTTTTGTTAAACAGCTCATAGTATATCATTGGAAGCATGAATTGGAATATGTACATAGAATATATAAGTGCATACTTTAAGGCTTAAGAGCTGGAGCTGGTCAGTGCTGTTGGATCCACAGGTACAGCTTTTTAGCAGGTGGGAGGAGACAACACACTCTTGTGAACCAGGAATTATTTCAGTGTGGGAACATGAAACTGTGCCTGGGGAAGAGATTCTCACACTCACTCCAGACTTCCCTAATGAAAGGCAGGTTTCACACACACAGACATGCACACACACACACACACACACACACACACACACACACACACACACACACACACACACACACAGATAATTAATGCTATGGTTCTACTATTAACACAATAATCCAATTTAGCTAACAATTAACAGTTGAAAGCAGAGCAATTTCATAGCTATTTTGCATCTTTTTTTCTCCTGGTTAAGATTTTTTATGCTGACCTGACCACAGCAGAGGTATTTTAGCTAAACCTTTAATTTATATCAGGCTCTGAAGTGTAGCTGATAAAGCTAAAATATATAAACTAAAAGATAAAACTCAGATATTTTGATCAGAAAGTCAATGATAAATGAGAAGAACAATGAGGGGATGAGAAAGGCATATAAGAGAGAGAGAGAGTGAGAGAGAAATAGAGAGAGAGAGAGAGAGTGAGAGAGAAATAGAGAGAGAGAGAGAGAGAGAGAGAGAGAGAGAGAGAGAAAGAGAGAAATTTGATAAAAAGTAATTTGAGGAGAAGTGTCATTTTCTGTGCCCTACCTGCAATGATTGCTCCAGAGCACAGTCATGCAATCAAATTAGCACATGCCCAGTAAACTGCATGCAAAAGATCAGTGTAAATAAGAGGCCAAGAAAGTGTGGATGGGAGCTATATAAGATAAAAGTTCAAAAAAACAAATGCTACTGGGGAAAGATAAAGAGTCTAAAAAAGAGAGGACTGTGCAAGGTAATATGTTTTATTCTTTTATATATATGTATACAGTAAAGACCAAAAGTTTGGACACACCTTCTTATTCAAAGAGTTTTCTTTATTTTCATGGCTATGAAAATTGTAAAGTCACACTGAAAGCATTAAGGGCTATTTGACCAAGAAAAAGAGTGATGGGGTGCTGCACCAGATGACCTGGCCTCCACAGTCACCGGACCTGAACCCAAGCGAGATGGTTTAGGGGTGAGCTGGACC
Organism: Silurus asotus; assembly: GCA_024362625.1. NCBI lineage: Eukaryota > Metazoa > Chordata > Actinopteri > Siluriformes > Siluridae > Silurus > Silurus asotus. The sequence continues at coordinate 657,620 of MU551580.1, forward strand.
GTAGAGTGAAGGCAAAAGTGCCAACAAGTGCCAAGCATCTCTCGGGAAACTCCTTCAAGACTGTTGGAAGACCATTTCAGGTGACTACCTCTTGAAGCTTATCAAGAGAATGCCAAGAGTGTGCAAAGCAGTAATCAAAGCAAAAGGTTATATATATATATTATGATCTTTTGCATGCAGTCTACAGTGGCTTCTGCAAGAAAGGTGGCTGTGATTCCCACCTGGGCCTTTGTCGTTCCCCCTTTGATTGCTCCGCAGAGTCCCCGAGACATCATTAGCATTTTCATTTACTCCGACCACCTCTGAGGATGAGTTGCACCTTGTTACAAATGCCAATTGTGACATATTGGCTAGTTGAACCACTGAATCTGAGCTGCGATTACCGCCGGAGTTCCTGGATTTGACAACGGCCATGCTGAGGTGATGAGTTTTTTCTACTGCTCTATTGCAAACTCTAATATTTTGTTTACAGGACTTGGGCAGATGTCTTGCTTCTTGTGGTTTCTTTAAGCTGGAGGACAAACTACTTTTGTTAATTGATAGAAAGAGTGATGACCTGTACACAGATTGTGGACCGCAAAGAGGATGAGAGAGTGATTTGTACAGGTAAAATGTTGAACTGGGAGACTGGCTTGAGACTTCCACATGGATAGAGGAAGAAAAGGTGGGTCGTGTTGTGACTGAAAGTTGTGAAGCACTGGTTTTCTGGTCTGACTCATATTTTAATCTGTACTCTATCACCTTCACCATGGTTGCACTGCAGGTGTATGTCACTGTGGAATGACTGCTTGCTTTATCATTCTTTACTATTGAAAAAGCACAAGAGGATGCTGGACTCTGGCCGTGTTGTTTCAGGGGGCTTGATGTTTTGCGAGTGGAGATAGTGATGAATAATAATCCAGATGAAGGACCGCGACAGTGAGCCTGATGGTCAGTTAGAGTCCAGCTCACAAATGGACCATCAGGAGTCGAGGCAATAGTTTTTGTTGCTTTGGTTTCTGTTTTCTCACCAACAGTTGCAGAAAAGTGAGAGGCTGTGGGCCTCCAACACTGCTTGATGTCCTGTTCTCTCTCCTTCTTTTGGCCTCTCAATGTTGTAAACACATTTTGAAGAAGTGGGCAGGAGCCCTTTATCTCTGCCTGTAAAGTGTTTAAATATTAGTGTCCTATAGCTTTATTTAAACAGTAATATTAATTTCACTTTTTAAAATACACCATACACAATGCAAATAACACCGCGTTAACCTAAAAATCTACATTCTTTGAATAGGATACAGTCAATCTCTAGATGCAGCAGATACATGTATTATATATTATGCAATATTATGTTTATTATGAATCTTTTGGACATACACTACATGGACAAAAGTATCGGATCACATGCCTGTTCCAGTCATAAGGCACACAATTGTACAAGATGATTTTGGATGTAGTGACATTGAATTTCCCCTTGGCTTGAACTAGGAGACCTAAACTTGCTCCAGAATGACAAAATATAATAATAATAATAAAACCCAGGCATTAGGGTTGCACAAGTCACTTAGTGCCGGGCTCAAGCCCGGATAAATTGGGAGGGTTGTGTTAGGAAGGGCAATTAAATGTGTGGGTCACGAATTAGAATTTAATACCAGATCAATCGAGGCCCGGGTTACCAACGACTGCCACAGGTATTGTCAGCCAACAGGGTAGAGGGTGGAAATTGGGTTACTGTTGGCCGAAGCAGAAAAAGGAGAGGAGGAAGATGACTTTAATGGCCATCTTGGTGAAGATAACAGAGGTGATGAAGAGGTGATGGGTGGGTATGGCCTTAAGAATACGGATGTAAAAGGGCAGATTATGGTAAATTATAAGGTGACATATAAGAGTGGAGGAAGTTGCATACAGGTGGACAATATTCAATGCAGGAGCAACTTGACAGGGGCTCAGTGGTGGTAAAGAGGTGCTGGATGTTTGGGAAACTACTGCAGGAGTGATGAGGGGGACAGCTAGAAAGGTACTTGGTGTGACAACCGGAAATAGAAAGGAAGAAAAAGAGACATGGTGGTGGAATGAGGAAGTGCAGGAGAGCATAAGAAGAAAGAGGGTGGCAAAACAGAATCAGGATTGGCAGAGAGATGAGAAAAGTAGGCAAGAGTACAAGGAGACATGGCAGCAGGTGAAGAGGGATGTGGCGAAAGCCAGGGAAAAAGCATATGAGGAGCTGTATGTGAAGTTGGACACAAAGGAAGGAGAAAAGGATTCATACCAAATGGCCATGCAGAAGGACGTGGGAAGGATGTGCTAAAAATTAGAGCAATAAAGGATGGAGATTAAAATTTGTTGACCTGTGAGGAGAGTGTGTTGAGAAGATAGAGAGAGTATTTTGAGCAGCTGATAAACTAGGAAAATAAGAGATGGAAGTGGATAGGATTAGTATGGAGGAAGTGAGAGCAGCAATTAAGAGGATGAAAAGTGGAAAGCCGGTGGGACCAGATGACATACCCGTAGAAGCATGGAGATGTTTAGGAGAGATGACAGTGGAGTTTTTAACCAGGTTGTTCAGCAAGATTTTGGAAGGTAAGAGAATGCCTGAGGAATGGAGAAGGAGTGTACTGGTACCGATCTTTAAGAATAAGAAGAATGTGCAGACCTGCAGTAACCACAGGGGAATGAAGTTGATCAGTCACACCATGAAGTTATGGGAAAGAGTAGTGAAAGCCAGGCTGAAAGAAGAGGTGACCATCTGTGAACAAACTATGGTTTCATGCCGAGGAAGAGCACCACAGACGCATTATTAGCTTTGAGAATGTTGATGGAGAAGTATAGAGAAGGTCAAAAGGAGTTGCATTTTGTGTTTGTGGACTTAGAGAAAGCATACGACAGGGTGCCAAGAGAGGAATTGTGGTATTGTATGAGGAAGTCAGGTGTGTCAGAGAAGTATGTGAGGGTGATGCAGGACATGTATGAGGACAGTGTGACAGCAGTGAAGTGCGCAGTAGAAACACCAGACTGGTTCAAAGTGGAGGTTGGACTGCAACAAGGATCGGCTTTGAGCCCTTTCCTGTATGCAGTGGTGATTAACAGGTTGATGGACTCGGTCAGACAGGAGTCTACCTGGAATATGATGTTTGTGGATGATATTGTGATTTGTGGTGAGAGTAGTGAGCAGGTTGAGAAGAGTGTGGAGAGGTGGAGGTACGCACTGGAGAGAAGGGAAATGAATGTTAGTAGGAGTACATGAGTGTGAATGAGAGGGAGGGCAGTGGATGGTGCAGTTGTAGGGAGAAGAGGTGGATAATGTGGAGGAGTTCAGGTAGCTGGTGTCAACATTGCAAGGTAATAGAGTGTGTTATAGAGGTGATGAGGCAGGTGATGAGTGCAGGCAGGGTGGAGTGGGTAAAAAAGAGTGACAGGAGTAATTTGTGATAGAAGGATATCTGCAACAGTATAGGAATGTATATGAATGTTTATAGGACTGTGGTGAGACCTGCATTGTTGTTAGGGACAGTGGCATTGAGTAAAAGACAGGAGGCAAAGCTAGAGATAGCAGAGCTGAAGATGTTGCGGTTTTTGTTGGAAGTGACGAGGATGGACAGTATTAGAATTTAGTTTATTAGAGGGACAGCGCATGTAGGATGTTATGGAGACAAGGTGAGGGAGGCGAGATTAAGATGGTTTGGACATTTGGAGGGACATGGGTTATATCAGAAGGAGAATGCTGAGCACACAGCCACCAGGAAGGAGGGAATGAGAAAGGCAAAGGAGGAGGTTCATGGATGTGGTGAAGGTAGACATGCAGGTAGTAGTTTGGAAAGAGGCAGATGTGGAGGACAGAGTAGTTTGGAGATGGATGATCCGCTGTGGCGACCCCTAATGGGAGCAGCCGAAAGAAGAAGAAGATATATGTATCTTACATGAGTAGGAATAGAAGAGCTTAAGGGTCCTAAAAACCTAAAACCAAACTTGAACCCAATCCCTTTAGCATGAGTTGGAAAGCTGACTGAAAAAATAAAGAAAAGAATGTCTCACTTTTCCAATACTAATTTTTAGGCTGCTTTGCATTTTGTGTTCATTTTAAAATTTATGTTTATAAGTTAACATAGGTGAACAACTGCTTAATACAAACTCCAGTGTGCAAACTGAATGTTGGTGGCGCTTTATTTTCTTTTACTGGGTTTAAAAATTAATTTGATAACAGCCTATAGCATTAATAAATTTGGATATTCTATTAGGTCTCTTTTGAAACTATGTTGTTGTTTACACAATATAAAATGGTTTTGTTACATTGTTACTGTCAGCTGGAAATGATTGGTAGAAATAAATCACCTCCTGAGGTTCTATTACTAATGTTAAATCACATGCACACTATTTATTTAAAAATAGAACAACAGTAAATTAATTAGAAAATCTTAAAAATGTATATTGGTCAATTTGTTCTAGAGATGTATGGACATTAAAAAATAAAAGACTGTGTGATAAAGCTATCTGACTAACCTAGCCTGTTTTTTTATGTATCTTCACATACCTCAGGATTCAAGAAATTATAAAATTATTAATCTTAAATTCCTTGGATTAACACAAACACATTGTTAAGCAATGACTACTATTTTCTTTCACAATAAACATACTATGAAACATCATCTCAGCAACATTATTCAAAATCCTAACAAACTATTTATTACTGGTATCACAAACCAAAGACCAAAAAAAAAAAGACCTATTGTAAACTGCTGTAAGGCTGTAAGATACTTACCAAAACTATGTCTTGTGAAGCCTGGCTCATTAATCTCCAATTTTATAGTCCCAGGAAGATTCAATAAACCTTCAATCACTTTTCCATCTATTGGTAAAATAAGCAACAAAAAAGTTGCATGGGCTTACAATAATCCTGCAGGAAAAAACAACAACAAAAACCTTTTGTGTTACACAGTAAACTAAGTCAGAACAGGACACCATCGCTGCTGTCTAAACCTGAAGATGTGTGTTGTAACAGGAGCAGCTTTCATCTGTCTCATATAAATTATTAACAAGTACATTGTTTCAGTTTACTGACAAGTTATTAGCGTCTTTTACAGCTTCCGCTGTACAATAATTTAAACAATTTAGGACAAAGTATTGCATTTGTGGCATTTAGCCCCAATGAGCATTGCTTAAATACTCATTATTAAAAACATAGAAAATTTACTGACGAAAAAGCTACTTAGGCAGAGACAAGCATTTTGGTGACATCAACGAACATGAACTAACCTACAGGGACATAGGAAGAAGGTGACCAGAAAAAGAAGATGCTTAAAAACTCACACAGCTCAGGATAAAACAATTAATGCTAGAGCTGTGAGGCACCTATTATCACCAACTACAGGTTAAGATGTCCATTTCGTATTAAAACCATCAGAATCATTATATATTGGTCTAAATAAAATTGATTAGCACACAATATTTGACTCTTTTGTGAAACCTCTGGCTGCCATAAATCAGTCAAACTTAGAGATTTCATATTAACCTCTAATGGAGCAAAACATCTATCTCATTGAAAGCCCTTGTACTGTAATTTCATCAGACTGGCCCTCTTCTGTCATGCCCAACAAACAGTTTAAACAAACATAAAATCTATAATCCTAAAAGGCTGGCTTTTTAAATAAACATCCATTTAATCTGAAATCATGTTCGCACTAACGCAACCCTGCAATTTAAACAAATACCCATGCAAAGTTAAGATTAGTACAAACTTCAACTGCAATAATTCCCCACCCTACCCAAAATCCCCAGTGAAACAACTCATTTTCACTTTAGCTTTCACTGAAGCACTGAAATACCCTGTGGAGAGTAAAGTGTTCTACTTTATCTGTGTTTTATCTTCTATGTGTTTTTATCTGTATTTTATCTACCATCTTCTGTGGTGTGGTCTGCTGGTGCAGCAGCATTTCTACTGCAGACAGGAAGAGAATGAATAAGTTGATCAGGAAGGCCAGCTCAGTCCTGGGGATACCCCTGGACATTGCACAGGAGGTGGAAGAAAGGAGGATGGTAGCTAAACTATCATCATTACTGAAGACCGACTCTCACCCCCTGTATGAAACAGTTTAACCTTTGAGCAGCTCCTTCAGTGACAGATTGTTACACACTAAGTGTCTGAAGAAGCAATACAGACGGTCATGTCTCCCTGCTGCTATGGGACTTTACAATCAGAGCTGCTCCCAGTGAACCAGTCATCAAAATATACACTGGTATGGTGTTTAACTGTGCAATAATAACAATAAAAAAGTATTTTATTCTAAGCAATACACGTGCAATAACAATCATTTAAAACATGCAATATTACCTATGTGCAGTATGTTTGATAGCGTAACTACTTAGTTGTGGTCTCTTTTTTTAATTGTATTTATGCATTGTGTTGTGCATATACTGTATTATGTTTCTACTTTTTTTTTTTATACATATTTGCACATTTCTTTTTCCCTGCTGCTGTAACTCAGAACTGTTAAATCTCATCTCATCTCATCTCATCTCATCACATTACATCTCATCTCATAAAATCTGATCTTTTACCAATACCACACAATACCAGATCACTCTTTTTCTGTGTTCCTCTGTGCCTGTCTCTATCTCCAAAGTGTAAAAAGGCACCAATGTGATGCCAGAATGCTAAACATACCGTAGGAGACTGAACACTATGCATCATTGCCCTGACCTTCTGATTTATATACTGTAGTATAGAAGTATGCCAACACCTATTATTATTCCACAGTCACATAATACCATGCATTGCATAGATTGGATGTGTGCTTGTTATGTTTCTTGCTTGTAATATATATGACACTTTCAACTTTTATAAATTTTTTCAAAATTGTTATCAGTTTTATAAGAAATGGCAAGTACCTCAAAATAAATATTGATGTGTTTATGTATTTAGTTGAAATGACCAGTGCTCAGATTGAGTCAAGTCTTATGGGGGGTCTGCAGTAGTTGTGTAATTCATATATTTTTTACTAAAATTATCTTGCTAAGTCTATTTTTACTTGTCATGGGGGCCCCTAATGCCTAATGGGGGTCCCAGATCCCCCCAGCCCCCCTCAATTCAAGCACTGGAAATGACCAATTATTATCTTGAGAACTGTAGGATCATTTTACTGAAATAAAGACATAAAAATTATTCTGCAAAATATACATAGTTCAGTGCAGAGAAGCATGCAGTCTCTGGATAGCTGCCAATGTGCTTGTGTTTAATATGCTTGGAAACACGTTTTTTTTTTTTTTTAAAGATGCAAGAGGGAAATGTATTGATTTAATCTGGCCACTACTTGCAACTGTTGTGAGCAGAAGAATCATCCCTGAATGTGCACCATGCCTGGAGGCAGATGGATTAGCAGGTGAAGACCACATTCTGATAAGTCTGATATCCTCCTCTGATCTCTGATTTTGCAACATTTTATGTAAACCCCAAAGACTGTTGTGTGTGTGAAAAACTAAGATCAACAGTTTCTGAAACACTCAAACCTTCGGCCATACCATAGTTTTTCCACAGAGATCACATTTTTTCTCTATTCTGTTGTTTGGTATGAACATTACCTGAAGCTCTTGATCTGTATCTGCATGATTATTTGGCATTATAGAGCTGTTACATATTGTCTAACTACATAAATATGCAGGTATACATATGTTTTTATAAAGTTTATAGTGATAAAGAAATTGCGATCATCTCCATGACATACGGTTAGCTGTATTATATATGACAAGTTACAATATTATTTTGTTTATTGCACAAACCTCTTGTGGGGCAGAAGCACTAAAAAAAAAATAAATAAATAAATAAATAAAACCCTAAAAACAGATTTTGTCTTTCTGCTCTCTTTATAAATATTTAAATCATTACCTTGCGAATAATTGGAATGGAGAGTAGCAGAAGGTCAGAGATCCTGTTAATTACATAGCATTCGAAGACTGAATTTCACAAGTATTAACTTTGAAAATTACCTCTCATCTGTAGAAGTGGTGACAAGTAATGTTGCATTCATTTTTAGAAGAAGAGAAAACAGACTTAATCTCATTATCTTTTTGCCATTTTAGCATTTCCTGGACATTACTTTTGGTGAAGGAGTAGGCTGCATGAAACACTTTCTGTGAAGGCCTTTTCTTCTTTAATCCAGTAGAATTTACTAACTGTTCTGACGGGGCAAACATCACGAGGTTCTACTACTTAGAGTTTGGATGCTACTGTCAGACTTTGTAAGTCTTTGAGGAGAATGCCAGCTTTGGCTTAGAGAGTTGTGTATTTTTCCTTTTGATCCTTTCTTTCCTTGGCATTCTGTGAAAGTCATTGACAGAAATAGAATACAGACATCAAACTGAAATAATAATATGATGACAATATTGCTAAATATTATTAACTTTTAAACAAAACAATGAGAATCAATAAGTTAATAATGTTATGTTTCGTTTTGTTGAAATTGTCTTAAGATTTTCTGTGTTCCCTCTCGGATGCTTGTGTTTTGAAGAATCTTGGCTAAGATACATCTGCATAGTGCTGTAAAGGAAAGTCTGCCTACTGCTTCACCTCTGCCTAATACGCCTGCAAAAATCTAAATATTTTAATGGTTTATTTTTATTATTACTATTATTATAGTGGCATTATTATTATTATTTATTTATTTATTTATTTATTTATTTATTTATTTATTTATTAT
>MU551580.1:666369-688561 GCA_024362625.1 Silurus asotus
AATAATAATAATAATAATAATAATAATAATAATAATAATAATAATAATAATAATAATATTAATAGTGACAATAATAATAATAATAATAATTATTATTATTATTTACTGTAAGAAGAGACTACAATTAGAGACAAAAGCGTCAGGTGCTTAGATACTGTTTATGCAATGCTTCTGAAAAAAGTGTGAATATCTTGTTAAAAGCTATTTAGTGCACACATACGGTACAATAATTTTATTTTCTATCTAGCAGAGTTTAATGAATACATTTTAGCAGGAGTTTCGATATTGAATGAGGAACCTCTAAGATAATTATTCTGCTTTTAATGACTAGGGTTTAGAAATATGGACATAATTTCAATTTTAGTAGTCTGTTCAAGAAATATTAATATTCCTGTCTTGTCTCATTTCCTTGTTTTTAATTTAATTTATTTTTTTGATTGTATCAAGGGTCTGTCATTTTATGTTCTTTCACAAAAAGTATTTATTAACATAGACTTGAAGTTTTTAAAGTTTGATTCATATTCTATAATAGCACCAACACAGTAGTTCCAGCTGTACATCAAATCTTCATGCTCATAATAATATGCTGATTCTGATATAACTTTTAATACTAACAAATCATTTTGTAGACACATTAAAAGCACCCCTTTGAAGAATAAATACATTCGGTAAGAAGAAATGTATTTAGCAGTTATGGAAGAAATGATCAGTGTCAGTACTTTGCAATTGTGCAAGTTTTCTGCCTTGGTAAAGTCTTTAGGAAAGGACTGTTCTTTCAGTAAGATGATTATTTTCAGTTCTCTTGGTGAATAAAGAAATGTGGTGGAACCCAAGAAACCTGCCTCCAGCTCTTGAAGTTTGATTCCTCTGGTCCTCGTCTGCCCCCTTATTCCTCTCTAAAATATTTACAAGCTGGACTTGTATACCCCAGGGTGTTTCTTTGCCATCATTCCCCTTCTGTAAAGTTTTATTGTCTGTAGATGATGTAGAACCCACTGCTGCACTGCCACATTGAAGATCAGTCTAAAGTAAAAGCTCTGGTGAACGTGAGTCAGGTTTCAGTGCTCCTGCCAAAGAAAAGGTTCAATTTATTCATGAGTGTAGGCTATTCCATTACCAAACACACTGACTCTTAGGATTTTAGGATTGTTTTAGTCAGCTTTTTTGTGAAGTCATTAGAATCATCCTGCAAAAAGACAACAGTTAAATATTTGCATGAGATGTAAAAAAATATATTTTGTCTTTATGCATTCTTAAATAACCTTGTTGAGAAATGTTTCAGCTATTTTAGTCATGCAAAGTTGTGCTTTATCCTTTGTGAAAGATGATTGCCCTGAGATAAACTTAGACTCAGTTAATTAAGATTTCCCAAACTCAATTCCTGTGCTAGAATGACTCACGTCCACCATTTGTATGCAAATGCATTTTAATGAAGGACATTAAACGTAATTGAGTAACATCATTCGAAAAAAACATACAAAACAGCCTACTACTACTAGACAGGTATAGAGTGGATGGTCTTTGCATTGGCAGACTGTTCCAGTCCTTACTAAACTATAAAAAAAGATGTCTCATTCTGTCTCAAAATCTAATTTGATAATGCATTACCTCAAATCACCAAGGTGCAATCAAGCAGCAACATTGTAATGTCAAGCTCTTTTTCTTTCATGAAAATCTTTCATTTTGCCATATCATTCACACATAAATAGTGCCTATAAGTTTGAATGTTTGCAATTAAACTGTTTGTCCAGGTATAATTTTTGACTCCCTCTATTGTCTTGTTCACAGAACTGTAAAACATTCTGTACCAGTGAAATCGAAACGAACAGCTAAAACCCAAATCCACAGCTTGTTTTTATGTTACAACGTATGTCTTTCTTTTTTTGGCTTGAGAGCTGAATATAGCAGGGCATCCTTTTTATTAGAGAAAATTGAATATAAAGTTGGGAGTGGGTGGATGTAGATATAGGTGGGGCAAAAAGAGGAGCACTAGAGGAAATCTGCTTGGGCTCTGGGAGGCAAGTAGTGGCAAGTATACTGTTTGCTCCGAGGCGGATAATTCCCATTGTAGGTGAGCATGGAGGGTGATGACCAACCTCACTGTCACTGCCTGCAATAAGAAAGGGAAAAACAGCCAGTGTTTGTTTAGAAAAAATGCTTGCTTTATACTGTATGCAACTGCCATGGTGCCCTTTTACACTTTCTTCTCAGAAATGGTGAGGAGCTGCCGCCTTCATGAGTAAAAACCAACCATACAAAGCAAAAACCTTTGTAAAACCTGTTACAACCCTTGAAATGCTTTGTCTGTATTCTGTTGTGTTTGTTTTATGCTGTGTTTTGTGCAGGTCCAGCTCCCCACCAGAGCTGAACCAGCCTGCCATAACCTGCCTTGATCCCACCTTCACACTGATGACATTATGACTGGTGCTCCTATTCAAGCAAGACAGAGGCAACCAGTGGAAGGTTGTTGTGGTGCTGGTTTCTGCTTGGCTTATTTTGGTATACGTTTGTTCTTACTTTGACCTGTGCCTGTATTTCAACCCTGAGTTTGGTTTGTGGCTGAAATTTCTTTTGTGGTGTTTTTTTTTCTCTCTGTTTTTGTAGTAGGGAGTTAGAAATGTCTGATTATATTGTATTGGATTGTTGCTTTTTTGCTTTTCTTACAGGGAATTAAGCTTCTTAAATCAGATCTTCTTGTTTAATATTTTGGTCATGGCCCATCTTGAAGACACGTAACTGTACAGCTGTGAGATACATGCAGTATCTCACAAAAGTAAGTACACCCCTCACATTTCTATTTTAGTATATCTTCTCAAGGAACAATACAATAGAAATAAAACTTGGATATATTTCAGTTAATGCACAGCTTGTATAGCAGTACAGATTTACTGTCCTGAAAATAAATCAACATACAGCCATTATTGTCAAAGTAGCTGGCAACAAAAGTGAATACAGCCCAAGTAATAACAGCGGACAACAACCATGCAAAGCCACATGTCCTATTCATCATATTAATGATGAATTATTTATGTCTGCTCGAAAGGACCATACAAATTTGTTTATCTTGTTTTAGAGAAATTTAAATTTAGAAAATAAAAATTTGGTGCTTTAAATACAATTCTTACATACTGAGCACTGGATGTTCAACATAGCACATCATGGCAAAGAACTCTTTAACGATTTGAGAATTAAAATTGTTGCTCTTCAGAAAGACATCCAAGGCTATAAGGTGATCATTAACACACAGAAACTGAGTTACAGTACAGTGGCCAGGGCCATACAGAGATTTTTCAAGACCTTCTACTCAGTTTAGGCCTCACAAACGTGGATCAAAGAAATTGAGTCCTCGTGCTGTGTGTCAGGTGCAGCAGCTGCTTAAAAAAAAACAGTTAAACGAGTGCTGCCAGCATTGCTTTAGTGGTTGCAAAAGCAGAAGGTCCACTCGTCAGTGTTCAGACCATACGCTGGTCCCTGACCAGACCTGGACCCTATTAAGCACCTGTGAGGCATCCTCAAACGAAAGGTGGAGAAGCACCACATGACTAACATTCAGCAGCTCCAGGATATTATTATGAAAGATCCCAGCAACAATCTGTGCAGCTCTGGTGAATTCAATGCCTAGGAGGAATGCAGTGCTAGTTAACATTGGTGCTCACACAAAATATTGACACTTTGGACACAGTTTTGACATGTTTGCTTACTGTAGGGTGTATTTACATTTTTGTTGCCAGTTATTTAGACAATAATGGCTGTATGAAAAGTTATTTTGAGAGGACAGTAAAACTGTACTGCTGTACAAGCTGCACATTGACTAAAGTATATCCAGTTTTCATCTCTATAGTATTGTCCCTAAACAAAATATAATAACATGGTTGCTGAAATGTGAGGTGTGTACTCACTTTTGTAAGATACTGTAAGTAAATAATATTACTTTTGTTAACAATATACCAGCACCTTGTGTGGAAAACCTTTTGTGTGCGTCTTGTTTTGTGGTTTCCCTTGAATCCTGAGCTATTTTAACAGATTTGGGGGCTCATCCAGGATATCTTTATATTCGGTGTGTTTGCCGTTTTGTGTTGATTCGGTGGAATTAAGATCTCGCTACATTTACACTGTGTTCTTCACTGGTAGAATTTGAGGTGCAGGAATGATGATCTGCATTTTATTGCTGACTTTTTCATAGTGTCAGTTTGCCAGACAGTTAACAAGAAGGTTGCCAAAGCAGCACTATATGAGGCACTTGTGGATCATCAGGTACTACCTGTGTGGGAAGCACTTCCAGGAGGCACTGCACAGCCTATCCAACATCTCCAGGTTCAAGGCAGAGCGGATGCCATGATTGAGCTGGAGATGGCTGAGGTAAGTCGTGAGCAGCCTTAGGTCAATGCAGTAGATCCCAGTTGTCAGCTCATGCTAAAAGAGCTTGAAGTGGAGATTAAGCAGCAGGAGCACCAAACGCATTTCTTGCGAGCTCGGGAACGAGAGTTAAAACTTGAGAGGTAAAAACTCCACCTGGCAGATCAGTGACGGAAGCCGGTGAGGTTTAAGTGCTCAACAGCAGCCTCTCCATCTCCCGTTGCCGCTGAGCACTCCAGAGCACCACCCTCTCCAGCTGAGTCCTTGACGGTAAGTCTGCTTGCCTTTGATGTTAGCCGACATATTGGGTTAGTGCCAGCATTTTGAGAAGATTAAGTAGATGCTTACATTGTGGTATTAGAGAGGAGCGCGACATGTTAAAAGAAGGTTTTTGAACGTTGTTATTGCAGTGTAAACTGTCTGGTAAGGCAAGGTAAGGTTAGAAGATTGACACCTTGGCCAAAGCTGCGATATTTTCCAATGAGTTTGTGTTGACTCATAAAGTTGTCTTCAGTCCTCCTTTATCTTAGATTGTGTCTGCACGTTCGTCTAAACCCGTGACTAAAATTGGTACTAAACCTAGACCTTCAGCTGGTTCCCACTGCCATTTTTACTGTCATGAGCCAGGACATGTGTTTGCAAACTGTCCAGTGTTTAATTGGAAGTAAATGAAACAGCAGACGGCGATTAAAAAGATAATTGCAGCAGTGGTTTTGCAAAACACCTCTGAGAGTTGAATATAGCAAGTGTTAAATTCCTTTGTGTCCTCAGGTTATGTATCTAAGTGTTCGCCTATTTTAACTTACGGTAAATGTATAAAGAGATATTGCTTGACACAGTCATTTGTGTTGGATAGTACTGTTCACTGAAGCCTATTCTGCAGGTAGCGATGTATCAATTCAAGGCACTGGTATGGGGATAATTTGTGTACCATTACACTATGTATATTTGGAAATGGAGAAATTTCTCACAAATAGTGAAGGTGTGCACCCAAAGCTACTAGACAGAGGAGATTCATTCATTCTAGGAAATAATGTAGCCATAATTAAGGTAATCTCCCTACCTGAAGTAATTTCAGAACCTGTGAGTGTCACTTCTCAGCCTGGTGACATCCACTCCTATGTGTTCTCTGGTTGTATGTTGACACGTGCCCAACAAAAAAAAAAAACTGTGTGACATAGATGATCTTTCCTTTCCTTTCTCAAGAGAAGCGTTTTAAAGAGTCTAGTAAGAACTTTGAGGTGTCTCATGACATTAGTGACGATTCTGGCTGAAAGTTAGACCTGCCTATGGCGAGTGACCAATTAGTGGCTGCTCAGAAATCTGACTCTTTATTACTACAATATTCAAGTTGGCAGCAAACCCATCTACTTCCGAGAAGTACCAGTCAATTTATTTAGTTGAAGATTGGGTGCTGATGAGGAAATGACCCCATGTCAGTTCTGATGATTGTTGGTGGGAGGCATTTCAGGTTGTGGTTCCCTTTTTGCCTAATTCCTTGTTCAGGACATGCAGGGATCCGCAAGACTTTTTAGTGTATCTTGCGTTAATTGTTTTGGCCTGGTCTCAAGAGTGATGTTACAAGGTACTAAAAGACCTGTCATACCTGTGAGGTAGTAAGTAAACTCATTTAAATTGTTCTGCCTGCTCCCCTGAACCTCATTTTACTCAACACAGACCCATTTGAATGAATCATTGTAGATTGTGTTGGACCATTGCCTAAAACCCGCTCTTGTAATTGCTATTTGTTAACTGCCATGTGTGCTGCCACCTGGTTCCCTGAAGCTTTCCTCATGCATACCCTTAAATCAACAGCAGTGGTTTAGCCCTTGTTAAGTTAACCACTACATTTGGACTGCCCAGGTACATACAAACTAATTGTGGGACAAACTTTACATCATAGTTGTTTTCACAAGTAATGCGTGTGTTGTAAATTTCCCACTAACGTTTGCCAAGAACCCTGGTCTCTTTTGCATCTTAAATGGTGACTCCATCAACAAACAACTCTGGTTCTTTGTGCAATGAACGAAGCTGACAAATATGCATAAAGACACAAAATGCACAAAAGTTTTTGTTCGTGAGAACTTAAAACCATTCTGTGTTGACCAAGGTTATATTTAGTTAATGTTCAGTTGGATTTTCTGCTCATTAGTATTCATGTACTTGCTTCTGTAGCAAATACAGATATTATCTTAATATAAACTACAGTGAGCATCAGAACCAATGTTTTTTTTTTTTTTGCAACTCTTTTTTAAACTAAAAAAGTGTTACATATAAAATACTGCCTTGAGGTACACCAGGTTTCTGTTTATGCAACCTTGACCTTAAAAAGTATTTTCGCTAGAAATCTTTTGATCAAGATGGGTAAATGTCCTCTAAAATTCATTTGGTACAGATTCTTTAAAATACCAAGTTTTCATGGTGTGTCATTGGCTTTCTCCAAATAATAATAATACAAAAAACTCTACATGTTCTTTCTTAATGAAGCCTTAAGGAAAAAGTGTTTAAGACAGTCTAGTAAGCCTGTAGTGCTTTGGCCTATCCTGAAACCACATTGGGCCATTCTTATGTGATGTTTAAATTGCAGTATCCATACCAGGCAATTTAGACAACTTTTTCCCTTAATTAATGAAATCATCATTTTATAACTAGATTTTCTGTTGTGTTAGGGTTGTCTTTGTATAATATTAAAATTTGCTACCTTTTTTTCTTCTTTCAGCTGCTCCCATTAGGGGTCACCACAGTGGATCATCCATCTCCATACCCCACTGTCCTCTACATCTGCCTCTTTCAAACTAACCTGCTTCACTAGGGGTGTTACCCTTCCAATCTGTCATGCATCCCCTGTATATATAAAGGAGGTCCCAGTTCCTCCCATGTGTATTAGATTAGATTAGATTAGATTCAACTTTATTGTCATTACACATGTACAAGTACAAGGCAACGAAATGCAGTTTGGGTCTAACCAGAGTGCAATAACAGCAAGTGCAGGATATATAGTTAACATGAATTTACATAGTTAAATAAAATAAAGACTATAAACAGTAATTTAGAGATGAATATGTACTATATGTAAAACACAATATACAGAGTAGTGTATATATATATGTACTATAATATATATATAATTACAGATGAATATATGTACTATGAACAATAATATACAGATGAGTATATATATATATATATATATATATTATGAACATGCTATACAGATGCCTATTACTATACACAGAGATTTACAGAAGGATGTGAGCGGTGAACATAATAATATTGCTATAGCTGTAAACAGAGAACGGGTATATGTACAATGGTGGTGGTTTATTGTGAGCAGCAATAAAAAAAAGAGCAGTGTGCAAATAAGCATATTGTGCAAATAAGCATATTTGTGTAACAGTCCGTGCAACAACAAAGTGTAAGGTGAGAGATAATCAGTGTCTTGGTGAGCATAAGTTTTTGTTCAGAGAGTCCATTAGCAAAGAGTGTGAGGTGTGGGGGGAATGTAGTAGTGTATCAGTGAGTGTCAGAGTTCACTAGAGAGACAGCTCTAGGAAAAAAGCTGTTCTTTAGTCTGCTGGTCCTGGTCCGGAGGCACCTGTAACGCCTGCCGGAGGGCAGAAGAGTGAACAGTCTGTGAGCGGGGTGAGAGGAGTCCTTAAGAATGCTGCGAGCTCGACGCAGACAGCGTTTCTTCTGGATGTCCTCCATGGCTGGGAGTGGAGTCCCTGTGATGCGCTGGGCAGTTTTCACCACCCGCTGCAGTGCCTTACGCTCAGCAGCAGAGCAGCTCCCATACCAGACTGTGACACAGCTGGTCAGGATGCTTTCTACTGCGCAGCGGTAGAAGTTCACCAGGATATCCGAGGAGAGCTGATTTTTTTTAAGTGTCCTCAGGAAAAAGAGGCGCTGGTGAGCCTTCTTGACCAGGCTGGAGGTGTTGATGTTCCAAGACAGGTCTGCCGAGATGTGGATCCCCAGGAACTTGAAACTGGAGACACGCTCAACAGCCATCCCGTTGATGTGGGTGGTGTCATGTGTGCCTCTTCCCTCCTTCCTGAAGTCCACAATAAGCTCCTTTGTCTTGGAGGTGTTAAGGAGCAGGTTGTTATTGTTGCACCATGTGGCTAGGTGCTGGATCTCCTCCCTGTAGGCAGTCTCATCATTGTTGGTGATGAGACCAATCACGGTAGTGTCATCTGCAAACTTGATGATGGAGTTGGATCCATTCACAGGCCTGCAGTCGGAGGTGAAGAGGGAGTAGAGGAAGGGGCTCAGCACACAGCCCTGTGGTACACCAGTGTTGAGTGTGATGGTGTTGGAGCAAATGGAGCCAGATCGAACCTGCTGGGGTCTTTTGGTCAAAAAGTCCATGACCCAGTTGCAGGTGGAGGTGTTAATGCCCAGATCTAGAAGTTTGCATATTAACTTGGATGGAATGATGGTATTGAATGCTGAGCTGAAGTCAACAAACAGCATACGTGCATAGGTGTTTTTATTGTCCAAGTGTGTGAGCACAGAGTGCAATGCCATGGAAACTGCATCTTCTGTGCTTCTATTGCTTCGGTAGGCAAACTGGTGGGAGTCAAATGTGGTTGGCAGAGAGTCCTTCAGGTGTGCCAGGACCAGCCGCTCAAAGCACTTCATGACAATGGGTGTCAGTGCTACAGGGCGGTAGTCGTTCAGGCACGTTGGGTTAGAGTGTTTAGGCACTGGCACAATGGAGGTACATTTAAAGCAAGTGGGAACAGCTGCTTGGGCAAGAGACAGGTTGAAAATGTCAGTAAAGACCCCAGCGAGCTGCTCAGCACATGCCCTAAGTACTCGACCAGGGATGTTGTCTGGTCCAGCGGCTTTGTGAGCGCTGATCCGGCTCAGTGCATTGCAGACATCTGTGGAGGAGAGTTTGATTGGAGAGTGATCAGCCGAGAGTTTGAGCTTTGTGGCAGTTTCTTTGTTGTCTCTCTCAAAGCGAGCATAAAAGTCATTAAGCTCATTCAGAAAGAGGACATCAGTGGCAGCGGGGGTGGAGTGGGAGGGTTTGTAATCACTGATGGCCTGGATGCCTTGCCACATGCGTCGAGGGTCAGAGTTAGAAAAATGCTCCTCTATCTTCAGCTTGTAGCAGTGCTTGGCCTCTTTAATGCCCCTCTTCAGGTTAGCTCTGGATGTGCTGTAGGCCTGAGCGTCACCTGACCTGAAGGCAGTAGTGCGTGCCTTCAGCAGGAGGCGCACCTCCTTGTTCATCCATGGCTTCTGATTGGGGTATGTGATGATCTGTTTCTGGGTAGTAACACCGTTTGTGGTGGAACTGATGTAATCCAGAACAGAGGAGGTGTAGCAGTCAATGTCTATGTGAGAGTCACTGGTGGCCTGAGAAGCAAATGAACTCCAGTCTGTGTGTAGAAACCTTTCCTGAAGTGTGATATCTGCGTCTGCGGGCCACACCTTGATGGTTCTCACTGATGGCTTTACCCGGTTGATGAGGGGTGCATATTTAGGGGTGAGAAACAAAGAAAGGTGATCTGACTGCCCCAGGTGGGGGAGGGGGGTTGCAACGTAAGCTCCAGCCATGTTTGTGTATACATGGTCTAAAGTTTTGTTCCCTCTGGTGTGACATGAAACATGCTGATGAAATTTTGGAAGAACTGCCTTTAAGTTTGAGTGATTAAAATCTCCCGCAGCAATAAACGCAGCTTCCGGGTGAACAGTCTGTTGTTTACTGATGGCCGCATAAAGTTCTTTCATAGCGAGCTTAGCATCAGCATCGGGGGGAATGTAAGCAGCCGTAATGATGGTGGAAGTAAACTCCCGCGGTAGATAAAACGGTCTACATTTAACCATGAGAAACTCCAGGTTAGCTGAACAATGACTCTCGACAATAACAGAGTTCGTGCACCAAGCTTTGTTGACATAAATGCACAGTCCACCGCCTCTGGTCTTACCGGAGCCATCTAATGTCCTATCCGCCCGGAGTGTGTGTCGTCCCGCTAGCTGAATAGCGCTGTCCGGAATGCCGCTGTGTAGCCATGTTTCCGTAAAAATCATGACATTACAGTTCCGAAGTTTCATGCTGTGTGTGATGCTGAGTCGAATCTCCTCCATTTTGTTCACCAGCGACCGGACATTAGCGAGGAAGATGCTGAGTAAGGAGAGCCGGTGAGGTGTTAGCTTTAGCTTAGCTTTCACTCCACCACGCTTCCCCCGCCTTTGTTTACGATCTCGACGCCGCCTGCGAGCACTTCCGCCCGGCCGTGTAGAGTGAGCTGCCTCGGGTGCTCTGGTGATCTCAGGAAGGAGATGAAGGTTGTCCATAAAATTGTCAGGGAGTCGTAAACCAATATCCGAAAGCTCACGTCGGGTGTACGATGTATATGCACTGCTGTTCTGCACGAACAGACCCGATATGAGCAACAGAAATACCGCAAAATTGCAGATTCTGGAGAGACCCTGAGCCTCGCGATGTGCTCGCGCCGCCATCTTGGGTTATCTTGGGTATGTAGGCCATAGGCCATAGCCTGCCAGAGAAGGTTTAGGGCACTACTTCCAAATGTATATGCATTCATAAGTATGCAGACAGGCTTCAACATCATTGTTAACCATCGATTTAATAGGTGTTGGACATCCTGAGTTTTTTTTTTCAGTGTCAGCCACAATCATGCTCACTTATTAAGTAAGTAAGTCCACACTGAAGGCTCTGGTACCAAATGCACGGTCCACCACTGGAAAATAGTGTGTTTTGTTTGTAAATGTTACATTTTATTACTAGTGTTGCCTCCATTGTCCACTACTAAGTACTGTTCCAAAAAATACCAGTTCTTAGTACCCATTCCTAGGCAGCATGAAGTCTAGACTTTTGCTGCTGCTTGCAATAAGAGAGAGGGAAAAAGTCAGTTTTGTTTTAGAGACAAAGCTTGATCCACATGCTGCTGTTCACTTCTCTTTTTAGTGATTGTGAGGTGCTGCTGCAGTCATCAGTAGACACAAACTCTATCCGCCCCACCCCACCCATCTAGCATGTGCTTGATAGCTTGCCCCAAAAGAGGAGCTGTCCCTTCAGCACCATGCTGACAGTTGTGCGGGAGTTTGCTCCCCTGGTGGGCGTGGACTCGAAGGCTTTCATCACAATTTATAGTACTAAAAAAATAATAAAAAATGCACAGAAACCAGAAAAAATAAATAAGAAAAATTATTTAGATGAAGGAAGCCTTATAGAATTATCCTATATTATGCTATATTGATCCTATATTGTTTTAATAAAAATAAACTTGTAAAATGCATTAAACCATTATAATATGTTTTAGTATGATGACCTGCATGTTCTGTAGAAACGCAATAATAATAATAACAACAATAATAATAATAATTATTATTATTGTTGTTATTATTATTATTACTATTATTATAATAATACAAGCTATTTAAGCTATTAAATATTTTATATATCCAAAATCAAAAATGAACAAAAACTTGTGAAAGTGTTTGAAATCTTATTTTTCTTTTGCATGTTTGTCACACTTTAATGTTTTGTCAGGAATCCCCCTGACACGCCCTCTTCAGTGGCTGTCACCACCTCGGTGCTTCAGGGAAAGCCCTGCTCCTTTGCTCATGCGTGCCCCGCCCACATTGAGCTAATCGCAATCGGGCTTCACTGAGAACACCCAAGACGCATTTTAACCACTTATCACACCGCCCATAAAAACCCACATTCACCTACACGCTTGGTCCGCTATTGTATGTTCATGTGTGTCTATGCAGTGTCGTGGTGGTACGCGGCTCCCGCTACATACCTTCTCCTCCCGAACTCCTCGCTCTCTCCACGGCTGCGTTTACATTTCCCAGCGCACCTCGGACTACCGACGCTTCTCCGTCGCTGCCTCCGCGCCGGGCTTCCTCCATAACGCACCGTGGATATTATTTACGGACTGCCTTTTGCAGATTATCCCGATCTCTGCGGGAATTTTGTGTTGGCTCTGCCTTTTTTTTTTTTTTTTATATAAACACGTTTGCTTATATTTCGGCTTCCACCTCCATATCCGCCGCGTAACATGTTTCAGATCATAAAACTAATTTAAATATTGGTAAAAGATAACACAAGTAAACACAACATGCAGTTTTTAAATGAAGGTTTACATTATTGAGGGAAAACAAAATCCAATATTACATGGCCCTGTGTAAAAGTGTTTGCCCCATGTTAGAACTGTGGTTTATCACACCTGAGTTCAATTTCTCTAGACAGACCCAGGCCTGAATACTGCCACACCAGTTCGCAATCAAGAAATCTCATAAATAGGACCTGCCTGACAAAGTGAAGTGGACCAAAAGATTCTCAAAACCTAGACATTATGCTGAGATCCATTGAAATTCAGAAACAAATGAGAAATAAATTGAGATCTATCAGCCTGGAAAATGTTATAAAGCCACTTCTAAAACTTTGGGACTCCAGCAAACCACAGTGAGAGCAATTATACACAAATGGCAAAAACAGTGGTGAACCTTCCCAGGAGTGCCCGACCGACCAAAATTACCCCAAGAGCACAGCAATAACTCATCCAAGAGGTCAAAAAAGACCCCACAACAACATCCAAAGAACTGCAGGCCTCACTTGCTTCAGTTAAGATCTGTGTCCATGACTCCACCATAGTAAATAGACTCTGCAAAAATGATCTGCATGGCAAAGTTCCAAGATGAAAACCGTTTTTTGAGCAAGAAGAACATAAGGTTTGCCAGAAAACATCTTGATGATCCCCAAGAATTTTGGGAAATACTCCGTGGACTGATGAGACAAAAGTTGAACTTTTTGGAAGGTTTGTGTCCTATTTCTTCTGGTGTAAATGCGTTTGAGAAAAAGAACATCATACCAACAGTTAAATATGGTGGTGGTAGTGTGATGGTTTGGGGCTGTTTTGCTGCTTCAGGACCTGAAAGACTTGCTGTGATAAATGGAACAATGAATTCTGCTGTTTACCAAAAAATCCTGAAGGGGAATGTCTGGCCATCTGTTCGTGACCAAAATCCTGTTACACAATATCCAATCCAATTCTATTATAGTCATTATGTGTTGCCAAGGTTTAAGAAATCTGCCTTAAGGCCTTCAGAATCAACAGTGTGGTACCTGTAGCTTGACATATATGACAATTAATTTAACCAGACAAATTTCAAGATGGTGACATAAAGACCATCAAGCAGGCATACTGTAACATTGATATTATCACATACTTTGATCCGACGGTCATAAAGCACACTAGGCAATGCTAGCAAACCATGTCTTTAACAGACTGCACAAGCTCAAATATATTCATATCAACTAAATATCAGTTTTTTCTTTTTTTTATTAAGTTACATATTAAGTGAAAATGTGGACTGTGTAGGAGCATGAAATGAAATTTGTAGCATGAGTGAAAATAGTTAGCAGAAAAAGTCAGACTACAAGAATAGTTCACATGTTACTAAATATTGCACATATTTGTCTAAGATTAGTCCAGGTTTTATTGGTATTAAACAGACATAATGATTAGAACATACAATCTGAGAAACACATCATTGATAAACATTTATTTTATTAATTAACTTGATGAAGGTGACAGACATTTTCAGGCAATGGGGTGGGATGTCGCTGTCTTTACAATGTTGGGCATCTATTTGACAAAGTAGCAGTTTAGTTGCAGCAATTTGGTTGCAGCATGCAAGAATATCACATGACATAAGATGAAGCACATAATTCACGCACATAATTTCTCCCAAAAAATTTTACCATTTACCATTTATAATTGAAAAACATTATAGCTGAGGGGACAATAAATGTCTAAAACGATTAGTTTTACTACTAGGAGTACTAGGGTGGGAATCATTTAAAAGAATTGGCATTACCCAGAACCTGTCTATTGTATAACTGGGCCATAGTCATCTGCTTCCTCCCTGTAATTTTACTTCCCTGGTTAACAATCTGTTCCATACAATTTTTCTTTTTCACATTTGAAGAATTGGACCAACACAACGAGTTTCCACAAACAATATAGTCTTTACTGTCCTTTCTTAAACAAAGCATCAGTATTTGTAGTAAAAGACCATTTATTATCCAGAAGAGTACCCAAATACTTGTATTGTTTGACACTCTTAATACCCACTCCATTAAAGCATGTTTGCTTATACTGAATAGATTTCCTGCTAGAGTTAACATAAAAATTCATCTCCTTGGTTTAAAGAACATAAAGTTTTAGCTTACTTAGTGAATTTTAAAAAAGCATTCTGACACCAAATAATAAAATCATCAATCATAGACTCACTTAGTAACAATGACAGAATCATCAGCAAATTTTATAATATGCTAATTATTTATTTAGTTTTTTTTTACTTCTTTACAATCATTTATGTACATGATTGGGAAGTAACAAAGTACAAATTCTTCATTACTGTACTTGAGGAAGTTTTTTTCTGGTATCAGTACTTTAATGTACTATATTCTGAATCATTTCCTGGCTCTCACGCACCACGGACATTGGCTAGCCTGGAATCCAACAACAAGCAAGAGTAACACGAAGTACAGCTAAAGTGGATAAGACAGATAAGGTCAGTGATCTACACTAGTCACCAGATCATCATCATCATCCTGATCACCTGATCATCATCATTATCTTTTCTCTGCTTGTGTTCTATATAGTGGTTGTTTACCCTGGATACATTCATTAGATAACAAAAATGTAACAAAAATAGATAACAAAACTTTTTTGTATTAATTTACGACTTAGCCGCTATTCGTGGCGTACAACAGTGCATACTAGCTTCCGGCATCATTTCACAGTACTGTACATATTGCCTACTCTACTTACGACCAAATGTTACGACTGATCTGTCTGTCCCAATCGTGGTCGTAAGTCGGCAACTACCTGTACTTACAGTATGTACATGCCAGAGCCCATACTTTCTTTTTTCCTCACTGGTACAATTCTAAAAAAATTTAAATCAATAAAGTCACCTGTAGCTTCTTTGTAGAAGATATTAATTATTTCTATCTAAGTGTCGCTGTCGCCATGGTAACTGTGTGTTGGGTCAATCCCATGTTTTTCACTAACGAGTTCCCAGAATTAGAGGTGTCAAAAAACAACTGTAAAAGGAAATAAATTTGAACTTACTTAAAAAAAATATATATATGATTATTAACAAACGCAGCCGCCAACCCTACGCTATTTATTTATTTATTTATTTATTTATTTATTTATTTATTTAACGTCTATTTGGTTATACAGCCTGTTAAACCCCACAGGTTTACATCATACGCCCGCCTCCCCAGAAGATTTCATTGGTGGAGACTTGACGCGAGACTATCGTCTGAAAACACGCACACTCGCTTCTGATTGGCTGATGTTGTAGTCCATTTCGAGAACGTAAACAATAAAAAACGCGGTTAAGTCTGTAGGTCTATGCTAACAATAAATCGCATTGCAAACTGAATTCTATTAAATTGTAGGGAGTAAAATGTACGGTTATAAATGATGTACTACAACTTTAAATAAGATCTGGAGGCAATAACGCAAGAAACGTAATTTGGAATAGCGGGAAAGAAGAATCTGTGAGGGAGTTGTGAGAGTGTAACGGAGTCTATTTGTTGCTACAGTCACTTCCTAAAAACAACTTTTAACAACTGAACTGTGTAATTTACAGTTTGTATTCAGTCCCTGGGTTGGTTGAGTAACTCGACATTGCTTTGCCTTATTAAACAACTGCGGTTAAGACAGCCGCACTTTTCTTTGTGTTGCGCGTCTAATCGTAGATTTACGGTATGGGTGGGGGGCGCCGTCAGAATAGATGTAATCTGTCAGTTAGATAGATGTTGCATATCACTCTGTACAATTTTATACACTCATAAAACATGTTCCTTTATAGGTTTGCTCAATCTTTCAAATAATTCATATTTAGAGTGTCACTGTCTATTACTTTATTTCATTTCAACTCATTTTACTGTAAAGCTTTTGAGAAAAGTAAAGGCAAAATCACTCTAAACCTCAGTGCATTTTAATCAATGTTCCACATTCATACACATTTATAAAACATTTTGCTTTATAGGTTTGCTCAATGTTTTTTATTTAGAGTGTTCCCGTCTATTACTCTATTAAATGTCAAGTCATTTTACTGTAGTTTTTGAGAATAATAAACACAGAACTAGCAATGCATTTTATCATGTCTACTATTTAAACACTCATTAAACAAGTTTGTTAAAAAAATAATACATACGTTTACAATTTGTCTTTGTAAATTTTCCATTTTATTTGAACCAAAAGTGTACAGTAAAACGACTTTAATTAATAATTGAAAATGCACTAAGGTTTTCAGATCATCAGCCTATTTCTTGTCATTGTGCAGCTTTTTAAATCTACCACTGGTGTATCACTTACTCGCTCTCACACACCACAGATGTATACTAGTTTATGAAGCAAACAATGAGCAGTCAGAATGCAACGAAAAGTTATGGGTTAATGTGGATGAGACAGAGGGATTCAGTGATGTAAACATGACTGAGAACAGAGACATTACTAATCACCTGATCATCATCATCATCTTTTCTCTTCTTGTGTTTATTATGGTGGATGTTTAGCCTGTATACATGTATTGGGTAACACCATTTATAGTTCGAGTTGTGTTAATACATCAATTAGGGCTGTCAAATGCACATAATGCACTGGTTGTATTAACGCGTGATCAATGCAGCGAGCATTTCTGTTTGACCATTTAATTAAAATATAGATAAATAAATATATAAATATAAAAAAGGCGAAATTAAATCCTTCAGCGCAACACACGTTTATTCACAATGTCTTTTCTTTTTTCCAGATATAAAAAAATAAATAAATAAGCTCCACCGAAAAATAATATTTAATCAGTAAATATTTTCTTTTTACTGATGCGCCAAATCTTAAATCAGCACCAAAATCCTCCATGATACATATTTGGTCCGCGAGATCATATCAAATGTGTACTATAGCTGACCCGCCAGTATATAGCGCATACACCGCTAATACTACAAATCCCAGAATGCTTTGTTAGTGCGTTGGCGCGTCAGTCGAGACCGCTGAAAAACTCCGCCTACTCAGCGCTGAATTTACCCGAAGATTTACCGATTTTAAAGCCCAGAAATGCAGAGTTGAACTGCTCAGTAATCCGTTTGTGGTTGGTTTGGAAAGCGCACCAACCAACCTCCAAATGGAGCTGATTGAACGTTGAGACACGCTCAAGTCAAAGTACGACTCTGTGTGTGCTGCACAGTTTCCATGTTTCCTCCCTGACACACTGCACCAACTCCGTGCCCAAGCTGCTCAAACACTCTCTGTTCAGCAGCACATATCTGTGTGCAGTGTTGGGCAACGTTACTTTTAAAAGTAACGCAATACAATATTGAGTTACTCCCCAAAAAAGTAACTAATTACGTTACTTAGTTACTTTTTATAGAAAGTAACGCGTTATATTACTTTTGCCTTACTTGTATCTCTTTTACGCCTTACAGGTGTAACAGGTGTAATATAGATAATTGCCATTAAGAAATGTTATATTAGAGCAAAAGACGTGTGTGGGCTGCACACTGGTGATGTGGAGGGAGAACATACCTTTCGCTGTCATCTCGTAAAACATCGTTCAATTCCGTAAATATAACCTCGTCCTCGTCTACGTCATTCTCTGCTTCATCATCAGCTTGAAAGCTATTATCAGTGACCGTGGTAGTTAATCTTCCCACAAAGAACAAATGAGCTGTGAATTTGCTCTCTTTCTCCGCTGTGATGGCATCGTACGTCTCCCATGGATAACTTTTATTCTGAACAGTCCATAGAGCTGCAGTGGTGGAAATTCGGCAAAAGTTTTCTATACATCTGTAGTGCTGTGATTTGCATGCAGTTGTTTTTTGTTTTTTTTTAAGTGGTATTTTTTGCAGTTGACAAGAGCTTTTCACCAACACATAATCTACACTTAACCATTATTCCCTTCTCCTTTTCCTCGACTATTACAAAATAATAAGAATACTTCCATCACAGTAATGTAATGCTCTGGTTTGCCATCTCCGCTTCTGAACAGCTTCTGTTCCCGCGGCTCGCACGTATGAGTGCGCGATTCTACGTGACTACCTTTATTTTAATTCAGTATTTATTTTTTTATGCAAAATAATTTAACTGAAAAGTAACTCGCATTACTTTTTTTTTAAAAAGTAACTCAGATATTAATGTGTACATTTCTAAAGTCACGCGCTACTTTACTCGTTACTCCAGAAAAGTAATATTATTACGTAACGCACGTTACTTATAACGCGTTACCCCTAACACTGTTTGTGTGTGTAACTGTACTCTTTAATGCACACAAAATAATTTAACTGAAAAGTAACTCGCATTACTTTTTTTAAAAAAGTAACTCAGATATTAATGTGTACATTTCTAAAGTCACGCGCTACTTTACTCGTTACTCCAGAAAAGTAATATTATTACGTAACGCACGTTACTTATAACGCGTTACCCCTAACACTGTTTGTGTGTGTAACTGTACTCTTTAATGAAGATGAACAAAACACCACTCAGGAGTCTCACTGATGAACACTTTCACTCTATCCTGAGGATTTCCTCAGCTCAAAACCTAAACCCACCCATGAGTTTAGACTAAATCAGTGTGTAAAAAGTAAGCTTGAATTAATTTGGTCTTTATGCACTTTTCCTACTCCAAGGCATGCACTGTTAATGGTTGAAATATTGCTTTTTTTAATTGAAGGTAATTATTATTTTTTGGTTGTTTTGTTGTTGCCCTTAGAAAGTCTAAAGATAGAGAGAGAGAGAAAAACATAATAAGATACGAATACCGCTGATGTGTGTTTTATTTCCAGTTTAATTTCTCATGTGTTTATAATATTAAACTTGGGTTGTTCCAGATTCAATGTTTATGCAAAACTATAGTTTGTTTCCATATGAAAAGGTTTTACTTTACCCATATAGAGAGATGGAGAACATGCACAATTGCAGTCAATTTGTCAATAAATATTGAGTTTATTAGTTTAGTTTAGTTGTCCCAGTTTTTGATTTTGGCCCACTGTGAATTTGAGTTTGACACCCCTGGATTAGAGCAATACTTCATCCGAATATGTAAAGGGTTAACATTTATTTGTACACAATCATAACAACAAAACAAACAGGGTTCTGCCATCTCTAGCTCCTCTCTTTACATACACACAAATAAAACACCCTGAATCATAGTGAATATTTGCCTCACAGATATATTAAGGACTTGTATAGAAATCATGAAAGTCTTTTTTTGTTTCAATAAACTAATTCACATTGAATACAAATATTCTCTGATTATGTAATCCGTATGAAAAATCACAGGAGCTTCAGTTTCTCCAGTATCACCTAATTAAATAAAAACACAAAATAAAAGCAGTTTTGGCACGTAACTACCGTGATAGAAGGGAGACGACTGTATACAGTAAAACCCTATTGTAGAAGCAACTAATAGTACAAGCAAACGGAGATACGAGCGACCGTGCACGCACAATTTTACCCTATTTCACGAGCAAACCCACGCTGCCGGCCGGTGTTTCCCGTTTTCGGCTCAGGGAAGCATCAGTCGCTTAGCTGATGACGTTCACTCGGTCGCTCTCATTGTTCAGTGCAGCAAAAACGTAACTTTTTTGAGTGATATATTTTTATTTCACTAGAAATCTTGAAACATGTCTCCCAAAAAAATCAGTGATGGTGCTGTGAAAACGAAAGTAAATTACCATGGAAACCGAGAAGGCTACGAGCGTGTTGTGCGTCTCACACTCACAATCAACCACTACCACATGGGTAAGTGTTAAATTATGTTTAATTTGCGGTGGATTTGTTTGTTAAAATAGGCTGCAAATACTTTTAAGTGCAGAAATAAGTGATCGAATCGCTGTTACATTAATTTCTATGGGGAAATTTGTTCGAGCAAATAAACCTACAAGCAATTTTCAAGAACGAATTATGCTCGTCCAACGGGGTTTTACTGTACAGTAAAACCCCGTTGTATGAGCAAACGGAGATACGAGCGACCTTGCTCGCAAAATATTACCCTAATTCACGAGCATACCCACGGTTCCCCGCTTTCGGCTGAGGGAAGCATCAGTCGTTTAGTTGATGACGTATCACTTGGTCGCTCTCATTGTTCAGTGCAGCAAAAACTTAAACTTTTTTTAGTTTAATATTTTTATTTCACTAGAAATCTTGAAAAATGTCTTCCAAGAGAATCAGTGATGGTGCTTCAAAAACGAAAGTAAATAGAATTACCATGGAAACCGAGGAGGTTATGAGCGTGGTGTGCGTCTCACACTCGCATATTCACATGGGTAAGTGTTTAATTATTATACAATAATTTGCCTTGTATTTGTTTGTTAAAATAGTCTACAAATACTTTTAAGGTGCAGAAATAAGCGATCGAATAACATCTCGGAATGGATTAAATCGCTTTTACATTAGTTCCTATGCGGAAAATCAGTTCAAACGTACTAACAAATGGACCTACGAGCAATTTTCAAGAACGATTTATGCTCCTACAACAGGGTTTTACCGTATTACAAAATATTCCCTCACAACTTTTGTAAATACATCAGCCAATCAAAAGCGAGTGTACGAACTTTCAGCCAATAGTCTCGCGACAAGTCTCCACCAATAAATTCTTTTGGGAGGCGGGACTATGACGTAAACATGGGTAATTTACCCACACTGTATAAATAGCTGCTTTGACGTAATGACTCATTTGTCGCTGAAACCGATACGAGCAAGTTGTATTTCATTTGCTTCTTCGGTCAACAGCGTACAAAATGAGAGAAATTATTCATATGCAAGCAGGACAGTGCGGCAACCAAATTGGTGCCAAGGTAAGAAGTTAAAGCTTTTTAAACACTAGGGAATCATTTGTGTCCTTAAAAAAATATTTCAAGGTAAAACGGGGATCTTCTGGGAAAAAAAGGTTGGGAACCAATGTCCTAGAACAGACATGGGCAAACTACGGTTTATTAATCCGGCCCGCCGAACGTGACCAAATTCTATTAAAATAGATACAGGTGAACATTGTTCAATTTACCTTTCCCCTGTAATTCCCACGTTTCCCCTAAAGATGTCGCACTTCAGCTCCATTGACGTTGTTCGCGTGCAATACTCTCTTCTTGTCTTAAGAGAGCTTAACCCGATACTCTGCTACAGTTTCTGACAAACACCTCAGATCTATCTATATATATATGTGTATGTATGTATGTATGTATGTGTGTGTGTATATATATGTATGTGTATGTGTGTGTGTGTATATATATATATATATATATTATATTACAGTGGCACCTCAGGTTACGAACGCCCCGGCATACGTATAATTCGGATTACGAATCGCAGTTCATCACAATTTTTGCCCCTGGTTACGAACAATATATCGGGATACGAACGTCGCTCACCAAAAAATCGCAGGCAGGTTGGTCGTTTTTGCTCGATCCACACAGCTCGTCACATCAGTTAGCGTCCTGTGTCCCTAGCGAGAGCATCGTGTTACTTATCCGCTTGAACTTTTCCCGCAGCGGCGTAACAACTCGTTAGTTGATGCTCGTGGAATGATGAGATGGACAACATTAGCCGATGCATAACCACTTGTTTTTATGAAGATAGATTAGCAGGTTTACAGTCTTTTCCAAAGTACAATACCCATAATGAATTTCACTCTGGACTTCAATACCAACTGATAGTAGCCTTAAAGAAACAGCTCTCATTTCCCCTCTAATGCAACAATTGTCTTAGCATTCGTGTTAATAACACTGTCTTTAATATTCTATAATATATAATAATATATAAATAATATAATA
>MU551580.1:689115-737252 GCA_024362625.1 Silurus asotus
TCACAGCACACACAGCTTCTGTAGCACTTTGCCAAATGTGTTTTCCCCTTATAGATCAGCACACCCAGCTTCTTTCTAGCATTTTGCCAAATGTGTGTTTTCCTTGGAGATCATAATATTTACTTTGTCTTTGTTGGTTTCTTCCTGGAATAAATGTTCTGAAAGGATACACTCACTCAGTTATTCTAATTGGGTTTTTTTTCTTATTAATCTTCATTCAGTTCCCCATAATGACAAAGTGAAAACAGAAGTCATTAAAAGAAAAAAAGAGAAAAAAAAATCACATAAATAGTTTTTCAGATCCTTTATTCAGTACTTAGTTGAAGCACTTTTGCAGCTATTACAACCTCGAGTACTGTGGAACAGGTTTTTATTAAGGGTATCTTTTTACTTTGCTCCATTCATCTTTCCCTTAACCCTGAACGGTTGCACAGTCCCTGCTGCAGAAAAACACCTTCACTATTCAGATGGTTTTGGGTAGTTGTTGAGCAGTACCTGATTTTCTACAGACATAACATTAACAATTGAGGCAGGCCAATCTTGGTTTTATATGACCAGAGAAACTTGTTCTACACTGTCTGATATTCCTTTGGGTGCCTGTTGGAAACTTAAATTGGGCTCCAAGCCCAGATTGTTGAAAGGCTGCAGTTATGGTTGTGCACCTGGAATTTTGTCCCGTTTCCACACAGGATCTCCAGAGCTCAGTCAAAGTGACCATTAAATTTTTGGCCTTTTACTAAGGCCTTTTTATTACTATTGCTCAGTTTGGCCATGCAACCAGCTCTTGAAAGAGTCCTTTAAAATATTGAGAATTCTCAAGGCCACAGTGCTTTTTGGAATCTTCAGTGCAGCAGCATTCTTTCTTGTAGCCTTCCTCAGATCATTGCAACAATCATGTCTCTGAGTTCTCTAGGCAGTTTCTTTGTACTCATGACATTGTTTTTGCTCTGATATGCACTGTCAGCTGTGAGGCTTTATATATAGAGCGTGTGCCTTTCCAAATAATGTCCAATCAATACATTTTTCCACAGGTAGATTCCAGTCAAGGTGTAATCTCAGCAATACTCAAGAAAAATGGGAGGCATCTGAGCTAATGTTCAAGTGTTATTGTAAAGGGTCCGAAAACGTTTGTACATGTGATATTTAAATTTTTTTTGTAAAAAAAAATAGTTGATATTTCTAATATTCTTTTTATAAGACACAATGTAGATTAATGAGAAAAAATAAATAAATTTGATCAATTGTAGTATCAGGCTGCAACTAACAAAATGTACAAAAATGTTAATACTTTCTGAATGCACTGTAAATTGTAAATAAACGTTATCTAAATGATATTTGTAAACCACTCATTAAAAGTAACACTAGCTCAGGTGTTTAAAGGCCTCACGCTGGTTATCGTACAAGTAGCTTGTTTCAGAAAAAAGAAAGAATGGCAGGCTGGCAGAACCGGTTTATACTGTTCACATAACATTTACATCAGTCAGATTCTGCATCATCATTGTTCCTATTTACTGTTGCTATAAGACCTGTGTAGATTAGGACAGAGGATTCCAACCACCTTGTTGCTTCCTGGTCACAAGAACATTCTGTGCGAAATTTCTATGGACATGACGTTGTATTATTTATTGTGCGTTTTGCCCTTTTAATAACCACTATCTACATCTACATACAGTGTCATTTCAGAAAACATCATTTCTATACTTGCAGCAGGTTCAGTCCATTAGTATCATAAGTGTTGAACAAACATTCCTTTTTTTTTTTTAGTTGATGAGTCTGTTACTGATGGGAAAACGGGGGAAAAACAAAGCAGCCTTTAACCCAAAAATATCAAGTACAGTTTACATTCTCGAAACCCCATGTGTGTAATATGTTCATTAGACTAAGCACTCAGTATTGAGCGACAAACCATTCGATGGCTTTGGTGATATTCACTGTACACACACACACACACAAACACACACACATACACATATATATATATATATATATATATATATATATATATACACTTTTTGAACTCCGCGGCTTAAACAACAAAGCGGCTAATTTACTGGGTTTTTCCCAGTTTCACAAGCTTCACGCCAAAAAAACTGAACCCTATAACATTAGACGAATGAAATTGCAGAACGGGTTCGGGTGAACGAATGGAACTCTTTATATTAAATCAGATGCGCTTCCACTGAATCGTGCCGCACCACATCATAAATTATATATATATATATATATATATACACTTTTTGAACTCCGCGGCTTAAACAACAAAGCGGCTAATTTACTGGGTTTTTCCCAGTTTCACAAGCTTCACGCCAAAAAAACTGAACCCTATAACATTAGACGAATGAAATTGCAGAACGGGTTCGGGTGAACGAATGGAACTCTTTATATTAAATCAGATGCGCTTCCACTGAATCGTGCCGCACCACATCATAAATATGGATGAGGTTCCACTGACGTTTGACCTGCCGCTCACTCAGACTGTCTACAGAAAATGCGAATCATTCATCATGCTGAAAACAACCGGGCATGAAAAAACACACTTCACCTGTGTTCTGAGCTGCACGGCATCGGGAGAAAAGATTCACCGATGGAGATTTTTAAACGCACGACGATGCCAAAAAAAAAACCATTGAGAGAAATAGTTGTGAAAGGAAGGAGAAAGACAGTGATCAATGACTTTCTTGGTAGGCTACTGTTTAGATACAAGCTGTGTTACAGGCATGTCTTTTATTAAAGCCTGTGTAAAGTTCATTAGTTTCAATGTAGACATGCAGCTTATAGACAGGTGTGGCGTATTTATGTTCAAAATTTAAATCTTTGTCAAATTCAGTGGTGCAGCTTATATATGGGTGTGCTTAATAGTCCGGAAATTACGATAGCTGGTGTGTGTGTGTGTGTTGTGTGTTGTTAAATTATATATGTGAAATAATTATTTGTTTCTATTTTTTAACTATTGTCTAGTGTATATAAGCATTTTTCATGTTTGATGCACAGTGTATAGATGGGTATACAGTTTGAGATTGGTTGTAAGCAACTGTGTGACCATGTGAAAGCGGCTGTATTAAAAAAACAGGGCAACAAGGATCTAAAATGATTAGAATTATCAAATATATGTACAAAATAATTGAATGCTTTTTACAAATATGCTTAATGCAACGTTAAGCATTTTCTTTAAGTTTTCTGTGTGAGGGAAAGCTTAAATTCAAACGTATTACGTTCTTATTCTGGATTTGGGTCTACTGAGTTTGGTCTTATTGCATTAAGCCACTTTAAGTTGCCTTTTTATTTTTATTTTTTCCCCTCTTCTTTCTACAATTATTTTTGACCCTCAGTTCTGGGAAGTCATTAGTGAAGAACATGGGATTGATCCAACAGGAAGTTATTATGGCAGCAGTGAACATCAGCTAAAAAGAATTAATGTCTACTACAATGAAGCTTCAGGTGAGTTATATGTATGTTAAATATTAGGGCTGAAACGATGTATGTATTTCAAATACAAAAATTCAAATTACAAATTATTTTCCTCGATGCTTGTTTAGTCCCTTAACTACACACGGACCATTTTGTTTCACCATTATTACTCATGCACCACCAGCTAAAAAGTAGTCTCAATTGCGGTGGGAAAAAACAGTTGGAAATCCGGGGGGGGTGTCAGAATTAGGCTAACTTTATTTACTTTTTTTAATTATTATTTATGTGGGGAAAACAGGCTTCTATAGATTCAGGCAAAAGAAAATGAGAAAGTTGACAAAGTTTGGGATCATTAGAAACTAAAATGTAAAGAAAACACTGTACAGTGTATTTTTTACAGATGTATGCAATTTCAGCAATAAATTTTTCTAAAAGCAAAAAAATTACATTGTATGTGTGTGTGTGGTTTTAATCCATGCTTAATATTCTTCTATAACATTTTATTTCCCTTTTGGGATTAATATGTCGGTCTACTTTTAATTTGACAGGCGGTAAATATGTCCCCCGTGCTGTGTTGGTGGATTTGGAGCCAGGTACCATGGACTCTTTGAGATCTGGACCATTCGGACAAATTTTCAGGCCTGACAACTTTGTTTTTGGTAATTAATACATACCATTCTAATGGTTCATACAGTTTCTTTTTTGAGATTTGTCTGCTGTTTCCTGTCAGCTGTAACAGTGTTTGCATGATAATCATTGTTTCCTTTCCACAGGTAAGACTGGTGCTGGTAATAACTGGGCCAAGGGCTACTACACAGAAGGTGCTGAGTTGTTGGACTCTGTCTTGGATGTGGTGCGTAGGGAGGCTGAGAACTGCGACTGCCTGCAGGGCTTTCAGCTCGCTCACTCCCTGGGTGGAGGTACTGGGTCCGGCATGGGCACTCTGCTTATCAGCAAAATCCGAGAGGAGTACCCGGACCGCATTATGAATACCTTCAGCATTGTCCCCTCACCCAAAGTCTCAGATACAGTGGTGGAGCCTTACAATGCCACCCTGTCTGTCCATCAGCTGGTAGAAAACACAGACGAGACATTCTGCATTGACAATGAAGCCCTGTATGACATCTGTTTCCGCACCCTGAAGCTCACAACACCGACATATGGTGACCTTAACCACTTGGTCTGTGCCACCATGAGTGGGGTCACAACATGTCTGAGGTTCCCTGGGCAGCTTAATGCTGACCTGCGTAAGCTGGCTGTCAACATGGTGCCCTTCCCTCGTCTGCACTTCTTTATGCCTGGTTTTGCCCCTCTGACCAGCAGGGGGAGCCAGCAGTACCGTGCTCTCACTGTGGCTGAAATATCCCAGCAGATGTTTGATGCCAAGAACATGATGGCCGCTTGCGACCCACGTCATGGCCGCTATCTCACGGTGGCTGCCATTTTCCGTGGCCGCATGTCCATGAAGGAGGTGGATGAGCAGATGCTCAACATGCAAACCAAGAACAGCAGCCACTTTGTCGAATGGATCCCCAACAATGTAAAGACAGCCGTGTGCGACATTCCACCCCGTGGCCTAAAAATGTCCGGCACCTTCATCGGGAACAGCACCGCTATTCAGGAGCTGTTCAAGCGAATCTCTGAGCAGTTTTCATCCATGTTCAGACGCAAGGCTTTCATGCACTGGTACACAGCGGAGGGTATGGATGAGATGGAGTTCTGTGAGGCTGAGAGCAACATGAATGACCTGGTGTCAGAGTACCAGCAGTACCAGGAAGCAAGTGCTGAAGATGAAGGAGAGCTTGAG
The DNA here is from genome assembly GCA_024362625.1 of Silurus asotus. Lineage (NCBI taxonomy): Eukaryota > Metazoa > Chordata > Actinopteri > Siluriformes > Siluridae > Silurus > Silurus asotus. Next base: position 694,331 of record MU551580.1, read on the forward strand.
GAGGAAGAAGAGCAAGCTTAAATATACATATTTTCCCTTCACCACTGTCCTTTTATGCTTTAATTAACAAAGTTAATTAATAAAATCTATTTTAAAAAATTGTTTCTCAAATTCTATGTTCCAGTTTCTAGGTCTGATTAATGCTAATAGTTAATCCTTGTCCTTGAATGTAATGAAATCATAGACAAAAGGGACCATTTCTGAATGTTTGATCTTATCTATTTTAACTCTTCGGCTTCTGACCACTGAGATCGGTGTTTCAACACAGATCACCAAAGCACGCTTTAAGTGAAGATGTTGCACTGTGCTTACTTCTAACCACCTTTTTGGAGTGTTTTAAGTGACTTTTGCAAAGGTTTTATACACTCGTTAGAAAAAAACGTATTAAAAATCATTTTATTTTCACATTTAGATTTTGGGGCCAGATCGGTGTAAACTGTGGATACAACAATTACCAGTCTGCCAGAGAGCACTGAGCAAGAGTCTACAGAAGCTGCATCATCAGGCCCATCACAGCCATTAACCTGCATCATGCCTTCTGTTCCTGATCCACTTCTTAATCTTAAGGTGGGTTATTTATCTGATCTCATGCTTCCACTTTACAGGGACATTACACATGGACTGCCATGTTTCTAAATGACTCAGTATTTACTTTTACAAGCTATGTACCAGGAATAACATTATGACATTGAAGTGAATAACAGTATCTCTTCATCATGGCACCCGTTAGTGGGTGGTATACAGTATATTAGGCAAAAACATTTTGTCCTTAATATTCATGTTGGAGGCAGTAAAAAATGGTCAAGCTTCAGGATTCGAGCGAAATTGAGGGGCAAAATCGTGATTGATAGATGACTGGGTCAGAGTATCTTCAAAACTGCAATTCTTGTGGGGTGTTTCTGGTCTGCATTGGTCAGTATGTTTCGAAGAAATTGACTTTTTAGCTAGAAATAAAAAGTACTAGTAGCTAATACGGTAAAACCCTATTGTACGAGCAAACAAAAACGTCTTCTTTCGGCTGCTCCCATTAAGGGTCGCCACAGTGGATGATCCGTCTCCATACCACCCTGTCCTCTACATCTGCCTTTTTCACACCAACTACCTGCATGTCTTCCCTCACCACATCCATTAACCTTGGCCCTACTCTTTTCCTTCTTCCTGGTGGCTCCATCCTCAGCATTCTCCTACCAATATAACTCTTGTCCCTCACACGTCTAAACCATCTTAATCTCGCCTCCCTCACCTTGTCACCAAAACATCCGCATGTGTTGTCCCTCTAATAAACTAATTTCTAATCTTGTCCATCCTCGTCACTCCAAACGAAAAACCTTAACAACTTAAGCTCTTCTCCGCCCATTCCACCCTGCATGCACTCTTTTCATTACTTCCCTAACACACTCCGCATTACTTTGCACTCTTGACCCCAGGTACCTGAACTCCACTACCTTCTCCACCTTTTCTCCCTGAAACTGCACCACTCCACTGCCCTCCCTCTCATTCACACACATGTACTTTGTCTTAGTCCTACTGACTTTCATTCCCCTTCTCTCTGGCGCATACCTCTAGCTCTCCAGGCTCTTCTCAACCTGCTCACTACTCTCACCACAAATCACAATATCATTTGAAAACATCATAGTCCAGGAAAACTCCTGTCTGACCTCGTCTGTCAACCTGTCTATCACCACTCCAAACAGAAAAGGGCTCAGGGCCGATCCTTGATGCAGTCCGACCTTCACCTGGAACCAGTCTGTCATTCCTACTGCACACTTCACTGCTGTCACACTGTCCTCATAGATGTCCTGCACCACACTCATACTTCTACGACACACCTGACTTCCTCATACAGTACCACAACTCCTCTTTTGGCACCCTGTCGTAAGCTTTCTCTAAATCCACAAATACATAATGCAACTCATTCTGACCTTCTCTATACTTCTCCATCAACATTCTTAAAGCAAATAAGGCATCTGTGGTGGTCTTTCTCTGCATGAAACCATTCTGTTGCTCACAGATGGTCACGTCTTCTCTCAGCCTGGCTTCCACTACTCTTTTCCATATCTTCATGGTGTGACTGATCAACTTTATTTCCCTGTAGTAACTGCAGGTCTGCACATCTCCCTTATTCTTAAAGATTGGTACCAGCACACACCTCCATTTCTCAGGCATCCTCTCACCTTCCAGAATCTTGTTAAACAATCTGGTTAAAAACTCCACTGCCATCTGTCCTAAACATCTCCACGCTTCTACCGGTATGTCATCTTTTCCAATCGACTTTCCACTCTTCATCCTCCTAATCGCTGCTCTTACTTCCTCCAGAGCCCCTGTCTGAACTCTTCCCTGTTCCTTACACTACACTCTTCCTCCTTCAGTTTCCACGATCTTATTCTTCTTTCAGTCCTCACTCTCCTCCTCTTCTTTGCCTCCAAAACCATTCTACAGACCACCATCTGATGCTGTCTAGCTACACTGTCCCCTGCCAACACCTTAGTCTCCAATCTCCTTCAGGTTGCATCTCCTCCTACATAGAACATAATCCACCTGTGTGCACCTTCCTCCACTCTTAAACGTCACCCTTTGATCCTCCTTAAAATATCTATTTACCGTTTACATCCTTTTAGGAAAATCTACCACCATCTGCCCTTCCACATTCCTCTCCTTAAGGCCATACCTACCCATCACCTCCTCATCACCTCTGTTCCCTTCACCTACATGCCCATTAAAGTCTGCCCCAATCACCAATTGTCATTTCTAGGTACACCATCTACCACTTCATCTAATTCACTCCAGAATCTTTCTTTCTCCTCCAGTCATAGTGCCAACATAAAGTACCAACCCTAACCTCTACTCTCCTACACTTCTCCTTTTCCTGCTGTCTCTGTAGACGTCTTCCTCCTCTCCTTCCCCTCCTTCGGCCAACAGTAGCCCAATTTCCACCAGTACTCTGTTGGCCAACGATACCTGTGGCGGTCGTTGTTAACCCGGGCCTCGACCAATCCGGTATGAAATTTTTAATCGTGACCCGCATATTTGATTTAGCACGTTTTACGCCAAATCCATGTTTTATGCCCTTCTGAACGCAACCCTACCCATTTATCCGGGCTTGGGACCTGCACTTAGAGTGCACTGGTTTGTGCCTCCCTAATGGCTGGGTTAAAGATATCAGCGAACTTGCTTGCAAATATTTACCCTAAGTTTTCAAAGGCATGAGCAAACCCACACCGCCGACTCCGCGCTTTCGGCCTTAGTCGCTTAACTAAAAAAATTTTTTTATATTTTTTTCAATGGAAATCTTGAAAAATGTCTCCCAAGAAAGTCAGTGATGGTGCTGAGAAAAAGAAATTAAATAGCTTCTTGGTTTCAATTAACCACTACCACATGAGTAAGTGTTAAATTATGTTTACATTACAGTAATTTGTGGTGTCTTTGTTTGATAAACAAGGCTGCAAATACTTGTGCAGAAACAAGCGATCGAATGATTTGGAACGGATTAAATCACTTTTACATTAATTCTTATCGGGAAAACTAGATTAAACGTATGAGCAAATGGACCTGCAAGCAATTTTCAAGAACAAATTATGCTCGTCTAAGGGGGTTTTACTATATTGTGCAAAATACAATATTTTTGGGCCTGATTACTGATCCCTGATCAATAGAAGGTGATTAATCTGATAGGGATGCCGATCACCAATTACAGGGTCTGTTTGAAGCATTATTTATGCTATGTGATATGGTATTTTTTGAAGCACATTTTAGTAGTATTTCTTTATTTTATTTTATTCTTATTAATCATTGTATTACATTTCACATTATTTCTTTTAGTTCATTACCATAATTTCTGGACGACTAAGCGCCAGTGTTGGGCAACGTTACTTTTAAAAGTAATGCATTACAATATTCAGTTACTCCCCAAAAAAGTAACTAATTACGTTACTTAGTTACTTTTTATGGAAAGAATGGGTTATATTACTTTTGCGTTACTTGTATCTCTTTCATGCCTTACAGGTGTAATATAGATAATTGCCATTAAGAAATAAGTTATATTAGGGCAAAAGACATTTAAAATGCTTAAGAACTTCTTAGAGAACAATAAGATGATCTACTAACTTTTGACCACAAGGCTGAACACTTTCCAGTCGCACTTCTGTACACTGCTTTGCAATCTGCCGTCGCCTTCAGGAATGTAACTATCTTTCGTGTATATAAGGTTGAGGGTGTGGGCTGCACACCAGTGATGTGGAGGGAGAACATACCTTTCGCTGTCATCTCGTAAAACATCGTGCATTTCCGTAAATATGACCTCGTCCTCGTCTACATCATACTCTGCTTCATCATCAGCTTGAAACATTCTGAACATTTTTACAAAGTTTGCGCTATTATCAGTGACTGTGGCAGTTTATCGTCCCACAAAGAGCAAACGAGATGTGAATTTGCTCTCTGTCTCCACTGTGATGGCATCGTACATGTGTCTCCTATGAAAAATGTTTATTCTAAGCAGTCCATAGAGCTGCAGAGGTGGAAATTCTGCAAAAGTTTTCTATATTTGTGCATATCGTTGCATATATTCAACATTCTACACACACACGCACATCTGTAGTGCTGTGATTTGCATGCAGATTTTTTATTTTTTTTTGAAGTGGTATTTTTTGCAGTTGACGAGCTTTTCACCAACACATAATCTACACTTAACCATTATTCCCTTCTCCTTTTCCTCGACTATTACAACATAATAAAAATACTTCCATCACAGTAATGTATTTCTCTGGTTTGCCATCTCCGCTTCTGACCAGCTTCTGTTCCCGCGGCTCGCACGTATGAGTGCGCGATTCTATGTGACTACGTTCATTTTAATTAAGTTTTTATTTTTTTATCCAAAATAATTTAACTGAAAAGTAACTCGCATTACTTTTTTCTAAAATATTAATGTGTAAATGTATAAAGTAACGTGTTACTTTTCTGGGGTAACGATTAAAGTAATATTACGTAACGCACGTAACGTGCTACCCCCAACACTGCTAAGTGCACCCAAATATAAGCTGCACCCACTGAATTTTTTAAAGATTTTTGATCTGAACATAAATACACCACACCTGTCTAAAATGCCGCAGGCTACATTAAAACAAATAACCATTAAACAGGCTTTAAAGAAAGACATTGTCTGTTACACGGCTTGTATCTAAACAGTAGCCTACCAAGGAAGTCATTGTTCACTGTCTGCCTCCTTTCTTTCACAAGTTTTTCTTTTGGCATCGTCGTTCGTTTTAAAATTATCGGTAAAGCTTTTCTTCTGATGCCATGCAGGCTATGGATGAGAAATTTGAGATCACGGTGGCAGATGTACCTGTTGTCAAATAAAAAATAGGCTGTTGTAACTATTGACAAACAAGGAAAAGTGTTGCCTAAACAGTAAGTAAGAGTATTAAAAGGCTGTGTTTTTACTGTAACTTTGAACACTTCCATGGAATGGTCCGACTTTTTCTTTGGGAATAAAACCTGAAGCTTTGACATCACAACCCTGCGTTTTGGAGTTTTTACTTTGATACTGAATTAGTTTGTTCCTCTTTCAATTAGTCACAACATATTTCATTTGCATTGTCAGTAGGATCGTAAGGAGCCAGAGGCATGCCGAGGGCCTCAGTGGGTTCGCTGTCACAGACGTACATCTCAGTTTCCCCCAAGCAACGACAGGTAAAAGGTAAGCATTTGTGCTTTAGTATATTTGGTCCTTTTGGGAATGATTGGGTCTGTCTGCGGTAGTGAAAACCTATGTAAGGCTTTCCTTAACCAAGGAAAACAATTTATAGTTAATTTGAAAGAACATGACTGGTAACAGGGTTTTGATTTTATAGCTATAGTACAGTATAGATATTTATTAATTATAAAAAATGTTTTTATACTATTAAGTGGGCTTTGATGGATAACAGTATAAGTAGTAGTAGTAAGCAGCTGTATAAGTAAGAAGTGTTGCACATTAAATCCTGTGAATATTACCTTTCAGGTGAAAGGAGGCTGAGAATTACAGGTCATCCCAAGAGGGGGTGCAGGTGCAAAGTTTATGCTGTATGTCTTGTTTTAGGGTTTTAAAGTTATTGAAGTGTGTTCCGTGGTGATTCTTTGAGAGCAGAGAAGAGACAAAACACAAAATAGCGCAGCCAGTAAACCTACTGTACGTTACACAGTGCAGTGTGTAAAAGAGAATTTAGTACAGGAGTGAACCTTGTAATTAAACAAAATTTAAGCAAAAAGGATTTTGCAAAAAAAATCAATAGCAGCAGTCAAAAAAATTTGCTAAAACGGTATGTAGTTTGTAGTAATGAGGTGATGTAACATGAGTGGTACTGAGGACATTGGTGTGTGAAGTGAGTACGATTGTGTGTTTGAGTCGGGTTGTACAGATCAGTGTGTGTGTGTGTGTGTGTGTGTGTGTGTGTGTGGCTTGAGGAACGAAACAGTCTGGATGTGACTGCCCAAATGCTTTGGTACCACTTCCCTGATGGCAGGAGGGTGAAAAGTGTGTGTGTGTGTGTGTGTGTGTGTGTGTGTGTGTGTGTGTTTGTGTGTTAGTCCACAATGCTGTTTGCTTTGCGGATGCAATGTGTGGTATAAATGTCAGTGATGGAGGGCAGAGAGACTCCGATCTTCTCAGCTGACCTCACTACCCTCTGTAGGGTCTTGCGATCCGAGACCAAACCAGGCAGTGATGTAGCTGCTCAAGATGCTCTCAATGGTCCCTCTGTAGAACATGGTCGGGACATGGGACATGGGATTTCCTCAGCCTTCACTGGAAATGGAGACACTGCTGGGCTTTCTTGGTGATGGAGCTGGTGTTGAGTGACCAAGTAAAGTTCTCTGCCAAATGAACACCAAGGAATTTGGTGCTCTTGAAGATCCATCAATGATCAGTGGAGACAGGTCGCTCTGTGCTCTCCGGAAGTTAAAAACCATCTCTTTCGTTTTGTCAACGTTCGGAGACCGGTTGTTCGCTCCACACCAGGCTGTTTACCATTGCACCTCCTCTCTGTATTCTGGTTGTGTCATCGGCAACCTTGTGATTGGAGCTGTGCATTGCTACACAGTCGTAAGTCTAAATTTGTAAAAGTAAATATTTGTATGAGTTTTTAACAAGTATATCTTGTTGATGAATAATCTAGTAAATGTAGTCCTTGTAATGACCTATAATATCAAGATGGATGCACGGAGCCACTAAGGCTCAGCAATAATGTGGGCAGAGTTTTAATCTACCATTTATCTAAAATGGCAAAAATTATAACCCCAAAAAAGTTTTATTAATATTTAGGTCGTTATAGATTATAAGAAGCTAATTTTAACTAAAACTCAATTTATTTTATTTGTATAAAATAATTGAACATAAAAAGGAATTTGTATCGACCTTGAAGGCGATAAGTCCTGTTAAAAAGTTAAAACTAGGAGAGGTTGTTCTGGACAAATTAGAATAAAGTTAGTATATGGCTGAGGGTTTTCTTGATCCTGTAGAGGAGTACAAGGACTAACTTTAACCAATTGTACAGCATGAGACTAAAGAAATGTATTTGTACAAGGACATAGAGTGCATGTATTGACGCTACAAAAATATTTTGATTTTTGTTTGGTGCAATCTTGATTGTAAAGGACAATTGGGAACTATTAGATAAATGGCTTTATGTACGTTGGGTAGCAATTATAGAGTATCTGTGGGAGCCAAGAAGTCTTGGGCCTTGTTTCCAATCCTGTAGTGTCATTGCATTTTGGTCATTTTAACATACCACAAGTAGAACCATATCTGGACAGAGATGAGGAGTTGGGATAAAGTCAAGGCAAGGGAATAACAGGCAGACAGATTGAAGAACCTCACTTTGCAGTGGTTCCAGTACTTTTATAAGGTACAGTAGTCAACTCCTTGTAGAGCAGTTGTCAACAAGACAAGTGGAAGCCATAACTTTTGAAAAGTTTAATTTGAACAATAATCCCTAATAAGTCAGCAAGCAGTCTCCCTGCAAGATTAGTTTAGGGAAATTGCAACTACCATATTTTCTGGACTATAAGCCACTGCTTTTTTCCCACGCTTTGAACCCCGCAGCCTAAACAACAAAGCGGCTAATTTATGGACTTTTCCTGGGTTTTTCCCAGTTTCACAAGCTTCATGCTAAAAAACTGAGTCCCATAACCTTAGACCAATGAAATTGCTGAACGGGTTAAGGTGACCCAAGAAATTCTTTATATTAAATCGTTCTCCCACTGAATCGGGCTGCACCACATCATAAATATGGATGATGTTCCTCTGACGTTTGACCTACGGCTCACTCGGACTGGCAACAGGAAAAGAGTATCATTCATCACGCTGAAAACAACCGTGCATTAAAAAAAACGCACTTCACCTGTGTTCTGAGCTGCACGGCATTGGGAGAAAAATCACTGATGGTGATTTTTAAACGCACGACGATGCCAAAAGAAAAACTCTCAAGAGAAATAGTTGTGAAAGGAAGAAGATGGTGAACAGTGACTTTCTTGGTAGGCTACTGTTTAGATACAAGCCGTGTTACAGGCATGTCTTTCGTTAAAGCCTGTGTAAAGTTCATTATTTTTAATGTAGGCACCTGTGGCTTATAGACAGGTTCGGTGTATTTATGTACAAAATAAAATCCTGTCAAATTCAGTGTGTGGCTTATATTCAGGTGCGCTTAATAGTCCGGAAATTGCGGTAAATTGCTCAATGAATATTTTGTTCCCAACTACTTTACAAGAGATCTTATCAAAACTCTATCGAAAAAGTGGACACACTTGCCTGATGGGGGTGCAGTCTGCATAGCATTGTATGAGGAGGAAACTTTGATAAAAGATTACAAAGTATTTACAAAGAATTGAAAGAGGCATGACCACAACAAACAAATCAGATGAAAGTACTATTTAATGTTTCAGTATATAATTAATGGGAAACCAGGGGCAGCCATGTAAGTAGACAATTGTACATTTTCGAGATTTTCGAAATATTTAATGGGAAGCTACAGAAAAGAGATGTATATTTAAAAATTGTGTGGTACTCCAATGATTTGTACTCTTAAAGAAATCAATTACAAGTGTATGCAGATATGATGAGCAATACTCCGAGATGGAGAATTAAGTGTCAGTTGAATTATGGTCTCGGCATGACACAGATGTAGGGTAGGTACAGTCAGCCATACCCATTTGGATTAAAGTTATGCCAGGTGCTCGTTTGCCTCGAAGGCAACAGTGTCCATTAAGTCCTGAAGCAGAACAGGGCATTCATAAGACTGGTCTGTTAATGAAAAGCTGTAAAAGAAGTTGTGGAATATTACTCAGCAGAGGCTCCTAGTCCACCCAGCCATTAGGGAGGCACAAGCCAGTGCACTCTTAGTGCCGGTCCCAACCCAGAATAAATGGGAAGGGGTTGCGTAATGAAGGGCATAAAACATCGATTTGGCATAAAACGTGCCAAATCGAATATGCGGGTCACGATTAAGAATTTCATACAGGATCGGTCGAGGACCGGGTTAACAATGATTGCCACAGGTATCGTTAGCCAACAGGCTACTGGTGAAAATTGGGCTACTGCTGGCCGAAGGAGGAGAAGGAGAGGAGGAAGACGTCTACAGAGAGAGCAGAAAAAGGAGAAGTGTGGAGGTTCGGGTTGGTATTTAAAATGTTGCCACTATGACTGGTAAAGGGAGAGAGCCAGCTGATATGATGGAGAGGAGAAAGGTAGATATGTTGTGTGTTCAGGAGACCAAGTGGAAAGGGAGTAAGGCCAGGAACAATGGAGGTGGGTTTAAACTGTTCCATCATGGTGTGGATGGAAAGAGAAATGGTGTAGGGGTGATCCTGAAGGAAGAGTACAGTAAGAGTGTAGTGGAGATGAAGAGAGTTTCTGATAGGGTGATAACCGTGAAGCTGGAAGTTAAAGGCTTAATGATAAATGTCATCAGTGCCTATGCTCCACAAGTCGGCTGTGAGATGGAGGAGAAGGAAAAATTCTGGAGTGAATTAGATGAAGTGGTAGAAGGTGTACCTAGGAAAGAACAATTGGTGATTGGGGCAGACTTTAATGGGCATGTAGGTGAAGGGAACAGAGGTGATGAGGAGGTTATGGGTAGGTATGGCCTAAAGGAGAGGAATGTGGAAGGGTAGTGATGGTGGTAGATTTTGCTAAAAGAATGGAAATAGCAGTGTTGAACACTTCTTGCGTACCAGTGTAGATTTATTAATTACTAGAGATTTAAAGCACTTTTGTACGTCGCTCTGGATAAGGGCGTCTGCTAAATGCCGCAAATGTAAATGTACTTATTTTAAGAAGAAGACATAGGGTGTCATAAGAGTGGAGGAAGGTGCACACAGGTGGACTATCTTTTATGTAGGAGATGCAACCTGAAGGAGATTGGAAACTGTAAGGTGTTGGCGGGGGACAGTGTAGCTAGACAGCATCGGATGGTGGTCTGTAGGATGGTTTTGGAGGCAAAGAAGAGAAGGAGAGTGAAAACTGACAGAAGAATAAGATGGTGGAATTTGAAGGAGGAAGAGTGTAGTGTGAGGTTCAGTGAAGAGGTCAGACAGGGGCTCGGTGGTGGTGAAGAGGTATTGGATGATTGGGAAACTACTGCAAAAGTGATAAGGGAGGCAGCTAGGAAAGTACTTGGTGTGACATCTGGAAATAGAAAGGAAGACATGGAGACGTGGTGGTGGAATGAGGAAGTGCAGGAGAGCATAAGGGGAAAGAGGTTAACAAAACAGAAGTGGGATTGACAGGGTAATGAGAAAAGTAGGCAGGAGTACAAGGAGATGTGGCAGCAGGTGAAGAGGGATGTGGCGAAAGCCAAGAAAAAGGCAAACGAGGAGCTGTATGAGAGGTTAAACAGTAAGGAAGGAGAAAAGGATTTGTATCGATTGGCCAGGCAGAGGGACCGAGCTGGAAAGGATGTGTTGCAAGTTAGAGCAAAAAAGGATGGCGATGGAAATGTGTTGACTAGTGAGGAGAGTGTGTTGAGAAGATGGAGGGAGTATTTTGAGCAGCTGATGAACGAGGAAAATGAGAGAGAGAGAGAAGGTTGGATGACGTGGAGTTAGTAAAGCAGGAAGTGGATAGGATAGTAAGGAGAAAGTGAGAGCAGCGATTAAGAGGATGAAGAGTAGAAAGTCTGTTGGACCAGATGACATACCGGTAGAAGCATGGAGATGTTTAGGAGAGATGGCAGTGGAATTTTTAACAAAATTGTTTAACAAGATTCTGGAAGGTGAGAGGATGCCTGAGGAATGGAGAAGGAGTGTGCTGGTACCGATTTTTAAGAATAAGGGAGATGTACAGACCTGCAGTAACTACAGGGGAATTAAGTTGATCAGTCACACCATGAAGTTATGGGAAAGAGTACTGGAAGCCAGATTATATTGTGATTTGTGGTGAGAGTAGTGAGCAGGTTGAGAAGAGCCTGTGTAACCGGTATGGAAAGTCTAATGTTAATTTTATAGATAGAATTACACAAAAGGGACATGCTTTCATGTGTATATGTATGTATGTGTGTGTATATGTGTGTGTATGTGTGTGTGCGTGCGTGCGTGCGTGCGTGCGTATATATATATATAATATATATATGAAAATGTGTGCATACCCCTTTAAATCTTTGATTGCAGCATCAGACGTAATTTCCTGTTTTTGCACCTCCTCTTTCCTTTTCGTGTTATGTCCACATGGAAGAGGTGGGTTTCTTTTAAACTCTGTTTAGTAGAGTGTAATCTTTGTTTAAAAATCTCTTTTACATTCAGGTTTTTGGTTTAAATTGTATGTATCACTTTATTTTGCATGTGTGTACTATTATTTTCATGTTATCATTGTAAATGAGGATTAGTTAAACTTGCTGATTACGTTGCGCATTACATTTGTGTTGCAGAACTGAAGGGGCAAGTTTGCACATTGTTAAGAGACTGTGTTATCTCTTGTCAGGTATGCTGTTGTGTTGTTCATTATTAATTATTTGTAATGCTTAAATTACCTCCTCTTTCCCTTTTCGTGTTATGTCCACATGGAAGAGAACTGAAGGGGCAAGTTTGCACATTGTTAAGAGACTGTGTTATCTCTTGTCAGATTAAAATAATTGAGGATACAACCCGACAGCTGACGTGTGCCTTTATTTCACGGAACAACAAAAAGAAAAACACAACGCAGATAAAACCAGTTACACTTGGTGCCGTGATCCTTTCGGGTCAACAGATCAGCGTTTCGCCGATCGCCGTGGTTGTGTGGCAGCTCGTCCACCCTACCAATCTCCTCTCCTGGTCTTTTCATCACAACTGTATTCCCATCGGCGCGTGCGTGAGCGCGACTGTCGGCGCATGACGTCACTGAGCAAACTGGTGCATCTTAAAACAACGGTAAAGTGTTTAAGTGACTTTTTATTTTTATTTTTATAATTTGGTCGGAGTACAGTTGTCCTTTGTTGATGCATCATAATCCAGAGAGACTCTTTGATATGGACTGCAAAATGATTCAGTGATCTTTGAGTATCATATCCTTTATCTGGACAGTATATTATGAATGAATGTTGATGCATTTCAACGTGGAACAGTGCTTCATTTGCTAGAAAAGAAAATATTGTCTTTGCCTTAACAACTTCTTTATTGCTTTAAACATTCTGCATCCTATTAGTGAACTAAGTTGATTTTATTTCATATTTCTCAGGTTTTCAAAAGAAATATATTTAGAAAGATTTTGAGTTGTTTAGGGTTTTGCTGTTTAAAGCATATTATTTAGTGGTAATTGTTTTTTTTTTCCCATGTTTTCTGTCTTTTCATTTAATATTTAAAACATGTTTGGGGATCACAGCAGAGACGATTTCAGTCCTGTGGAACGATTTAATGTCACTTTCCCATTGGGTAGGGGTGGTGGACCTGACATTAATCAGAATGCAAGGGTATCTGAAGTTACCTCTCGTTGTTATGGAAGAGGGAGGGCTTTAGCTAATGTGGGACTGGATAATATGCGCACTAGTGCTTCAGCAGGTCCAACAGCTAGCTCCACCCCGATAACACGCCCAGATACTGAACGTGTCATTACTTCTGAGGCATTAGGGAGCATTATTTCAGATCTGGCTCAAAAAATAGGGGAAAGTATTTCAGCCAGCCTAAACCTTGCACATCAGCCCAGCCCAATACAGTCTAATCTACCTTCACATTCTCAGTCTCCTAGTGAGCGAATGGATGCTTCTAGCCTGAAAGTGATAGTTCAACAAGATTCAGCACCTCCACCCTTCTTTAGGGGTGATAAAAGTGATTCGTTCACTGTCCATGAATGGGAGGACATGATGTACAGCTATTTAAACAGAATGAGGAGCAAATCACATACAGATGTTTGTGATCTTATCCTAAGTAGGCTGGCTGGAAAAGCAAGAGATGTGGTTAAAGTGTCCCTGCGTAGCCGCCCTGAACTAAGTGCCTGTGATCTTCCGAGTGCAGTGTTCAACATACTGAAACACAACTTCAGTGAATTAGCTTATTCCAACATGCCTATGGCTGATTTCTATAATACTGTCCCAAGGGCTGATGAAACTCCAATGGATTATTGGATAAGACTTAACAAAGCCATTGATGTTGCTGACGAGTGTCTGCGCAGAGGCAACAAGAGTGTTGAGGATCCCGCAGCTGAGGCTGTCATGATGTTTATTTCACATTGCCCAGACCCAAATCTTGCTATGTCTTTTCAGTTTAAACCTGCGGATAAATGGAGTGCTGCAGAGGTCCAGGAGCGGTTGGATAGTTATCAGAGGGATTTCAAAAGAGCGTCTTCGAGAACGCCACTTGCAATGTCTTTGCCAGCTTGTAACCAGTGCAGTGTTATGACAGGTCCTAATTCTGTGTCCACTTGTTCTCAGCAGCCTACTTCGACGCCCACTCAGTCACTGCCTCCTGTGAATCACCTTAATCTTAATGCTGTTCCATTCTCTCCAGACACCAGTTATCATCATATGGTCGGCATGATGGATAGAGTCTTGTCCTTGTGCACTGTTTCATTATCCACACCAAAACAGGTCCAGGTGAACAAAACCTCAGACTTCAGGAATAACTCAAGCTCAGTATGTAGGGTCTGTGGATCCAATCACTACTTACATGCATTGTAGACGTCAAAGACTATGTCGTCACTGTCTCAGCCCAGGCCACTTCAAGAGTGACTGTCCTAAAGCGGCATGCCCTACGACTTCCTCTGATACCGTTCAGTTAAACTAAATGGCCCGTGTGATGAGAGGGGTAGCATGGGTGATTTTACATCCCCACTCACAGAAGAGACAGATGTGCAAAATGTATTTGTGAACAGCTGCAGGCTATTGCAAGAAGACAAAACTGTTTTATATGTGGGGTCTCAGAGAGTTGATGGGGCAAGTGAGTTGTTTTATGCTCCTGTGTCAGTTTGTGGCCAATACACATTACAGGGGTTACTGGATTCTGGTAGTATGTCCTGCACACTAAGCGAAGTGGGCGAGTCCAAGCTGCGGGCTAACGGTCTTCTTCCACATCCCCAAACGACTCCAAGTAATGTGGTTCTAGTTGGCTGTGGTGGCCTCACAATTCAGCCAAAGTGTATTTACGACATGGAAATTGAGGTCTATGGATTTAAGTTTGTCGTTCCAACTCTTGTGGTGACTGGACAGAGAGACGAGTTTATAATTGGAAGCAATGTAATCAAATGCATTCTGCAGAAGATGAGATCTCATGACAGGTATTGGGAGCTCGTTTTGTGTAACAACAGTAATCCTGAGTGTGAGCAATTCCTTGAGCTTCTGAGCTGTATCTCCCGATGGTCTGGTCCTCAGCAGCCCGATACGCTTGGTACTGTGAAACTCTGTCAAGCAATCACTCTACTTCCCAGATGCAAGTATCTTGTTTGGGGCAAATTACCAGCTAATGTCTCTGTTTCCCCGGGAAGTACTATTATTGTTGAGCCAACCACGGCACGTTCTACACCCAGAAACATTCTTGTCGGACGAGTAGTAACACCAATGTGGGGTGATCGATGGGTGCCAATGAAGGTCCTTAACCCTAATCTTACATCAGTTACGCTTCGTCGTAACTCCAAACTGGCTGACGTTTCCACCTGTCTAGCTGTCGAGGATCTCACAATTGCGCAGGGTTTAAGTAGAACCTACATTGACGTTCCTGATTCGAATGCCCATGACATGGCCTTATCCTCTAGCCCTGCACAGTTGTTGAAAGACTGTGGTCTAATGGACGTTGACATAGAGGGATGTGAAGTTTCCGAAGTGTGGAAGAGAAAACTAGCAGACCTTGTTGCATCTTACAATGATGTTTTCTCCAAAGATAGGCTAGATTGTGGAGAGGCAAAGGATTTCGTGCATAGGATCCATCTTTTTGATGAGCGCCCGTTCCGTCTGCCCTATCGCCGTATTCCTCCTGCTCACTACCAGAGATTGAGAGAAGTATTGTCAGAGATGGAAGAGAAAGGCATAATCAGTAAGTCCACCAGTGAGTATGCATCGCCCTTAGTAATGGTCTGGAAGAGGGATGGTAATTTAAGGGTCTGCACTGATTTTCGCTGGCTCAATGCTAAAAACCATTAAAGACGCCCACCCTCTGCCACATCAGGCTGACTGTCTTGCAGCTTTGGGAGGTAATGCCTTTTTCAGTACCATGGACTTGACTTCGGGGTTTTACAACATTCCACTCCATGTGTCTGACAGGCGATACACTGCCTTCACAACACCGACGGGTTTATACGAGTACAACCGACTCCCTCAGGGCCTTTGCAACAGTCCCGGGTCTTTCATGCGCATGATGCTCAGCATTTTTGGTGACCTTAACTTTTCTAGTCTTTTCTGCTACCTTGATGACTTGCTAGTCTTTGCCCCATCCGAGCAGGAAGCATTAAGGCGCTTGGAGATTGTTTTCTCTCGATTGAGATCCAGCAACCTGAAGCTGGCTCCTAAAAAGTGTCACTTCCTAAAAAAATCTGTTAAGTTTCTAGGCCATATGATAGATAGTGCTGGTGTTTCAGTCGATGAGGAGAAAGTAAAGGTCATCTCTGCTTTCCAAAAGACTGATTTAATGAAGGACAATGGAATCACACCTTCACCGAAAAAACTAAGATCGTTTCTTGGTATGGTCTTGTACTACCAGACATTTATCCCACAGTGCTCAAGTATTGCTAGACCTTTATTTAACTTAACGGCTGGCCAAAAACGTTTGGTGAAAGGTGCTTCTGGTCATAAGAGAGTGGGCACTTTTCGGGAGCTAAAGCCCCAGGACTGGAGCCCAGACTGTGATGTGGCTTTTGAAGAATTGAAGAGGGCCCTTGTTGATAGTGTAGTGTTGGCTCATCCTGATTTTGAACGTCCTTTTCTGCTTTGTACAGACGCTTCATTAGACGGTTTAGGTGCCGTACTTTCACAGATCCCTGCTGGTGAAGACAAGGCGAGACCGATAGCGTTTGCTAGCAAGGCCTTGAGTCGCAGCCAATCTAAATATCCAGCACACAGATTAGAGTTCTTGGCTCTTAAGTGGGCAGTGTGTGACAAGTTCAGCCATTGGCTTAAGGGCCATGAATTTACTGTATGGACGGATAATAATCCACTTACGTACATTATGACCAAGCCGAAATTGGATGCTTGCGAGCAGCGCTGGGTCTCAAAACTTGCTCCATATTCTTTTGAGATCAAATATGTTCCTGGAAAACTTAACGTAGTAGCAGACGCGCTCAGTAGGGATCCGTTTGTCAGGCCGGTGAGTCAACGACTTTTGTCAGAACCTTATTCTGAATTGCTAAGACAAGTCCGCAGTGTTGAGGATGGAAATGTGCAAGAAGACTTACCTGCCAACCGCAGTCCTTGAGGTCAGATGCATTTGACGTTGGTCTAGAAGTTTCAATGTCTACCACTGATGTGTCTTCCATTCTGTCCTCCTGTGATGACTGGGATACAGGAACTGAATGTAGAGCTACTTCATTCGCTGAACATTTGGACTCTTTAATCAGTGTGTAGTGGAGATGAAGAGAGTTTCTGATAGGGTGATAACCGTGAAGCTGGAAGTTAAAGGCTTAATGATAAATGTCATCAGTGCCTATGCTCCACAAGTCGGCTGTGAGATGGAGGAGAAGGAAAAATTCTGGAGTGAATTAGATGAAGTGGTAGAAGGTGTACCTAGGAAAGAACAATTGGTGATTGGGGCAGACTTTAATGGGCATGTAGGTGAAGGGAACAGAGGTGATGAGGAGGTTATGGGTAGGTATGGCCTAAAGGAGAGGAATGTGGAAGGGTAGTGATGGTGGTAGATTTTGCTAAAAGAATGGAAATAGCAGTGTTGAACACTTCTTGCGTACCAGTGTAGATTTATTAATTACTAGAGATTTAAAGCACTTTTGTACGTCGCTCTGGATAAGGGCGTCTGCTAAATGCCGCAAATGTAAATGTACTTATTTTAAGAAGAAGACATAGGGTGTCATAAGAGTGGAGGAAGGTGCACACAGGTGGACTATGTTCTATGTAGGAGATGCAACCTGAAGGAGATTGGAGACTGTAAGGTGTTGGCGGGGGACAGTGTAGCTAGACAGCATCGGATGGTGGTCTGTAGGATGGTTTTGGAGGCAAAGAAGAGAAGGAGAGTGAAAACTGACAGAAGAATAAGATGGTGGAATTTGAAGGAGGAAGAGTGTAGTGTGAGGTTCAGTGAAGAGGTCAGACAGGGGCTCGGTGGTGGTGAAGAGGTATTGGATGATTGGGAAACTACTGCAAAAGTGATAAGGGAGGCAGCTAGGAAAGTACTTGGTGTGACATCTGGAAATAGAAAGGAAGACATGGAGACGTGGTGGTGGAATGAGGAAGTGCAGGAGAGCATAAGGGGAAAGAGGTTAACAAAACAGAAGTGGGATTGACAGGGTAATGAGAAAAGTAGGCAGGAGTACAAGGAGATGTGGCAGCAGGTGAAGAGGGATGTGGCGAAAGCCAAGAAAAAGGCAAACGAGGAGCTGTATGAGAGGTTAAACAGTAAGGAAGGAGAAAAGGATTTGTATCGATTGGCCAGGCAGAGGGACCGAGCTGGAAAGGATGTGTTGCAAGTTAGAGCAAAAAAGGATGGCGATGGAAATGTGTTGACTAGTGAGGAGAGTGTGTTGAGAAGATGGAGGGAGTATTTTGAGCAGCTGATGAACGAGGAAAATGAGAGAGAGAGAGAAGGTTGGATGACGTGGAGTTAGTAAAGCAGGAAGTGGATAGGATAGTAAGGAGAAAGTGAGAGCAGCGATTAAGAGGATGAAGAGTAGAAAGTCTGTTGGACCAGATGACATACCGGTAGAAGCATGGAGATGTTTAGGAGAGATGGCAGTGGAATTTTTAACAAAATTGTTTAACAAGATTCTGGAAGGTGAGAGGATGCCTGAGGAATGGAGAAGGAGTGTGCTGGTACCGATTTTTAAGAATAAGGGAGATGTACAGACCTGCAGTAACTACAGGGGAATTAAGTTGATCAGTCACACCATGAAGTTATGGGAAAGAGTACTGGAAGCCAGATTATATTGTGATTTGTGGTGAGAGTAGTGAGCAGGTTGAGAAGAGCCTGTGTAACGGGTATGGAAAGTCTAATGTTAATTTTATAGATAGAATTACACAAAAGGGACATGCTTTCATGTGTATATGTATGTATGTGTGTGTATATGTGTGTGTATGTGTGTGTGCGTGCGTGCGTGCGTGCGTGCGTATATATATATATAATATATATATGAAAATGTGTGCATACCCCTTTAAATCTTTGATTGCAGCATCAGACGTAATTTCCTGTTTTTGCACCTCCTCTTTCCTTTTCGTGTTATGTCCACATGGAAGAGGTGGGTTTCTTTTAAACTCTGTTTAGTAGAGTGTAATCTTTGTTTAAAAATCTCTTTTACATTCAGGTTTTTGGTTTAAATTGTATGTATCACTTTATTTTGCATGTGTGTACTATTATTTTCATGTTATCATTTTAAATGAGGATTTGTTAAACTTGCTGATTACGTTGCGCATTACATTTGTGTTGCAGAACTGAAGGGGCAAGTTTGCACATTGTTAAGAGACTGTGTTATCTCTTGTCAGGTATGCTGTTGTGTTGTTCATTATTAATTATTTGTAATGCTTAAATTACCTCCTCTTTCCCTTTTCGTGTTATGTCCACATGGAAGAGAACTGAAGGGGCAAGTTTGCACATTGTTAAGAGACTGTGTTATCTCTTGTCAGGTATGCTGTTGTGTTGTTCATTATTAATTATTTGTAATGCTTAAATGACCTCTTCTTTCCTTTTCGTGTTATGTCCACATGGAAGAGAACTGAAGGGGCAAGTTTGCACATTGTTAAGAGACTGTGTTATCTCTTGTCAGATTAAAATAATTGAGGATACAACCCGACAGCTGACGTGTGCCTTTATTTCACGGAACAACAAAAAGAAAAACACAACGCAGATAAAACCAGTTACACCTGGAGTAGTGGAGGTACACGCTGTAGAAAAGGGGAATGAAAGTCAGTAGGAGTAAGACTGAGTACATGTGTGTGAATGAGAGGGGGGGCAGTGGAGTGGTGCGGTTGCAGGGAGAAGAGGTGGAGAAGGTGGTGGAGTTTAGGTACCTGAAGTCAACAGTGCAAAGTAATGGAGAGTGTGTGAGAGAAGTGAAGAAAAGAGTGCAGGCAGGGTGGAATGCGTGAAGAAGAGTGACAGAAGTGATTTGTGATGGTAGAGTATCTGTAAGAATGAAAGGGAAAGTTTATAGGACTGTGGTGAGACCTGTGATTTTGTATGGATTAGAGATGGTGGTAAAAGACAGGAAGTGGAGCTGGAGGTAGCAGAGCTGAAGATGTTAAGGTTTTCGTTAGGAGTGACGAGGATGGACAAGATTAGAAATAAGTTTATTAGAGGGACGGCGTGTGATGCATGTGATCTATGTGTCCAGGACAATGTCAGGGGAAAAAGATGTTTTACTCCAATTGTTCATATGCTAGTTATTGATTTTGTAGATATGATTAAGCGAGTGCAAGGCAAAAGATATGTTTATCATTGATCGACTTAGCAAATGGGTAGAGGCAGTGCCGACTGCAGACCAGGAAGCAGGAACAGTTTTTTTTTTTTTTTTTAACAAAAGAAGTGATTCCTAGGTTTGGCATACCATCAAAGATAAGTTCAGATACTGGATTACACTTTATTCAGAAAAGTGAAAACTGTTGCAGCAACTAAGGATAAAGCAGAGGCTAGGATGTGTGCACCATCCATAATCTCAGGGGATGGTAGAGTGAGTAAATGGTACTTTGAAAGCTATGCTCAAAAACATCTGTGATCGTACTAAACTAGACAGGGTTAATGCTTTGCCGCTTGCACATCCTATCGCTGGATGAAATGCTAACTGGTCGACCAATGCCTGTGCCTTTTTATTAAGAGGGCCTTCATTTCAGCAGTTGAAGATGGAGCTTAAAGCTTGTATGCAGCAATTGACTGCAATACATATGTCTATCTATTTACAGGAAAAAAGAAAGGAGCTGGTGCAAGAAAAAGATTCACATTGTTCCAGGTGATGAAGTCTACCAGCGTGTACAGAAGGAAGTGGAATGAGCCTAGAAGAGAAGGCCTTTACACAGAAGTGAGAGCTAATCCGACAGCAGTACAAGTTGAAGTCAGTACCTCTTCGTCTGAATCACTACTAGTATATTACCAGAGTGCCATGGGTGCAACCCTGTGAAACAACAATGGGTGAAATTGAAGACATTCATGATCAAGAAGAGGAAACACCAGTGGCGGGAAAGGTATCAGAACCTCCAGTTCAGGCTGCTGCTGAAAAGTTTGAACGTGACACAACATGACACAACATCCTGCTGATATTCGTACTGCTGCATCAAGGATTGGCTCTGAGCCCTTTTCTGTTTGCAGTGGTGATTGACAGTCAATGGAGAATTCTGTCTGACCTCGTCCATCAACTTATGATGTTTGTGGATGATATTATGATTTGTGGTGAGAGTAGGGAACAGGTTAAGAAAAGCCTGGAGAGGTGAAGGTACGCACTGTTGAGAAGGGGAATGAAAGTCAGTAATAGTAAGACAGTACATGTGTGTGATTACTGTGTGCAAGCTACATGCTACACATACTGATTATTATTTAAAAAAATTGAGAGGTTTTTTCCGCCATTAAATTATTATACTGTGAAAGCCTTGTAAATCTTTGGGCTAACTGGAGCAGATAATATTTCTGTTTTCAAGTAAAAAAAAAATTAGATTCTGTAACTATTGACAAACAAGGAAAAAGGTGTTACCTAGACAGGAAGAGTGTGTTTTTACTGTAACTTTGGACACTGCCATTTAATGGTCTGTCTTTGTTTCTGTGGAAATAAAGCTTGAAGCTTTGATATCACAGTGATCAATGACATTAAATAGCATAATGTAAAAAAAAACAAAAAAAAAAGATTTCATAAGACTGGTTTCCTAAATTTAACAAGTCATTTGTTTTTCTTTTTTAGAAAAACAACTTCTACATAGTGGCTGTTTAGAGCAAGTTAGGAAAACTTTGTTTAATGAAACTAATTATTAAATCTCGCACAGTACCATACCATGATACTTCGGCATGAATATTCTCCTACTCCCTCGGTTTTCTCAAATTTTCATTCTGTAGCGTTTTTCTGTGTTAACTTTCCATCACGATCCAGAGTTTAGCGGGTGATGCTTTATGCATATTTTTTTTTCCTTTTTTTTTAATCAAGCCTATTAGCCTGCTGCGTTACTGCGTCTATTCTCTTCTCTTTTTATAGCATTTGTCTACTACAACAGTTGACTTGTCTTTACTACATTCAAATGCTTGTTTTCAATGAATTTATGCATATATCATTAAATTACTATACAAAATTATTATATATTCTAGATGCTTATGTTTACAACTGAACAAAAATGTCTGTGTAATAAAGTCTGTGTAATTCAAAATGTTGAATTTTATTTTGTATAGATTTTTTTTAAGCATAGTTGTCAATTCGCCATCTGCAAAATACAATACAAATGTCGATTTACACAAATTGCATCACAGTGCATACTCAAATGATTTATTTTTATTTATTTAACAGAAACAACCCAGCATGAGGGAATTTGTTCAAAGGAGAATTGATTAGAAATAAACAAATAATTTTGTTGAGTTATATATTAATCCCTTCAGCTTCGCTTTCATACCAGGCATGATGTTGCTCTGAATAAGGTCTGTTGTGTGAAAAACAAGTGCTTACAAAGTTAAAATCGGCTGTTTTAATTGTGATTTATAGTGAAAGATAAAGCATGTAATATGTAATATTGCACACAGCATGGACCATATTATTATACTATCATATTAATAATATACTTGGGTATTATAACTTGTTAAGCTTATTAACCTGTTCTTAAATCTGTTCTCTGAGAAAATCATGTTAATTTTCTAGTGATTATGAGTAATATACATTATACTGTAGAAAACTGTAGAAAGGACAAGAAATATACAGTAAAATAAATATATTATGAGCAATTCATAAAATAGCTCAACATTTGAGATCATAGATCCAACACCTTTAAACATTCAAAGAGGTCCAATGCCAAACTCTACATGAAGTGGGATTCAAAATTTGCTGGTACGTATTTAGATGGTCCGTGATGTTTGTGGTGTCAGTATCTTCTTCTTTAAAGGTCAATAATCTTCATGAGGTGGGACACAAGTAGAGCTAGCGCAACCTCAGAATAAGTCCGGATAAGTAGAGAAAGAGAAGCAGTGGAGAGGAATTAGTGTAGCTGCTGTTCATAATATTAACAAGCACAAGTTGATGATGTGCATTTGATCAGATGTACTGGAACACAAGTTTATGTGTGATGTGTTATTTATAGGCCATGATAAAAACATGTGTCTTTGCGCCGTCCATGCGTCGAGTGTGTCTGAGTACTGAACACTGTCAGAAAGACTATTCCAAAGTTTAGCTGAATGTGAGAATGTTCTACCACCTTTAGTGGACTTTGCTATTCTATTAACTATTAGAAGTTCAGAGTTTTGAGATCTTAAAGAGCATGACTGGTTGTAGCATGTTAGGCTGGATCGATAGATGGAAGCCAAACCACTTTGTGGGAAAGTTGCAATAGTTTGTTGTCGAACAGGTAGCCAGTGTAGGGATGATAAGATTGGGTTATATGGTCATATTTTCTCAACCTTGTGAGAACTGCTGCATTCTGGACAAATATACTGTATAATATAAAAATAGACAAGCATTTACTTTTTGGGCTTTATATATTTCTTAATATTACTGTAGTAGTATACAAAATTAACAACTAATATATTGACAAAATAAATGAATAATGATTGATGGATGGAGGGATGGAGGGATAGATGGATGGATACACACAGGTGTAATCCTTCTGGAACCAGAAGAATTTACAGGCAAATACAAAATAAAGCATAAAAACTTCTCCAAAAAGGTCATATTTTTAGAACTTGATGAACTGTTACTAAAGCAATGGAATTTAGTATTTCATGTAATTTAGTTTTCTATGTAGCCAATAGAAAGAAGGCTGAGGTGCGTAATACAGATGGGGTCCACCTCACCCTTTCCTCACCCTAGGTAAGGAGCTGGCACTTCCCCCCTAATAAAGGGTGACCTGTGATCGATGGGATTCTAGGGGGTAGTTTGTCGGACTCAGCTACTAACTCAAGTGGCTTAGTAAAATGTAGGTGCACCGTATTATTACTTATGATTAACTGATGTTTGCACTGTTTTTATCAGTTTTAAAAAAGGTGTTTTGAATTGTTTTTATGTCTCTGTTTGGTAGACTAAGCATCCTTACTTAATCGCACTGTAGAATGAGGATCGAGACCACTTCTGTTGTGACAGAAACTGAAATTAGGATAGGGTGTCATCATATAGGGCAGACAAGGGTACCCTCTGTCCTCGAGCAAGTAACCATAGAATTGTCCTATAATGGTAGTTGAGGTCCCTGTTGATATTTGCACAATGATGGCTCCCTAAACATTTTGGCATCACATGCAGACCTTGGCCATTTGGCTTCAACATTAGTGAGGAGGCAGGTGGCAGCACATATTACCTAGTTAATATTTAAACTGTTAAATATTAATTTGGACATTGTATGGACATATGTGGTCTTATCACCCTTAAATCGAAAATATTTAGTATTATTTGTGCTTCCAAATCCACAAGATCATCTTCAAAAGGGAACTTTGTCAACTCTATGATACAAACTGAACTTGCTCCAGAGCTGGTTCACTTTCACGATATGTTAAGAGCATAAGCTGCTATGGCTACTTACATACCCTGAAAGTTACCTCAATTTTTGGAACCGAAGCTAAGGTTATCACTTCGTACCATTAAACTTACCCCAGTGTGTCACATAACCTGCTTTCTGGAATTATCCCCTAGGAGAAAGAACAGGCCTGACCAAAGATAGATAGATGTTTGCAAGATAGACCTTCTGTTGAGAATTCCATCCAACTTCACATGAACTGTGAGGTTTTTATGGGAGGAAAGCTTGATGTGGATATTGAAAAAAGTCACACGAACACTGTAAAACAGAGTGATCTGCCAATGTGGCGGATAAAGCAGTTACACTATACTAATTTCAGAAACAGCTTCCTAAAAGACCTGAAACCTAAAATAGCACCCAGGATGAATAAGTATATCACCTAGGACACTGAAAACTGCATCACATTTAACAGCCTGAGAGCTGTGCTGAGAAAGACAAAGTCCACTCAGCAGGGAGAAGCCATGGCTCACAAAGCCATGCTGAGAACGGTGCAGATAGCAGGAGAATGTGCTAATGAAATAAATGTGAATATATTAATAATATTAATAAACACTGAGTAAAAAATGACATGCATTCAAGCTGAAACAAAGTAACACTCCAAATTAATAAAAATACTTGCCTCCAAAATTATACAAGTGTACGCATACGTTCTTAAATAAATAATATACACAAACTGGAAAAATAAATTAGCTAAAATTGATCCTGATTGGATAAGAAGACAGTACATTTACATTTGTGGCATTTAGCAGATGCCCTTGTCTAGATTAATGTACAAAAGTGCTTTGAGTCTCTTTCAATTAATAGATAAATAGATCTACACTGGTAGCTAGATTACAAATGTAAGATAAATCAGCCTACAACTCTGTTGAGAGGACTTTGTGTTTTTTGTTAAACAAAGCAAAAACATGGAAAGTGTTAGTGTTTCAGGAAAAGGAAGGTCTTTACACATTACTTGAAGATAGCCACTGTTCGTACATCCAGGGGGGAAGTTCATTCCATCACCTCAGTGCCAGAACAGAGAAAAGTCTTAAGGTATACTTACCTCTTATCCTGAGAGAAGGTGCTACAAGTCGAGCAGTGCTAGAGGATAACATTAACCAAAGATGTGGGAACTCGGACAAAGGCATTCTGTATACCTTGTTTACTTGCATTGTAAAGATCCTATAGACCATGTGTGGGCAAACCTTTTGACTCACAATCCACAATGGTTTGTAAAATTTGACAGAAATGCCGGACCATACATATATGTACATAATACATTCGAGATTTGCCCTGTAACATGTAGCAAAGCATCAATTACATTAATTATTAATTTATTAAATTTCAGTTGAATAAACACACCAGAAAAACTCAAGTTCAGTTTTACTCTTTCACTTTATCCTGGATTCTTTTCAGCAGCCCAATGGTTCTTCCAGTTTAATTTGGTGATCCATCCGTCATGACATTAGCAAGTTTACTCCAAGGTAGCTTATGTCTCTCAATGGCAGCAGACACCCTGTTGTATAAATCCTCTCCCCGAGTTGTTCCCTTCAGGGACTCCATGCTCAAAAACTCTGTTATCTCAAAACTATCATTAATCCCTCAGATGAAAATTAGGAGGTAAGCAGTGTCTTTTAAGTTGTGGCTTTCATCCAGTGCTAGTGAATATAATTTGAAGGACTAAGCTTTTTTGTTTATTTGGCTGGCTATATCTTCATCAATCAGTTCCACCCGGCGAGTCACAGTTCATTGTGACAAACTGATTTTTTCAAACTTGCCTTGGCTCTCAGGACACAAGATACCTGCCGTCTCTACCATGCATTCTTTTAAAAAATCTCCTTCGGAGAAAGGCTTGCTAGATTTTGCTAATTTGAATGGCAACTTTGCTGGTGAAAAGAATGTTGCTGAGTCTGTAAATTGGCTGCCAACCTCTTAACCGAAGCCGCCTGTTCCTGCGTTGACTGCTTGCTAGCGTAGTTGACATGCTTCGTAGCAAAGTGACGGCTGATATTGTACTCTTTGAAAACCACGACAGTTTCTTGGCATATTAGACATACAGCCTTTGATCAGACTGTAAAATTTATCATGGTTTACCTGTAGCGTAATCCACAAACACACAGTGCAAGTCCTTCTGACCTTCTCTATACTTTATCAACATTTTTAAAGCAAATAAGGTGCTGTGGTGCTCCTCCTTGGCATGAAACCATACTGTTGCTCACAGATGGTCACGTCTTCTCTCAGCCTGGCTTCCACTACTCTTTCCCATATCTTCATGGTGTGACTGATCAACTTTATTTCCTAGTAGTTACTGCAGGTCTGCACATCTCCCTTATTCTTAAAGATCGGTACCAGCACACTCCTTCTCTATTCCTCAGGCATCCTCTCACCTTCCAAAATCTTGTTAAACAACCTGGTTAAAAACTCCACTGCCATCTTTCCTAAACATCTCTATGCTTCTACCGGTATGTCATCTTTTCCAACCGACTTTCCATTCTTCATCCTCTTAATCGCTGCTCTCACTTCCTCCTTACTAATCCTATCCACTTTCTGCTTCTCCTTGTACTCCTGCCTACTTTTTTCACTCTGTCGATCCCACTTCTGTTTTGCCAACTTCTTTCTTCGTATCCTCTCCTGCACTTCCTTGTTCCGCCACCATGTCAATTTGTCTTCCTTTCTGTTTGCAGGTGTCACACAAAGTACCTTTCTAGCTGTCTCCCTTATCACTTCTGCAGTAGTTGCCCAATCATCCACCACCTCTTCACCACCGAGCCCCTGTCTGACCTCTTCCCTGAACTTCACACTACACTCTTCCTCCTTCGGATTCCACTATCTTATTCTTATTTCAGTCTTCAATCTTCTCTTCTTCTTCACCTCCAAAACCATCCTACATACCACCGTCCAAAGCTGTCTAGCTACACTGTCCCCTGCCAACACCTTAGTCTCCAATCTCCTTTAGGCTGCATCTCCAACATAAAACATAGTCCACCTGTGTGCACCTTCTTCCATTCTTATACGTTACACTATGCTCCTCCTATTTTTCAAAATAAGTGTTCACCACTGCCATTTCTATTTTTTTTTACCAAAATCTACCACCATCTGCCCTTCCACATTCCTCTCCTTAAGACTATACCTACCCATCACCTCCTCATCACCTCTGTTTCCTTCACATACATACCAAATAAAGTCTACCCCAATCACCAATCTTTCATTCCTAGGTACACCTTCTACCACTTCATCTAACTCACACCAGAATATTTCCCTCTTCTCTATCTCACAACCCACTTGTGGAGCATAGGCATTGATTACATTTATCATCACCCCTTCAACTTCCAGCTTCATGTTAATTAGCCTATCAGAAACCCCACTACACTCTTACTAAACTCTTCCTTCAAAATCACCCCTACACCATTTCTCTTATCATCACACCAAGAAAGAACAGTTTAAACACTCCTCCAATGTTCCTGGCCTTACTCCCTTTCCACTTGGTCTCCTGAACACAACACATCCACCTTTCTACTCTTCATCATATCAGCTACCTCTCTCCCTTTACCAGTCATAGTACCAACATTTAAAGTGCCCACCCTATCCTCCACTTTTCTATACTTCTCCTTTCCCTGCTGTCTCTGTAGATGTCTTCCTCCTCTCCTTCTCCTCCTTTGGGCAACCATTAGCCCAGTTTCCACCGGTACCCTGTTGGCTAATGATACCTTTGGCGGTCGTTGGTAACCCGGGCCTCGACCGATCCACGACCATTCCCATTTATCCGGGTTTGGGACTGGCACTAAGAGTGCACTTACCCGAACTGAGGGTCAAAAAACAACTGTAAAAGAAAGAAATTTCAAAACTACACTGACAGGACGACTGAACCAGTACATTCAGCTATTTTAATCTGCCAACGCAGTCTATTTGGGCAAAGTCTTTTTAAACCAACAAAACATAACATTAAGTTATTCGGAAAGTAAGAGTGTAAAAATTTACCAGAGATGTTAGCAAGGCTGGGGAGAACATGTGGAGCTGAACAAAGTACAAGCGGCCATGTTAACAGCAGGGCGAGTGCTCGCCGGACAATCAGCGTTCGTAGTTAGTTTTTTTCACAGTAAAGCGCTTTGCCAACAAATTCATGTGTGGGATTTAGTTCTGAACTCTATTGCTGACGCTATAGTTAAAAAAATAAGTTTTATCCGAGTAGGCCATAAAAGATACAATTATAGAAAAGAAATTGGAATTTCTTTTCCTGAAAAAAGTGTTTAAAATGCTTTCACTTCTTACCTTGACACCAATTTGGTTGCTTAACTGTCCTGCTTGCATATGAATGATCTTTCATTCTGTATGACCAAACCGAGCAACTAAAAAAAAAAAAAAAATATATAAATTACATAAAACAAGATTAGCATCAAATTTTTGCATATAAACATAACATTGCATAACCACAATTTAACATGATATAATAGAATCAGTTAAACATCGTACCTCAGGAGCATCTCCTCAGATCTGCCCACTTCTTCCAGGCCTGCCTTTGGATTGTGTTCTCTACAATTGGAGGTGACTCTGTTCAGCTGGTAATGGTTTCTCATCAATGCCCTGGGGATTCAAAAATTTATCTGAAATTAAGTAGTAAGAACAGGATTGGATTTGCAAGTGTAGATAATGGAAACACTGAATACAGTTTGCATCTGATCACCATTGCTGCACCTCAACATCGTTTAGCTGTAATAAATGGATATTTCCCAGATGAGGATAGGTTCCCTCTTGAGTTTGGTTCCTCTCAAGGTTTCTTCCTTATGCCATCTCCAGGAGTTTTTCCTTGCCACAGTCGCCAGTGCCAGTGGCTCGCTCATCAGGGGCAAACTTAATAAAGAGCTTATATATTCTTTATCACTACATTATTTGTGTAAAGCTGCTTCGAGACAACCTTTATTGTTAAAAGCAACAAATAAAAATGATTTGAATTGAATTGAATAGATATTCCCTTCCCTAAAGACAAAGAATTTCTTCATTAAGTTGACCAAAATCAAAACACTAAGGACTTTCTTAATGACTCCATCCCCTATTAAGAACAATTTACATTTAGGTATACAATTTGCACATTTTTGCTTGTGTATATAATATGTACCGTGCAAAATGTAAAAGTCACCACATATTTAAACATTATGGTTTTGTTTGTGCAAGAACATTACATCTTTTAAATATAATTTATAAAGTATAAAATCAAATATAAATATCAGCAATTTGCACATTCCAAAAACATTTCATTCTAGAGGATTTTATGTTTGGATTGAAAAATTAACCTAATATTTTTATTATTGCAGGAACGAGAACATAGACTAGTACAATCAATTAATAGGTAACTTTTCATAAAGTGCATAAATCCATTTGGAAAAAGCTTTTACAACTTTCTTAAACTCTTCTAACAAAATGGATATATTATTGAAACATGTCTGCTTTTATTAAAGAGATCAATTAAAATGTATAGGTTTTTTTCAAACTAATTACACAAAAATAAAGACTTATTCCTAGAGACGATTGTTCCAAAGCATTTTGTGTGAAGAGAAATTATGATGAAAGCAAAGTTTTAAAACCGTGATTAAATCCACACTAATATATTTAAACTTGGAGCTATGACCATGGAGGCTTACGACAGATACCTTTGACCCTGTCAACACGTAATGTGATGGCTGAAATCTGATTAGAAACTTAAACCTAGACAGACACTCCTAGATGCAGCACACATGAAATTAGGAGAATAGACTATAGGGTATAATTTATTACACAGTTATGAACAAAAATATTGTAAAACATAGCAGAAAAGGCCTTGCTGGCCCTGACAGCCCACTGCTGTTCTTAACCATCTTACTGCTGATGTGTGCTGTATTTTGTTCTAGAAGTAAAAGTGAAACTGAAAGTGGAACTAAAAGTGTGAGATTATAATAGTATTTACAATAACACTTTATTCATTGATAGCTTTTTCTGCTACTGCTGTAGTTTAACACATAGGTAGTCCTGCAAAAAAATGGATCCAGTTTTGCTGGGGATCGGGGCGGAAATTAGGCTACTGGATTTTTTCACTGTTGGAGTGGTTTACAAAGCCTATTTCAGATTTGCTAAAAAATGTCTTTTTATATATTTATTTAATCATTGTTTGTCCATCTAAGTGCATTTTGGAGTTTCTATGAAGTACTGTACTCAAGGGACCCTCAAGGACTGCATAATTTTGAGTAAATATTCTGTTGTGTACACTTTCTTAAAAAAAAATAGTTGTTTTTTTTTTTATCTTGGGCATAGGGATATTTTGTCTGCCACAACTCTGCAAGTTTTACAATGTTCTGATATCACATGCCTCATGAATTTTACCTGTTGCTCTATGAATTACAATTCAGCTTTGTGTATATTAGGATCCTCTATAATAAATTTGGGCAAGAGTCTGGTGTCATTATGCCATGGCTAGAGAAGTTTGCATGTTGTTATTATTCTAGTGTGCTTTCAGATTGTACAATATTCCTCTAAATACTTAATAGCCTTTTCAACCTCCTTTACACAGTCTTTATGATTAAAGAGCAAAAAGGGTGTAAGGGGGTCTTCATGACGAGGAAGAAAAAAGTTTGCAACTCACCACATCTTTCTGGTTTGTCATCCTTAGATCAATCATCACCCCAGAGATGTCTATTTCTGAACATTCCCTTGTTTCCAGAAAAGGCACAACCATAGCTGTGCCCTCTTCTTGCTCCCCTGCCATGATTACCACCACAACCTCTTCCCTGGCCTGTGTTCAAATCTCAGATTTTTTCATACCATCTGCACCATTCTGTGCCTGGCTTTGTGAGCCATCGCTTCTCTCTGTGTAGTGAACTTTGTCCTCTTTTCTTGCAGAAGTTTCTTACCACACATGGCATGCTGTTAAATGAGATGCAGCTTTTTTGTGTCCTAGCTATATACTTATTTACCTTGGGTGCTATTTCAGGTTTTAGGCCTTTAAGGAAGCTGTTTCTGAAATGAGCTTTGTATGGCGTAACCACTTCATCCGCCACATTGTCAGGTCGCTCAGTTTCACAGTGTACATCATAGGCCGCTGTGAGTCATTGAAATTCTGTAAAACAGTCTTATAAACCAGCTGTTTGCACATCTTGATTTTCATGTCCTGTCTCACTGGGAATCCATTCACTTATGCATCTGTGAGATTTTTAGGGGGGGGTGGTCTTGACCTCTCTTCAGTGGGCAACCATGCAGGCCTGGATCTGTTTTAAAATACAGGAAAAACAGTGAGTCCTGGCCTGTCCCTAACCCAGTTTTTGTTGCCCTGACTTGTGTATCAAATTTTCACATGTTCTATGCAATACAATCTACAGTCATTTCTTTCCCCTTTCTTCTGTTTCCTTTTGTCTCAGCTTGAAATGACCTCCCTCTGGGAAACCACACTCAGTTAACCACATTTCTAATTTTAAAACTAATGATTCACCTTTAGTCTTTCTCGTGAACAATGCATTTGGTGATGTTTTAAAACTTATTTTTTTCTGTTGCTATTACTTTCAGCCTAATTTGGATCTGAAGTCCTTATTTAATCTTGTATCTTTTTATCTATTTGAAGCTGCAAGTGTCTGCACTCTTGATTCTGGCAGATTGCTTTGACAGTATGAACACGTCACTCAAACATAAACATACACTTCTTAAAGGAATACAATCAAGAGAAATGCTATGAAATTTAGAGAATAGACTAATGAGAATAATTTACTACATATTTAAGGACAAAATATTTTAAAGTAAGTGATTCTGATAGTGTTTTGGCCAACGGAGAAGGCCTTGCTGGCCCTAACAGCCCACCACTAATCTTAACAATCCAACTCCTGACATGTGGCCCACTAGTGAGAGAAACATGGCCTGGATCCAGAGAAAAACTCAGAGAAAGTGTGAACAATTTGCTCAGCCATATGAAGAAGCCAGGGTTTAGATACTAGTATGTTGTCTATTTTCAAATTAATTTATTTTATTTTATTTGCATAGTGCCTTCAACAACAGACATTGTATCAAAGCAGCTTTACAGAGATAATGCATTAATACATTTATTTAAAAGAATGTATATGTTTAGTGCCTATAAGTTTGTTTCTTATAACTTATAACTAAGTTCATCCCTTACAAGGAACAAAGTCTATGTCAAAAAATAAACATGATTTTCTCAGAGAACATAATCAAGAACAGATTAATATACTAAGTAATAATACTATATTTGTTTAGTCTATTATTAATATACTATAATAATATGACAAGCAAATTACACATTAGACATTTAAAACTTCTGCCATTTTAATTGATTTCAGTTGTATGGCTCCTGAGGGCTATCATTTTAGGTTAACAGCTTTAGTTATATTTCTTTAATCATAAATCATAAGTACAACAGTCGATTTCAACTTTGTAGGCACTAGGGTTGTAATGGTACACGTATTTTTCTGTACAAAGCTTTGGGTTCAGTATACGTGTTCCTTCAGGAACGTATTAAGTGGGGGACCGCAAGTTTTTTTAGTCTAATCCTAGCATTTTGAGTTCTTTATTATTATTATTATTATTGTGGTGTTATTATTATTATTATTATTATTAAACTTGAAAACATTGACACGACAATGCCAGGGGTATAAAAAGAAAAACTTCGTACGGGAAATAAGTTTTGTTATGTGCATGTATGAAAACGCTAAAGAATCCATGATGTTAGTGTTAGCTGCCTAACCAGGGATTATGAGATCTAAACTGTTTTACTGTAACACATTGTAGAAGAGAGGGAACATTTAGTTACATATAATTAATCACCCAGCGGTGTGTACACACTACTGATATTAGGGATGTGCATCTCCATAACTGAGGTGGATGTGATTCGCACCTCGATACATATTCAACGCTATCATTCATTAAAAATAAATATGAAGCAGCTGCTGATTGCGATGCCATTCACATCTGTTACAATGCAGTGCGATCCGATTTTGATTTGATTCAACACAATGGAATTCAATGCAATGGAAAATAAGATAATTAGACAATTCAATATGGTACAGATAGTTCACTTTTATTATTTTTTTTCAGACAGACAGCAAATACTAAATGTGCTTAAATGCTGAGGTGGTGCTAAGTGGTGCTATGGGTGTTCATAGGCTCTTGGCTTTGTTCTGCCAATTTGGTTTCTCACCACTGCAGTTAGGACACCGACAAGGAGCTCCGGAGATCACACTTGGTTTATTGAACATCGGGAGGCGAAACTCATACATTCGCCACAGTGGATTAAACATTGCATATCCTCTCTTTCACACTTTACACTTTCACAACTTCAGCACAGACTGTTCTTTTCTGTGTTTCCAACTCATGGGGCACTGTTCTTGTCAGGAAACCACCTGCCATGCCTCCCCTCTGCACTCGGCACACTCTCAGTGCCTCGCCTTCATACCAATTACCTTCACCTGTCTCCGATCTACACCCTACCTTTATAAGGCCCACCGTTCTCACTTACTCACCGTCCGATCTACAGTTTATTCTGGCGATCATCCCTGTTCTACCGGTGTTTCGGAGTATGCCTGTTTTCCGGTGCATGCTTCTACCTAGTTTCTGTCGGTGTCCCAACGCTAATAAATGTACTGTCTGTATCTTGATCAGTTCTAGAGGTATTATCTCCAAATCTTATTTAAATTAGTAATAAATTATTTATAACCTTAAATTTCACTCACTACATATAAATAAATGGGTTTCTACCGATGCAAATATGTTAAAAATGATGCAGTGCAAAACAAATGGCAACTTGTATCCGATCTTATTTATTAAAAACATAACATTATTTTAATCAATGCATCACATCGTTAACTTTTATGCTGACGCACCGTGTGAATTGGTGATTCTAGCATTCCTAGTTGACGTGTTTTACCATATAAAACTGCCTAAACGATGGTTTAATAGTATTTTAGCATCAAGTGTGAAATAGGAAATCCACCACCATGATTAAAATGATGACACCACCTTCTCATCACCAAGTTGGTGCAAATCAAATAAGCCTGAACTAGTAGACAAACAGAAAAGAAAAAGAAAGAAGGCTGCACCCCATTTTCCTTGACATAACATCAGAGGTAAATAGCTTACCAACATTGTTAATTAGAAGAAATTGAAAACCCTCCTGCATAATTCAAATCGCATGTATGGGAGCATTTTCTTACTGTAGTTTTTGTATAACAGAAAGTTGATTGGCTGTTAAATTTTGGTTTTATTTGTAGTCGTAATAAAGTGAATTACATTTAGACCAGCGAAGGAAAGAACTACAACACCAAGAAAACTAACAAACAAAAACAAAAATGGGAGCATTTTAATGAGCATTAGAGATAGGGTTACATGTGCATAAAAAATAAAGACCTGTTTAAAATAATTTAAGACCCAGTACAGTGAATTTAAGATTTTTTAAGACGTTACATTGTATTTGTAAATTTTAGACTTTTTAAGACCTCATGCTCACCCTAAGTAAAGGTCACGTTTTCTCAAAGGGCCAATAACTAGTCATTTACAAAATCATTTATCAGTCATTATTTACTGCCTAATTACTGATTCCTTTTTGTTTTTGTTCCCTTTAATGTGGCAGTCCATGTGTAATGTCGCACACAGCTGTGTTTACATTGTTGGGGATCCATTCGACAAAGTAGGTGTTGTTCTTGTTCTGCATGTTGAGCATCTGCTCATCCACCTCCTTCATGGACATGCGGCCACCGTGAGATAGCGCCCATGACGTGGGTCGCAAGCGGCCATCATGTTCTTGGCATCAAACATCTGCTGGGATATTTCAGCCACAGTGAGAGCACGGTACTGCTGGCTCCCCCTGCTGGTCAGAGGGGCAAAACCAGGCATAAAGAAGTGCAGACTAGGGAAGGGCACCATGTTGACAGCCAGCTTACGCAGGTCAGCATTAAGCTGCCCAGGGAACCTCAGACATGTTGTGACTCCACTTATGGTGGCACAGACCAAGTGGTTAAGGTCACCATATGTCGGTGTTGTGAGCTTCAGGGTGCGGAAACAGATGTCATACAGGGCTTCATTGTCAATGCAAAATGTCTCGTCTGTGTTTTCTACCAGCTGATGGACAGACAGGGTGGCATTGAAAGGCTCCACCACTGTATCTGAGACTTTGGGTGGGGGGACAATGCTGAAGGTATTCATAATGCGGTCCGGATACTCCTCTCGGATTTTGCTGATAAGCAGAGTGCCCATGCCGGACCCAGTACCTCCACCCAGGGAGTGAGCGAGCTGAAAGCCCTGCAGGCAGTCGCAGTTCTCAGCCTCTCTACGCACCACATTCAAGACAGAGTCCAACAATTCCGCACCTTCTGTGTAGTAGCCCTTGGCCCAGTTATTACCAGCACCAGTCTTACCTGTGGAAAGGAAACAATGACTATCATGCAAACACTGTTACAGCTGACAGGAAACAGCAGAAAAATCTCAATGCACACTGTCAGAATAAACCCAAAATTCACTGCAAGAGAGACCATCAGATTTACTAGTTTGCCTCTATACATTATAGAAAAAGAAACTGTATGAACCATTAGAATGGTATGTATTAATTACCAAAAACAAAGTTGTCAGGCCTGAAAATTTGTCAGAACGGTCCAGATCTCACAGAGTCCATGGTACCTGGCTCCAAATCCACCAGCACGGCACGGGGAACATGTTTACCACCTGTCAAATTGAAAAGTAAATAGATTTGTTAATCCCAAAGAGAAACTGAAATGTTACAGTAGCCAGTTCACAGACATACAACAAAGTACAAGCAATACGGTATAGAATAAAATTAAGACTTTAGATTTTAATTAAAATATCCGAATCAGAAAAATCAAAAACAAAGAGAGTGAGAAAAACATACAAATATATAAATATATAAACATAAATCAAAAAGATACACAGGAACTAATGCAACAGGCTGCCATTAGTGCAGCACCATCTTGAGATCAATAAATAAAGTAAAAAAAAAAAAAGTATACACAACTCTGAAAAGAAAACTCACCTGTAGCTTCATTGTAGTAG
The DNA here is from genome assembly GCA_024362625.1 of Silurus asotus. Classification (NCBI taxonomy): domain Eukaryota; kingdom Metazoa; phylum Chordata; class Actinopteri; order Siluriformes; family Siluridae; genus Silurus; species Silurus asotus. Next base: position 730,600 of record MU551580.1, read on the forward strand.
ACATTAATTCTCTCTAGCTGAAGGTCGCTGTCGCCATGGTAACCGCCTGTTGGGTCAATCCCATGTTCTTCACTAATTACTTCCCAGAACTGAGGGTCGAAAAATTGTTGAAAAAAAAAAAAAAAAAGGGTACTATAGTTTTTTTAAAAACGGGTTATAATTTTTTTCTTCCTAGCGCGTTATAAAAAATACGATTATAAAAAAATTAACTGTGTTTTTCTTTTCCGGAAAAAAACTGTAAAGGTGTTAAAAAGGCTTTCAATTATTTTATTTGTTTACCTTGGCACCAATTTGTTTGCCGCACTGTCCTGCTTGCATATAAATAATTTATCTCATTTTACACGATGCTGAACAAACGTTGCTATTGAAACTTGAAACTACTCCTGTCAGTTCCAGCAACAAATGTCGTCGTTAAATCTAATTAAAGCCTATTTCTACAGTCTGGTGGAATCACCGAAACATACGTAGCACGCGTGTTTACGTCATAAGCCCGTCTCCCAGAAGATTTACAGTGTTGGTGGAGACTTATGTCTGTTGTTGTTATAAAAGTTTTATGGAATTATTTTAAAAAGATAAAAATATTTTTAATAAAAAGTGCAAAACTCACCTGTAACTTCACTGTAGTAGATTTTAATGTTCATGTCTTTATCTTGCAAAGCCCCCCCCCCCCCCCCCCCCCCCACCCAACACAAAAACAAAAACCACACACGCGCGTGCGCGCACGCACACACACACACACACACACACACACACACACAGCTGTTAAGGACTGAGGCAGACATAAAGCGAGCTGTCTACCTCTTTCCCCCGTTGCTACTAACGCACCACTTACACTTTACACCCAGACTACTACTATTTATTATTAGTATTAATTTGACCACCATTATTATCATTTTTAGTAGTAACTAGTTATGAGTATAACTTCTGCAATATTTCATTATTTTTGATAATCCTGTTTGCACTCCACTGTTTGCACCAAGTCCCACTGCACATGTATTTCATTGTACAAAGTCATATTACATTTTATTACCAAACAATTTCATTGTATCACTACAATGACAATTAAGTCTCTAAGTCTGGTTATAACCGTTCTTATAAATGGTAAAAACAGCGTTCAGAGGAATGCTGTAGGCCAGGCAGGGGCCCATGATATATTCATGTATTTACAGTGGTGTACATCATAACTTCTTAATAGTGATGCTGGAAAAGCAAAGCCTCACTGTTATAATTGCTCATACCTCAAATTGTGGAAGCCCCAAGAAATTAACAAACATTGCGACTTAATCAGGGCTGTCGTTGGCTATGCATTGAGATGCGAATCACATCGGCCTCTTATTGAGATGCACATGCCTAATTTACAGTGCTGTACATCACAACCTCTTATTAGTAGTACTTGAAAAGCATTACTATTACGACTGCTCATATTTAAGATTTTTTTTATCCAGTCCCTCAGTTTTCACACTATTTAATTGATAAAAATATCAAATGCCAAATGGGTGAAAGACACATATTCTATTTAGAAAAATCGATTCCGAATAAAAAACCCCAGAAACAATTACAAAATATTTTACTTTACATTATTATTATTATTATTATTATTATTATTATTATTATTATTATTATTATTATTATTATTATTATTATTATTACAGTATGTACATCTGAAATAACAAACAAATGTATAGAAATTGAAAAAAAGAGCAGATGGGTTGTTTTACCTTTACGAAATTCATATGAAAAAGATTAACAAATAATCAGAATGACTTAATTTGTGACAGTGTTTCAATGTTATGTGTGAAAGAAAATGAATAATTAATGACATTAATTAAAAATAAAATATCAAATGTTTAATTTAAAATATCATTTTGAATAAGTCACACAGGTCAAGTCAAGAGGCTTTTATTGTCATTTCTACTATACACACTGGTACACAGTAAAAACGAGACAACGTTCCTATAGAACCCTGGTGCTACACTAAACAATAACATAAAGCTACAACACAACACAAGCTACATAAAGTGCATCGAGTGCAACCTGGTGCAAACAGTGCAGAGAAAAAACAGTACAGACAGACAGACAACACAAGACAAAACCAAGATAGCGCAGACCAGTAAACCTACTGTATACTTTGTTATACAGTACTCTAAACTGTAAAAACTATACTTGGGAGTGAATATAAGAACAGGTGCCTACTAGATTTCTTGTATTAACTGTAACTTACTTGCTGTAATGTTTTAATCTCAGAATATGACAAATTAAATATTTTTTATACAGTGTATGTTTTACTAAGATGTTTTGTCGAAGCATACAAATAAACACATAATCCATTGGCCAAGTTTACATAACACAAGGAATTTATTATGGTTTGAAGGTTCTTTGAACATGACACACATCACCTTCATCTTTTAATTTTGCACAGTAGTGGTCCACCTCAGTTACTGGTACTTAATGTACTTAAAGTACAGTAACCACAGCATTGGCAGACTGCACTATAGATCATCACTGCACAAATATATGGGACAAAGTGCAGTAAACATGCATTTCAGTATATCACTCAAACATGGTGTACATCACCAGTCTTAAAGCTTTAGTGCTTTTTACTTCAGTTGGACTTCCATGTACTGCAGAACTTTATTGTTCTATAGTTGAACTGTGCTTAAACATCATTATATAAAAATGTTGTACTTATCATTCTAATACTGCTGTTTTACAACAGTTTAACTTTTGTTTATCTTAGTAATACTGTAGTTATTTTTTTGTAAGAGTGCCTTTAAGTTTATCCCTAATGAGCAAGCCAGTGGCAAGGAAAACTCCCTGAGATGGTATGAGGAAGAAACCTTGAGAGAACCAGACTCATCTGGGTGGCACCGAATGTCCATTCATTGTAGTTTTATCATTGTTGAGGTTTGCTGTTCAGTGATGGAGGCTTTCAAGCAGAACAGCAAATAACAGCTAAGTGTAAGGTGATGCTTCTTCATGATGGAAATGTGGAATTCATGATGGAAGACCTATTTGGCCAATGTTAAGATTAAATAAAATATATAACAAAAAACACCAAATAAAAATAGAGCTAAAATACAATGTAAAAGGTATAACACGTCCATATTAACTGCAATCTTGCTAGAGATAACTCACAGTATTAATACAACAAATGTTGTGACATCACAGCTGCTTAGGGGCTCTCTTTATAAGTCTAAGCCCCTCCCTCTGGCTCAACCATTACCACAAGTTTATAGATGCTTCTCTATATATTTATTTATATACCATTTATTCTATACAAATATTGATAATCATTTATAATTATTATTTATAATACAATAAAAGAAAAAAATGCATATAATATTGTATAAACATTATTTCTCTTCCCCCCCAACACCCACCCTCCGAAGCACAAACAATGGACTCGTCGGTTTCCGGTTTAGCAGCCCGCTGCCTCGCGCTCCAATTGGCCAACCCAAAATCGCAAACCGGAAGATCTTTTACAACAACTATCTAACTAGAGATGAGATATTAGAATTCGTTTTCCGAATCAAAAACTTCTGAATCACTCAGTGAACGGTTCCGAGTCTCACGATTTCCTTGAGCCACTTGATTCATTAGGGCTTGCCTGCTTTTGCAATGGAATTTCACTAGAGGGCACTCACGAATTCATATAATCCACAAAATCCGTGGACTCATGAGTCCCTCAGATCCCAATCTCACAACTTTTCAAAAGATGCCATTTATATACTTAGAACCAAGTATTTAAAATTTCCCTTATATCCTAAAATTAAAGAAATACATTTTATATTTTAGCGGTCTATTCAGTGAATATTAATGACTACAATTTGAATTTGCTTTTAATAAATGTATACTTTGTGATGATATTAAAACCACGCAACATTAATTTTTTTTCACTGTATGTATGTGGATGCCTTATGGTCTGATATTCATAACTGACTTTACCCCAAGTGCCCCACCCAAGAAATTTAACTGTGAAGGACATTATCTTTGGAGTTGTAATGAACAATAACAAATATGACTTTCTGGTTAATAATGTACTCCTGATAGGAAAGTTCATGTTCACAAATCTAAATTCTTGAAAGTGAAATCAACGTTTTGTGCATTTTATAATGTGTTTTTCTTTCACAAAAGCCCTTAAAGTGTTAAAATGCAATAAATATTTTATTCTTTATAAAAGAGTATGATTTACAGAGTAAACAATAGCCCCTTTATTTCTTAATATATGTGTATATATTTGTATTTTTCATGCACCTGTTCTGTATATTCTAACGTAAAAATGGAATGTTTTTGGAACGTTGTTTGTATATGGTATATGGTTTGTATATGGCTAATTTTTTTTAAGTCTGTCAGGTCCGATTGATTCTCTATGCGCATTGAGTCCCACACATGAATGGTCTCAGGATGCTTTACAGTTGGCATGACAGGACTTATGCTCACCTTTTCTTCTCTGGACAAACCTTTTTCTGATGCCCCAAGCAATTAGCAAATTGGAGTAAATTACTTTTACCCCAGTCCTCAGCAGTCCAATCCCTGTACCTTTTGCAGAGTACCTGATGTATTTCCTGGAGAGAATTGGTTTCTTCGCTCTCCTTCTTGACATCAGGACATCCTTCAAAAGTCTTTGCCCCACTTTGCCGCAGCTGAATCAACTTGAATTCAATTCATTTCATTTTTATTTGTATGTGACAATGACAATTATCTCAAAGCAGCTTTACACAGATAATGCTGTGTTTAGGAATTAATATGATGTTCTTTATAATTAGAAGTTTGCCCCTGTGGCTAGGTCCCCAAGATTGTATACAGAAGAAATCTAGAGATTAACCACACTCAAAAGGGAATCGACTCAAATAGTGATAGGAAGATCGGATCATATTAGTGACCTAAATCTTTGAATTGTAATTATCAAAATAAACAAATCTTTTATGGGTTATTTAGTTAATTTCCTCTTTGTTATCAGAAATAATATAAAATATTAAAAATGTTACAAGTCATAGCACATCTACATCCACATACATTGATTTTAGTACCAATAATAAAATATCACAATGCAGATAAGGACAAATTATGATAACAGTATGAGTAGCTTACTCCATATCTTCTGATCTGTGTCATTCATTCTTTTGTCACATGGCTCCAATAGTTAGTGTAATGATAATGTCAAGATTCGGATAAAAAAAAGCTTGATCTATTAAATTGTGTAGGGTCTATGGGAGACATGACAAAAGAAATGAAGGACTTTGACCAGAGGATTAATGAGATAAACTACTCAAATCTTTTTACTGTATATAACCTACTGATAATTGTTTGATAATTTTGTGCTTGAAGAAGAAAATGAACGAATCACTCTTTGAAACGATTCGTTCTTCTGAATCACAATAGAGACTCATTCAAAATGAATGAATCGTTCATGACCAACCCATTACTCGTCTCACAATGTGATTCGCTAATTTTTTACAAAAGGGTTAATAAAACACTATAAAGTACTCAACTAATTAAAAAGTTTGGCTAATGCAATAGCTTTACCATTTAAAAGAGTACAAAGGGATCAGGCAATTAAATCTCATTTACAAAGTGAGGGGAAGTTTTCAAGAATTTACAATTATGAGTAAAGAAATTAGCAAAACGGAACAGTCAAGTAATGTTAAAATGACCTCTTTTAACACACCAAACTTAATTTGCTTATAGTTAATAGGGTTTTCATAGATATTGACAGTGGACATTGTTATATTTTATGATTTATAATAATTTTTTGATCTTGGAAATTCCATGCTCTCTTGTAAAAGTTTTTTAAGTATTATTAAAACAAAAAAAAATACAGTAGTTTATTTTAATACATAGTGTGGCTGTTGTACTGTGTAATTTATTTTGATACACTTAAAGTTAAGGTATTTAGTATTTTATTGTAAAAAAAACATTTTGAGGTTCGTATGGGAACACTTAAGTCTTCACAAAAAAAAAGATAAGATTCAGGAGTGAGGTGATCTGGGCCTGGAGATCTTCCTGAGAATAACTTATCTATGGCTTTATCAAGTTCCTCTATTTTATTGTCTGACCTTTAAACTTTTTTCAAGTCTTTAAAATAACTTTTATTTATTTTTTTACCTGAGAAAGGTAAAAAAAAATAATTTTTATCTATCTTGCTCCAGATCTCACATATGATCCTTTGGCTTTTTGAATATATAAATTAGGATAAATAAATTATTTTTGGATCGGAAACATACAAATTTTGAAATTAAAAAAAAAAATAGTTTAAGAAAAATAATTTTCAAAATACACAGAAAACATGATTTTGTGCGATATTCACTTTAAATTCATCTTACAGTGCTGTGCGTTTTGAATGCATCTTATAGTTTTCTGCAAGTTTGTTTTGTTTGCAAACACAGCTTACACTGTATAATAAAGCTGTTGCCGTTCCAGAACTTGAAATTATTTTCTATGACTTCAGCTTTATCAGAATATGACACACAGCAAAAACGGCAGTGTACATTTTACTCAAATTGAGTCAAAATTAACACTCCAAAAATGTACATATGACTCCCTCCGTTTTGGAGTTAAAATAACACTTCTGAAAGTGTTGAATATGTACATTGCTTTGAGAGTAAATTTGTACACAGTAAGAGTTTATAAGTACACCCAACAGAAGTGTATGT